>JAODLH010001601.1:423519-472517 GCA_027575645.1 Cossypha caffra | reverse complement strand
CAAGATCTCTCCAGCACCTAACTATTTGAATGTTAGTCTGAAAGTTTAATACATTGAGGAAAACTTTGAGAAGGACCCAAAATATTTCTTAGCTTCACACAGCTTCTTCATGATTCTCCCCCCCTACCAAAGATTACAAGGGAAAGAGCTACGAGGCACAAGATTTTCAAAAACAAAAATGGAAGCAGGTTACTTCTCTATCCCTAGACACAGAAGTAAATGTTGAAGTTAAATATAATAGCCCCTCCATGTATGTAGGTAATAACTAAGATATAGTATTGCCATTCAAGTTTGTGTTTGTTTGTCGTCATAAATACTTTAGCTCATGTTTGCTAAATATCTAATTATGAGGAATTTTTTTGTTAACACACTTTAAAGAGCTCAAAATTTATGCCTTTGTGAAGTTAAAGTATTTATAATACTGTCAATTTAAAAGGCCAAATAAAAGCATTTGTTTCTACCCACTCAAGACCCTGTGTAGAATTTCTGGCTTTGCAAAATGTAAAGCTCATTGCGCTGATTTGTCATTAATATTGATTCAATAAGAATAACTGAAATAGCTCATCAATAAAATCAAAGCAAGAGAATCCATGGGCCTAAGATAAACACAGAGCTTGCGTTTTCCCATCCACTTCAATTCCTGAAGACATTAATTTAAAGATCTTTTTTAAAGACTTTTGAAAGCAATTGCTCAATCTTAATTTATTACAGTCTGGATCTTGCAAAACCTCTGGTGTTGGTATTATCTCTGTAGAAACAAGTACTTAGAGCGTGTAGGTGCAAGAAAAATTAGCACTGTACTGCAAAAACAAAGTACAATGAAAAAAAAAGAGACAATGGACAGTATTAATGTAGTTATTGCAAAGACTGCTGTTTATTCCTGCAAAAAGCTCTGTATTGAGCAGATAGGCTATACAGGTTATGTAGATTATGTTACGTGAGCAGGCTGTCATTTCAGCATCTGTGCATCTGCTATGATGACAGGGCAGGACTTAAGCCAGCTAAGGTAAATATTAAGCACATTTGACCTTGTGATACTCTTAAATGATATTTGTGTTGCTTGCTGTTCAGATGCAAATGCTGAGATTGCATTTTTCCAGACTCCTCATGATGAAAGTTAGCCTTTCAGGATTCTTTCTCTGCACTGAGTAATTGCAGATGGTGGTCTAGAACATCAGTGTTTGTTTAGAAACCCTCTTTTCAAGCAGTCTTTTCAAAACAGGAGATAACAGACAAACAAAAGAAAACCCTCAGAAGACTAAAAGAGGTACACATGCATGTAAAACCAAACAGTGAATTCACAATAATATGAGCACAAACAGGTGTTTTCAGGTACATGTGGTTCTTGGTTTTGTAGTGATACACTGACTAATGGAGAAATCAGTGATTTTGCTCATGGGCATGCTGTTTTTCCTTTGTTGCTGGTCTAAGCCTTGTTGGGATAGACAGATAAGGTATTTCTTTATCCATGTCCAGATAAATGAAGAAAAACAAATTAGGAAGTCAAGGCACAAGTTATTACCTGGAAACATGATGGAAATCCTGTACCTGATTTACATAAAACCCTGTGTAGTAAACATGATTATTAATTTTTACTATTAATAGCACACTTTACAAGAATAAAAAAGTTCACAAGATACCCTTTAATAATTTTCAGAATTTCATCAATTTTCAGGATGATTTTCAATTTAAGTTTGTGCAACTGCAACCATTATTCTTGCTGTTCATTTTGCATATGAGTCATAAGCTGTAAAATCATAAAGAGTTCCCATTGTTGCAAAACCCTGTGCTTGCTTGTGCATATCTTTCAGTACATAGCAAAGCCTTAGACTTTGACACTGTTCCCTCATCACACAGTACCACCCATTAACTAACATTACTCACCTTAGTGAAAATGAATCAACATTAAAAACCCCAAACAACAGAGCTGCAGAGTAGGTTATTGCAGATCATGCCACAGTTCTGCACTAAGTTAGCTCTGGAAGCTATCACTGCCCTGATAAGTTGAGCAAGTAAAATTTTTGTAGTCTAAAGATAGCTCTAAGGAGTTTGCATGCAGAGGTAGCTGAATGGCATGAGACAGTCTCTCCATTCAGGAAACTTCAGAGCTCCTTCACTAAGGCAGGCTCAGCAAATGTCATGCGCCGGAGAGCTCTGTGCAGAGGAGATGCTCATTTAAAGAGTATCACAAGGTCAAATGTGCTTAATATTTACCTTAGCTGGCTTAAGTCCTGCCCTGCCTAGGAGATGCTGTCCTGACGAAGGGAGCAGACCTGCTGGAGCGGCGGTGGCACGCGGCCTGTGCAGATGGTGGTCTCCCAGGCGCCTGGCGGCACAGCAGGGCTTACCCCGGCGGGTGCTCGGTGCCGCTCCTCGCCCGGCACCGTTTGCTTTGCGCAGCAGCGCTGTGTGCAGCCGTGGAGCAAGGGCCTTTGTGCCGGGGGAAGCCTAATCCGGATAAAAGAACAAACAGGAATAAGACAGATATATATTATTGCAGTTAATTAGCAAGCAAATTGTGGAGATGTCTGTGTGCAGCTATGCGCTTTGGAAAGTTTTAGCTGAAAGAAGGAAATCTCAGAGGTTTCAGTAATAAAACACTGAAGAGTTATTTTCTGTAGGTGGGGTGGAAGACCCCAGTGTTTTTAGCTATATTGTTTGGACTCCAACAATGCTTTTAATTAAAAAGCCTATTCTTAGAGTCATGTAACTAAGAGAAAATACAACCTTTCCTTTAGAAACTGTATTTCTGAGCAGTTTGCAAAGTAGAGTTTGAAGAGTGAGGCCTACATGTTTTTGAAATAGAATATGTCACATTCATGCCTGGGAACCTGCTGTTTGTAGTCCTGTACTTATGTGAATTCCAATATGAAATAGAAAGAGAAGGATTGTCAAAGACATTTATGAGCAAAACAAACAACAACTTTCAAGACAGTCATGAGAGAAAGGACATTTTCTTAACCCTCTTTATTCCTAAATCAGAGAGGTCCACTAATATACCACATTTGTTGTAGATTTTGTGTGCAACCTTTTCCACTGTATAGTATACCAAGTTTGGCTGACTCTTGAATTCCAGTAGATTAGACTCAGCCAAACAAGAACAGAGCAGAATTAGCTTGTGTGATCTATGCCAACAAAACAGACATCAGCTTGACAAATGCCAGTCTGATAATCGTCATGGAAAGCCAGATGCAGAAAAGCAACAAGGTTAAAATTTTTTAGGACTGTTTAACAAAACTTTGTTTGTAGTCTCACTGTCAGTGAAGGTGCTTTGGATATAGTGGAGAACGGATTTATGCAAACATTGCAACATTTTGAATCACGTTGTCTACTTTGTGCCAGTTCTAAGTGAATATTATTCTCCTTACCAGCAGCTTTGCCACAGCCCTCTAGAGCATTGTACTGTCAGAGGAGAAAATATGAGAATTTTATTTTCTCAGACCATTATATCAAACACTTAGATGAGAGAAAGTAGTCTTTTGGCACTCGTGATCACTCTTCCTTCATTGTGGTTTTTTTTTTCACAAGTTTCATATCAGATGAGCTTTTGCACACACTTCTCTGCTTAATGAAAATTATTCATTAAAATATTACTCTTTTAAATTGAAGTTACAGGAGACTTGTAGAGTTAAGAAATTAATTTCACACCTTTTTGGCAATCATTTGCTTTTACTGTCCTTCATTTTGGACTTTGGCCATAGGCAGTCCAAAGACATGGATCTTGCCTTTGAAATTGGAAAGGTGCTCTCAAAACTAATTTTTTTAATCTCCCATTTCAAAGGGAAGAAAACAGGAGATAGTGGAATCCAGCTAACAGATAACTGAAAAACAGTTCTGAAATGTAGGACTATCTTACAAATGTTGAAGGAAAATGCCAAAACGAAGAATTGAAGGACTAGTGATAAATTCTAAAAGGGCAGAAGTAAGACCTTGAAAATAACTTGTAAGCAGACTTCTTAATTAGGAGGGATTATTAATATCTCATAAAATCAGCTGTGTATTGTTAGATCATTTAATGTTTCAGCATAAACAAAAGAAAACAAATAGTAATTGTCTTATACTTCTGAAATCCTTTTGTCAATAGACATATTGTAGAAACAGAATGAAACATCACATTGTCTAAAGGCCAATGAAATCAAGAGATCCACTATCACTTAAAACAGTAAAAAGTTTTTCATTCTGAGTGACAATTGCTGTTTTCTGCTGTGCAAAAGTTCCTGCATCTTCCCTGAGCCAAGAAATAGGAGTAATGATTAATTTTGCTTAACTATTAAACTTTATTTTAGAGGGAGGAAAAAAAGGGAAGGGAAAAACCCTGGGGCAAATTGAATCAGAACGTGGCACTCTTGAGGTCTGAGGTCAATAGTCAGAGTAACTTTTATTACTAAGTTACCTAGTATTTGATTGGTTTGATCCTCCTTTGACATGTAATAGAATATCAGAACTTTATCAGAAGGAATTTGCCACTTAATTTTATTGCCACATATTCCTGTTTAACAGAAGCTTGAGGTTAAATTCTGAGTTTGTCTACATGACCTAGTTAGCTGCAGAGTGGACGTTGTTTGTTCCGTCAGAGTGTACCACTGAGGTTGCAACTCAGTATCACAGTGCTCAGTAAAACATCCTGCTCCTGCAAGGTGCTGAGTGAGACTGTCGCACACAGAGCATTTTTTTCATCTTTGGTGCAGTAAAGGAAGTTTAGAGTTTTACTGGAGTTAATCCAACAGGATTAGACCTAGAGTGGCTACATCTTCCACATGCTAAAGAAAATTAATGTGTTGTCATAAAACATGTTTGTGCCCACAATCCATGCAAATTGTCATAAAGAGTGATTTACAAGTCACTTATGAGAAAAGTTGTAGCAAGACACTTAACACAATCTTGCCAAAATCATGCAGATCTCACAAAGCGTAGTTTCTTTTGCATGGCTTGTACCTGCAAGATCGTACTCCACTGCATAGGCTTTAAGACTTCGGGGATTCTTACATCTGCAGTGTAAATTTACATATGTGATAGACAATAAATCAAGGTTAATAAAATATATTATGAAGTTTTGCTGGTAATGGAAAAGCTTACATGAAAAATCAAAGAATATTCAATTGAATTAAAGTTTTACTTACAAACTTATCCTTGCCAACAAAAATACTATAGATCAAGAAAGTGTAGTACATGGTATTTAATGTAACTGGCAAAGCAGCAAAGGATATCATTATAGCACAATAAATAGCCCAATATAAAGCCTGATATGACTGCTTATATTGTCATATGTCCACAAAATACGGACCTCTAAAGCTTTTAAAGCTTTTTTGCAACAAAGTTCTTATCTATCTATCGATCATCTATCTCTTTAAAAGAACACTTTTTTTTTTTTGGTCCTGAAAACCTTGAAAGGTTATAATAATGGTTTAAAATAAGTAACTCTCAATTTCTCTTTTGTGGTCATCAATTCCACTTCTCTAAAGAACCTCATAAACACAATGGGCCCAATGCCAAAACAAGAATTAAATGCTTGTGTGATACCCAGGGGAAGACATACTTTAACTATGAAGTATTCTCACAAGGAGCCTCGTAAACCTTACATGAAAGTGAATGATGTAGAGTTTGTGGCATTAATGTTTGTTGCTTTGACAGCACTTTTTATCAAAATAACTACAATTTTCAAAGAAAGACCACTTAATTTTACTATATTGCTTTTTTTTTGTTGGAAGGGACCTATAAATAATAAGTTCACTAAGTTTTGGGGGTAGTTTGCAGTCGATCTAGTTTGTTCCGCAGCAGTCAGTTAATCCCTTCAAAGTATCATCTATTCATCAGTTCATTATTTTCTCTAAGCGTAGATGGAATATATTAAAGCTATGTGGAAGCATTTAAAAAGAAAAAAGGTTGGAAAAGAACAGTACTCTGCATGTCAGCCCTTTAGACAACTGAAAAAAACAGATGCTTTGTTGTATTGTTTTCCCAAAATGCTTCTACTCTCCTTTCTCCCTTTCCTCATCTGCTGTTTTTGTCTTTTTTTCTTATACTCATTTAAGAAACTGCATTTAAAAAGCAAGTCAGGTTACATGTGTCAGGTATAGCTGCACTCATATTACTCTGATATTCTCTCAGCTCTTTGCTTTTGTTACTTTTTGTTGATCTATAAGAGCTGGTTGTAATTTGGTAGCATGCATTTTAAAAGAAGTGGCAGTTTAACATCAAAAGACAGAGAAGCAGTAAAGGTCTCAGACTTGCACAAAGTTTCCACATACACAATATACTATTGTTTGCACTGCATATGCATAACAATTGTTTGAAAGTATTCAGCCTTGCTTGCCAATAACTTCTCAGTCATGTGTATGGGCCTAGACCTTTTACATTTCAAGTTTTTTATTTGGTCTGCTTAGGAAGACGAAGGCAAAATTCATTGTGGACTTCAGTGAGGTCTGGATTTCACTCACAATGAGTAAGGAACATAACAACACCAAACAGAATATCTGCAATATGCAACACAGTGGCATTAAATCTCAGAATACTGTGCCAGATCTCCTAGCATGATTTTCTTTCATTTGCATCTAAGGGGAAAAAAAACCAAAGTATTTCAGAAGCTTGCAAATTTCACTCCAAAGTATACAAGAAAATTCTTGGATTTGTTGCATTCTGCAGGTATCAAGACATATCTTGCTCAGTCAAGGAGCCTGCATAAGAATATATAGAAAGTACAATTGGCTGTAAACAAGGGAAAATTTCAGGCCTCAGCACCATAGTTTAGATACTCAGCATCTCAGTGTGTTTTACAAAGAGAGGTAGAGAAGAATTTTGTCTTCTTTTTTACTGGGACGCCTGAGGCATTTGTGTTTACTACTTCTCTAGAAGCATCTGCTTCACATCTGTACATGAGACTTTTCTGTGGCTCCCTGAAGTTAAAACTGGCTGTGGGTTGAAGATCACAACTAGCTCGGGTAGTTGTCCACAAATACAACTCCATGATATTGCAGCTCTGAAAGCTACAGTTCCTTTTTGTTTGCTTTCCTCAGCTGTTCTTGAGCAGTCACGATTTGCTCAACATAATCATAGTTTCTGTAGGACCCACCCCATTTAGAAAAACTAGAACTGTGGAATAATGCCTTTTCCAGCAGTACCCAAAATACTCTTCATTAGGAACAGCACCGGGATTAAGACTGAAGTCTGGAAGAATTTTACTACTGTTTACAGTGAAATCAGAATTTTGCCAAGCTCAATGTAACATAATCCAGGCCAGAATTTATGGACACCCTGCCTGCTGATACCAGGCAGCACCAAGCTGTATTTAATCAGATAGGGAGTGGAAACTCAGAGCATGCTGTCTGAGGTGAGTATTTTCAATAAACAGTCCCTTTTAACATCTTTTTAAGCGTCTTCCACCGTCATTTTAGACAAAGAAAAATCACTGCACACCCAACTTTATTAATATCATTAGTTGGTTTTGGTTTTGTTAAATAAACAGTATCTTCTCCTTGGTATATATATATATATATATGTATGTATATATATATATAACCTCCCAGCTTCACTGATCAGCACTCCAATCCCTCATCTCCTGTGTTCAGATCTCTTTGCCATTTCGAATACTTAGTTAACACCACCTGACTGCTAAGAAGTTAAAAGATCAACTGCTCTATCAAGAATATAATACAGTTGTCATAGTTATGAGTTCCCATAACCTAGATTTTCCAGCAGTCCACAGCTGATATTTTCTTGTTCCACAACCTTTGACAAATCACTTAACTTTACAGATTCACAGCTTATATATCTGAAAAGCAGATCTAATAATAATTACCTACTTTTCACAAGTATGTTGAGGGGATTAATTCATCAGTGTTTGTTAAGCACTTTAAATCACTTGGATGAAATGCTCTAAGTTAAAAAAAATATTTTGGCTCAGAATTTTGCATGCTAAGATTATTGTTATTATAGAACATCTGATCTTAAATGATATAGTCCCTGTAAATTCACTTCATTTGACTCTGTGATTGCTAAAGCACCTCTCTCCTCAATGTAATGTCCTGTCTTGAATTTAAAGAAAATTTGAGGGATGGACAATCTGATATCCCTGGGCAACTATAATCTGGTGATACTGTAAAATTAGTTGCTACACTACTGGATCAAATTTGCCAAGCTACAGCTTTTATCCCTTTTGATTATTCTAGTCTATCTCTCTATGTGTAAGTGCTCTGTCATGCTACGTCTTTTCTTTTAGTTGGTGCTTTTTTTCTCTCTGACTGAAAAATCTTTGATAAACTGGCAACTGAGTTGCTCTAGGAACTCAAAATTATCTTGCTTTTCAGTGTTTCATTAACTTCTAGAGTTCTTCACAGAACAATTTCATAATTTTCAGCATTTTTCTGTTGTAGATAATAAAACTGGATTCAAATGGACACAGCAAGCCACAAGACGCTTTGCTTCTCACATATAAGTATTTCTCTACCTACTCCTCTGAGCATTTTTAGCTATAGCTATGAATAAATGAGAATTAAATAAATAAAGAGGCTTGTAAGCACTTGATTATTCATCCCAAAGTGAAGTGTTTTTTAATGAAGTATTTAACCTATTAGTATGTCAAAATGACCAGTGTTTTCTCTATTCACTTGGTTGTGCATTAATGTACAAGTGTACGTGTATGAACATGAATGAATGAACACTTTGCTACATTTTAATCCACTCAAGCATCATACATAGAAATATGAGACTCTGTGTTCACAGGAATAACATGTAAAAATCTATGTGTTCAAACACAGATATGTGTGGGATACATTTAAAATTTTTGTGAGCCTATAGTTATGAGGCAGTAGCCTTTATATGTGCCATAAGTTTGTAGTTTCACATGCTTTAGAATTCCTGTGATCCCCACACAATAACAGCATCTTTCAATAATTTTTTTTTGTGTGTGTGTGTCCTCATGTTTTTTTGCTTTGTTTCTGTCTTGCATAGAATCATAGAACATTCCAACACGAGTTGCTAATGCACCAGTGAGGTCATCAGGAAAGAAAGTGGCAGGGATGGCACTGGCTGTCATATGTGTATCACACATATTCTGAAGAAGTAGATAGCATAATAAAAATTCAGTTGAGATCTATACATTAGACTAAGTAGTTCTAGCAGTGAAGTCAGTGTGCATTTGTTATCCAGGATGCTTTTTATGCTTATCCTTTCCAGACACCTTTTTTTTCTAAATGTCTCTGACAACACAATCATGACAGGACACTGGACACATCAAACCTTTTGTCTGACCTGGTGCAGCTGTTCTTACATTCTTAATGTAATAGGAACATCACCAGGGTCACTAACTAGCATCAGTCAAACTTGAAAGTGTTTTAATCCAAAAATCTTTTGAAATAAATACATTCTTTAAATGGATTATGGCCATTTTCCTAGATTACCTTAGAAAGAAGAGATGAACAAACCAAGACTGATACGCTTAAAACACGGCTAAGGTTTATTTTAATTCCTTTCAAGCAAAGATTTCAAAGTAAATACCGATCTAAGACCACAGTATTCCTCTGGGAGGTATGTTTGACTCTGAATTATTCTAATGGCTTTACAAATGCATGAATAGTCTAAATGAATTATTCCACTAAACTCTGACAAAATACTGTTATTACATTTGACTTTGAGACCTGAATAGACCACATACATGCAGTGCCTGAGTAAACCAGTAGTGCAGAAACACAGATTGGAGCAGTTGCTATCACAGCAAGGTTATAAACTTGTTACCTTAAGATACGTCAATACATGTGTTTATGTGGTCTACATATAAGTGAATAAATGCTAAAAATCTATATTCTTGAACATGGAATTTCTGTAATTTCAGTTGGATATGCAGTCTATTGTCTTCAGGGAAAACATATATGTAAAAAAGCAAAGTAGGGATTACTGGCTCTCTGACACAGGTTGTTCATCAGAAAATATATTACAGGAATTGGGAAACACCATAATTACTTTTGTTAAATTTTATAACATACCATTATTTTTTAATGGTAGCCTAAAAGTTTTGTATGCGTTTTGTTAATTTTGGCTATTTTTGTCAAGCCATGAGCTCTTGGGGAATCTCCTAACAGAAATACAATGAGTTCTACATTGTGAGTGACAGTTCTAGATTAACAGGTCAGCAGTGTTGTAAAAAGGTTGTTGGCAAATCCTCTGACAGATTGCTCTGCGTTTTAAGAGCTTCCACGTACATCTGGCAGAAGGACTGGGCACTACAAAAGATAAAACTTTCTAATAAATCTTCAGAAGACTAAAAAATCAAGTGGAACAGTTGAGTAAGTGGAATGAAGTGGAATAAGCCTGATCTTCATGGCATGTTGCCACAGTGTTCCCAAATGGCTCTAAAATGAAACAAGGAGACAATGTGTGTTTATTGTGGACTTATATGAGCAGCTAGAGAAAAAGAATTAAAGGCAAAGATGTTTTGACTTGTAAGGGAAATCAAATCAAAAGGGCCACATCCATATCACATCACCACTGGCTGCTAAGGCTTTAGCAGATTATTGCGTATGACAAATAGCTTTGAGAACAAGCAAATTTTTTTTTTCCCCCTGTAGGTCTGTTGCCTCATTGCCTGCTGTGGCAGCTAGGTAATGGAGATTACTTCATGCCCAAGTGGGAATGAATAGGCTATTGTGTACAAGTCTGTTGAGAAGAAAAATATTTTGGCTATCTTCATCTCAGAGCACAGTATTTTTACAGAGATTTGAAAGCAGAGTCATTAGGTTGCAAGAAACAGAGTGGTGTGGTAAATAAGATAACAATACATAGTTTAGATAGCATTAAAAATAGTATTAATCTGAGGTGGTTTTTTAGTTCTTTAGAGATCTCACATTTTACTTTTTCTTTTCCACCTGTGTCCAACCCGTGGCAGACCCTGCTGCTTTGGAGTTAAAAAACCCCACTATTTTTCTTGGGTATAGCTGCTGGTTCTGAGACCAAGATCATTTAGTATTCTTCAGCTGGCAGCATCTCACATTGTGAAGTTCCCACTTCACGAATGACATAACAATGCTCTACCACCAAGCAGTGAAAAACAAATCCCTACTCTACTGTTTCAGGACAGGTTAGACAGATACAAAACTGTAAGTGTAAAGCACTATTAGGTTCCTTTGTCTGTGCAGCAGTGTCACACTAGGTCAGGAACTAGGCCTGGACAGTGAAAAATGGAAGAGCTTGAGAACAGAGGCTTGGCTAAAAGAGTGATGAGAACCAATTTAGCTGTAATTTGGCAGCTGTAAATTTAACTGTGATAGCAGAATATCTATAATTAGGAACAGGATAGGGAGGTAGACAATATAGAAATAGCAAAGGAGCTAACAAGGTTTTGGTGGAGCTTTCCGCCTGTGATAGATTATCCTAAAACTGAAAGAAAAGTATACTGATGAAGACAGGCCAACTATTTTCATGGTGTGTGATCAGGTACCAAAACTAGGTCAAGACAAAAATACCTCAGAGTGTTTTATCTCATTTTAAAAAATTAAATAAATTTACAGCAACTAGTTGGGCTGGAAAAGGTACCTTCCAAACCAGAAGATGGTAGCATTAATTCAATATGGTATAATTTTGGCTTCCAGATGAAACTGCTTGGTGATCAATAAGTGCTCCCGTTATGTGTGAAAGGAAAAAAAACTGGCATGAACTCTGCAGAAATGCTCAGCAACAGGTCGTTAACAATTCGAAGAATATGAAGTAAACCAGAACAAAGGAAAGAAGCCTTGGGATTTATCTGAGGTTTTCCCCATTAAGAGATATGGCAGTATACACTTTGCTTATGCCATCTGCACAAGTGAGGAACTCAGTCCAGTGCTCCAGGCACTGCTATATTAAATATTGATAGGAATTCACTGTATAGTAGATTTTTCCTTCTAAGGAACTGCTAAATAGTTAATGAGGTGTTAGGCAGCTGAGTCCATCCTGAATGGGTAATTTTTTCAGTAAGAACAGTTTGTTTGCCCCTTGAGGGTGCATTTTTTTACTACCTCATACAACAAAATATAATTTGACTTAGGCTTATTATTTTGTAACCTAAAAAAATACTAATTGATTACTGTATTCTAAATTATCTGGACACCTTTGGAAATCTTTCCCTGCTCATAAATAAACAATGAACAAGTAGCTAGTCAGCATCTGTCTGATGAATTACAGTGTTTGAAGCATCACAATCAATGTGATCTAGTCAATAATAGACAGCAGCAAAAAAGATATCAGCCTACTAGGTAGAAAAATGAGTCTTTCTGTTACTTTTACCTATTTCTTCCTAGCTACTGTGAATAGATATACCACTGTACATTCTAAACCTACAACTGTGTCAAGAGTCTCAGTACACTGAGCCAGTTGTTAGCCAGCTGTGTGTTCATCAGTTGTCAGCTCAGTGCTTCTCTGTTAAGAAATTAGAAGAAGGGTAAAAAAACAAAAGTATTTTCTTTCCTGAGGATTTTGCGTTTAAAGATGGAGGCAACTGGAACTGAGATTCCTTTATATATCTACAGAAGAATACAAAAGTAGGAAACATTTCCTTCACAGCAAACTACTAATATTATTCAGTCAGGCAGTGAAAGAAGAAAGTGATTCTGTGAATCCTCAGGAACATCCATGATTGGGAAAGTGTACGTTGTTACTTTTCTGAAACTGACCTCGGGTGAGTTTTGACTTGTAGCTTGCACTAGAATAAAGAGGGAAATGCTCGTGGGCAACAGTAACCAGCTCAAATCAAACCCAAGTAAGTCTTCAGCCGCGGAGCATCAGCTGTTCTGTTGCAGGCAGAGAGGTCTTGCTCCAGGTACACAAGGCAAAAGCAAGTGCAAGGAGATCACGGACAATGTGTGCAGGCTTTCCAAATCACCTGTTAAGGGCACGCTCAGCTTTTCACAAAGTCTGTATCTGTAGAGTACCTGCTCCTGCTCAGTTCAGTTGATAAATATGGGTCATTTTGTTGTTGAACTAATCTTTTTTGAACTCCAGCAAGGTACCCATTTCGTAGGTATTTTAAAACAAAAGGCAGTAAGTAGTAATAAGATTTTGGAGGAGTGTTACAAAAATGTAGCTGGTTTTATGTCAAGTTATTTAAACATTTGCTAGAATGGGCAAGCACAATCAGTTCAGTGCAGAAAACAATAACACTGCTGACAGTGCAATGCAAGGTTCGAGAGACCATCCTGTAGCAGACAAACGGAATTTTTTTATAGTTGGGCCACTTTCACTCCCCATTACCTTAAACAATGATAAAACTGATATACTCCATTGCACAAAAACTGCTTTGTATTTCTGCTATTAAACGACAGTCCTGAACACAGGGCAAAAGCCAGGCAGATTTTGCAATATGCCTTAGAGAGACATAAAGAGAAGGATTGTCAGAACATAAACATGTCATAAAGTAATAAATAAGAAAATCTGAGCATTGATACCTCTTAAGTTAGTGAGGGAAGAAACTCTTAGGCTTGCATTTTTACATTTTATAAGTTGGACTGTTTTCCCAACACGTATGTCTGAATATTAAAGAAAATAATTTGTCTGAATACAATATGCTGTACTTCAAATATAGGCCTCTGATCATTTCATCCCAAAGCATTACTACGACAAAATAAGAAAGGATGCAGACTATTTAAGCACAAGCACAGAAAAATACAAGAATGCATATTTCAAGCCTGACAGGTCTTCTTTTCCAAGGCAACATATCTGAATGGAGAAAGTTTGTGCATTTTGGTAGCAGTCCACAGGAGTCTGGGTTGTCTCGGTTGGCACTGTAGCTACTGATCATGCTGTCAGTGCCCTTTTACCAAAAGGTGCTGCTTTTTAGTCTCTTCCCCTGTTCCATCCATGTCTATGGGTAGAAGAACAATGTTTGCCATTTTCTGTGACTGCGGACACTCTCTTCTGCTCCACAGCTTTTCTCCTACTGTGACCTTTGTAATATTTAACATAGAAAGGAGTAAATTTGGCTCTTCATACACACTTTTTTTCCCCCTCATAAAGTCATAATTCTACAGAGACCAACCTGATTACCTAGGAAACAGAGCACAACCCAGCAGGTAGAAAGCAATGGCCTACAGTAAGACAGAGTGCATGTAGCAGACAGGACCCTTGCATTACCCTTTTAGGCTCTACTTTGAATTATGATGGAAAGAGCACAAGATGAAATTAATTCTACTGGATCCAACCAAACCACCTAGGACAGCGTCTTGTTTATGTCAGGAAACAAAAGTAGACAATAGGAGAAATGACTTAAAAACAAGTTTGTAAGTGTTCTGGTTTGAAGGACAGGTATTTTGCCAAGAAAGGCAGGAACTCCTCCTGAGATGAAAGGAATCCTCTCCCTCCCGATTATTATGATTTTTGAATCAGGACTCTAAGGCAGAGATAAGCGGGTAGGAATAACAGCTCTTTACTAATATATCTAACCAGACAAACAGAAACAACAGCTGCTATGAAAATTAACAACAAAACAGAACAAATCACTCAGTTCCAGTCCTTTCTTCAGCCGCAGACACACTCTGCCTGCGCTCGGTCCCGGTGGTGAAGGCGGGGCAGAGCCCGCACAGCTGCGGAGGTGGCAGACGGGAGCGGAGTGGGAGCGAAGCGGCAGCGGCAGCGCCGTGTCCCGGGCAGGAGAGGGATGGAGGAAGGCTCCCCGCTCACCATGTGTGTCCTGGTGCTCGGCTGCGTGCTTGGAGGTAGCAGGCTGGAGCGGAGAAGACGGCAGGGCAGATTCCCACGGCAGAGAACCTGGCTCCTGGCGTTGGGCTGGAAACCAGCAGCCCCAGACTCCTCAGACCCTGCCGGTGAGTGAAAAAGGGAGACAGCCCCCACCCATCCCTTGGGTGCAGCCCGGCAGGCTTTCTTAGCATAATAATGGGAAAAATTCTCCACAGAGGAGAAAAAAAAGTAAGGGAACAAACCCCAACCCCCAAGTTTGTAAGGTCCTTTTCCCATGTTGGTTCACTGTGATGCACCACAGAAAGTGACAGAAGCTGAAGCTTTCTTCTCAACCTAATGCAGAGGAATTGGTGCAGAGGGAGAGAGAGAGAGAGATGAGGCTTGTGCACCTTTTTCAGAGTTCCCAATAAAAATAAATAATTTATCTGAGTAATGTGGATGAGAATAAGGTGAGGAAGCTTCTGTGTTTACACCTTCTTGCAGTTCAGAGAGGAATATCAATAGCCTGTCAATAGCAGCTAAACCAGTCTGCAAGTAACAGCAGTGATGGCAACAGTTCTCAAAGAAACTGCTTCAAGGATTTATTTGCTTGCATGAGCGTACATGTTTCTACTAAGTTTTAACCAAACTTGCAATGGGTACTCACCCTGGAACACATGCCAACAACAGTTTAGTGAGGCAAGCTTTTATGAAAACCACCAGATCCTGAAAGCAGTGACATTTAGAGACTATGTGGTTAAAAAGCAGATATTCTGGGCAATTTGTGTGAGAAGGATGAATGCTTGTAGAGGTTGTTCTTTACAATGTGCTTGGTGTATTGGGCTGAAGCGAATAAGCTAATAATTATGAAACAGTTGTTAGAATCTGTCTGAGACAGTGTAGGCTGGAGCAAACCTCACCTATCCAAGATGATGTGAAAAAATTGAAGGGCAGCAGAGAGAAGCTCTTATGAAGAATCCGACTGTTTCAGGGGTGTGCTGGAACGAGCCACTGTCAGCAGGGCAGATAACAAAAAGTTAAGGAGAGAAAAGTGGGATTTGGATGCTTTTTTTTTTTCAGCTTTGGCAAGCAAGTATGCAAATAGGAGTGATGGAGCTGTAACTACAGTGAATCCCATGGAATATATGCTGGAGTTCAAGTACAGCAAATCATACAGGTCAGATAAAACTCATCCAAGGGTACCAAAGAAAATCAGCCTTTGGAAATAATAGAAACAGCAATGAGGAAGCTGAGTATAATGAATATGGCAACACATAACAAATGAGGAAGAAATTGTTTTGCACCCATTATATTCTATTTGCAGAATTCATTGTCAGAGTGGGATAACAGAAAGACACCCAAAAGTAGGGCTGGTTCATGCCTGATGATAACTCTGTTTATCCAAGTGATAGGCAGTCTGCTCTGAAGTTTTGCTAAAAAGAGACTTAAGAGGGAGAGAAAGGAGGTTAGAAAAAGTATCCTATGCCTCAGCCACCTGTACTACTAGTAGTGTCTACATCATAAAATTTACCTTCTCTGTGGGATCAAGACTGGTCATTATCCAGAGCCTGGATATTGACTATTTCAGAAATGACTGTTTCTGAAAGACCAACATAGTCTGCTAAAACCAGATTGTTGCTCTTTACTACATTTCTCTACTAGGTTTCTGATCTTCGGTCATCTTCTTGATTTGTTTTCTCATAGCTAGTGTATTTCTGTAACAGCATCTGCTGACTAGTGAATCAAGTCTATGCTCAAAGGCAAATGTATTCTGAGACCAGCCTGTAGTACTTCTATATCGGTATGTGTAGCAACAGCCAGGAAGAGCAAGAGTCAGGAGCAATTGCAAGGCCATGTCTGGTTTCAGGGCTACTGTGTGAACACAGTCACAGAGATGAGTGGCACAGCATGTGCACCATGAGCACAGGCTTCTTTAGGGAGAAGAGGAGTAGAGAGTATTGTATCCTGTATAAAGAGACTGCTCAATGGGACAGCACTGGGATGAAATTTTTTGGTGGTCTTCTAATCCAGACTTCTGAACCCTGGAAAAATAACAGTGAAAACAGTTTAGAAAAATATATCATATGCCTTTAGCCACCTATAACGATTGGGTAAAATACAAGGTTTTTTTCTAAACTATTTAGGGAAAAGGCCAAAGGTCAGATGGAACTAAATCTAGGACTAGACTTAGAGATTACTGTAACATGTGTAAGTATATCTGTAGGAGAAAACATGGGCCTGTTTTTGAATGAACAAGATAGCCTAATCAGTATAAAAAAGTAGCTTGGTATCTAAATGGCAGCTAGGAAGAAATGGAGGTGAGTCCCATATGCTTCAATAATTTAATCAGTAACTTGAATGCTAAGAAAGTGATTTGCAAATGATAATAAATAAGGAGAAGAGATTATTAAGATGAACAGTTAAACCTCTTTCTTAACAGACCTCATGAAATGTGAAGATTGGTGAGCAGTTCAAGAAGTGTAAATTCTACATATGGACATAAAAGACTAATTTATGCACAAAGGTAGGATGGGACTGAGTCACAATCCTGATGTCAATGCCTGGAAACAGCAGGGAATATCAAGCAGAAAGCAAGCCAGTACTGCAGAAAAGACACATCACAAATAAGGGGAAGTGCAGACTGTCTATTTGGAGGGGCCTGGCCAGCAGGTCAAGGGGTCACTTTCCTGACCCTTGTGAGGATGCACCTAAAATAATGCAGCTAGTTTTGGGTTCCAGATCAAGAGGGGTAAGGGAAACAGTATCAACCAGGGGCTACCAAGATCCTAGAGCACCTCCTCTTCAAGGAGAAGTCAAGAAAGATTGGCTTGCTGAGCATTATGCAGAGGTCATCTGATAGCAGTCTATGGGCCCTGGAAGAGAATTTACGATATTTTTGGGCCAAACATTCCCTTTAGAAGAAAATTACCTCAGAAGGAAGCATGAACTCATACTGCAGCTGGGATGCTCAGATTAAATGTTTGGGAAAGCTTCCTAGAAAAGATGGTAAGTGCAGCACAGGAGAGATTGTGCAACTTGACTAGGGAAATGCGTTATCTGATCTGCAGCTGGTGATAAATTTGCTTTAGGGAAGAGGCTGAACTAGATGTCCTCCTGAGGAAAATTCCAACAAACACTCTCTGAATCAGTGACTACCTCATGGTTAAAGTATATAATTTTCTTCATGCATTGTATGTTGTTTGATTCCCGCTGCAGCAAATGGACAAGTTGTGATGAAGCTCAAATGCTACTCCCAGAGTGTTCTTTTAAATCTCCCATGCCTTGAAGGAAAGACTAGCAAGCGAATTATGCTTCTGTACCTTGACAGAAGACCTATAACTCAGGGTAAAACCTATTTTCATCTTGTTTTGTCCTGTATTCCCTTTCCCTGGAAAAAGTACATGCTTTGCTTTGCACTGTCACTTCTTATGAGAGGATAGTCATGAGTTAGTAGCAGCAGCAAAGGTCAGGAGATTAGGAAGAAAAACTAATTGCTGGCTATAAACAACCCAAAAATTCTCCGTCCTGCACCAGGGCTTTTATCAGCTCTTGTTTTATCAGAAATCAATCCATTCCTTCACAGTTTACTTGTTCATAGGATAAAAAATTAGAGCTTGCAGTAGTAAATATGGAAACTATAGCTATAATTCATCAGTCATTTTATCTCTGATAAGCTTGTATCATTCACAATAGACTTCATGTATCTCTCATTTTACCAGTGAATGTGACATTTATTTCTATAAACCATTTATACAGATAAACATACAAAACGGAGTCCACAGAGATCCCTGGAATAATTTCCCAGAGTAGTTATACTGAAAATACTTTATTGGTTATTTTTAGCTTGCATAGCTTCATCCAGCCTCAGAATCAAATTTTGATTGGTTGGAAGCCCTTTTCTTTTCAGGTATTATAATGTAACTATTTGAGTCTCAGTTCTCTCTGTCTGAAAATTTTTATTGTCTTTTGTCTTCAGTATATGATTTCCTTGAAGTTCAACAGGAAATGCAGGCTTAGCAAGGACAAAGACTTTTCAGATTTTTAACAGCAGTCTTCAGAATTTATTCACAGTCATCTAAGCTCAAAGCTTAGAAGAGTATGTGATTAACACACACACACATACACACAAACACACACACACACACACACACACACATTCACAAGAAAAACAACAAAAAAACCCAACCAAAAAACCTTAAAAAACCTCACAAAACAAAAAAAAAAAACAACCCCAAGCAAACAAACAAAGAAAAAAATCAAAAAACAAAACAAATAACCAACAAAAAAACCAATGAAACCATTATCCACCTTCCACATAAGTACTTTTCAGAAGACTGTTGTTTACCCAGCATGCTAGTACATGTCTAGTGCTCCAGAAATGTGGTGATAAGATCAGACTCCTCTCTAGGACTCCTATGCTCTAGGACATATATAGGACAAGAAAAGAAAAAGATAGAGCAACTAGAGCAGAGGAGAGAAAGGAACAACAATCCAGAGAGATCTCTCTGGGGCTGAGCTTTGCTTGATGCAGTGGTGAGAGGTAAGGCCTGGCTTTACAAATGCTGCTTCTCCATCTGAGAGCACTGACCCATCCCATGGATTACCTAGACTTTCATTTCCTGGGCAAGGCTCTCATGGACCCACAGGCAAATCTCTGCTTGCCATGGCAAGCACCTTTTCAGCTCTCCTCTGTGCCTTTCTGTGTCAGTTTGGTGCAAGTCCTGCTGCTTCCAGGCAAGAGGGATGCACCAGTAGCAAGGGAGTGCTGTCTCCAAGTGGTCCTGTTGCTAAGTGTGGAGAGGAGAGAGGAGAGGGAGAGGGCATCTGTCTCTAAAAACCTGATATGCCTGTTACTATTCTTTTCTCACCTATCTCTATCTGTCAATTTATTTTTATTTCTTTCTGTCTTATTTGATGTCTGCTGTTGGATTTTTTTTCTTTCTATTTTTCTTTCTGTCTCAATATATTTTTTTCTATTTGGAGGTTATTAAAATTTAGTCTTTTCTCTCAGAGTGCAGCCCTCCTTGCCCTGTCATGAAATGAAGTCATATTGAACAGAAAGGCTTTGCTTGGAGCTCAGACAGGAATTAAAGACAGCAGTTTTAACAAGAACATACATAAACATCCCCAGATTTCTTGTACTGCCAACATGAGCTTCCTTCATGTTAAGATATTGACAATCTATTTTCAAGGTGGGATACATATTGCTTTGCAACTTTTATGTATGAAATGCTTTGCAGCACTGTGAATGCCACTCAAAGACAGAATCACATCTACTGCTCTCACAGCCCTTGCTGTCTAACCACCTACTTCTCCTTGCAGTGCATATATCTCAATAAATTCTTTAAACTGTATTAAACATGTATTATTTATGTACAGTTACAAGAGAGCAGGAAAGAAGTCCTAATTTTGCAGTGCGTTGCTGCTGATTTAATCAGTGTACATTTGCAAACCAGTAAAGCACACATAATATTTCCTTTCTGCCTCCTGCTTTTTCTTCATGTCTGTTGATCCCATGGATAATGCTGGAGCTGCTAATTCTCTGCTTGCAGTGCTTAATGCTCTTGCCAGAGCACTCATTACTAGAAAGACACAGAGGATCAAACCCATACTGAGAGTAATCCAGCGTAGCACTGGCTGAAGTCAACAAGAGTTGTGTCTCTCTATGCCAGGGCTGTATTTATTGCTAAAACCATCCCCAGTACAAAGATGCCTTGCCATGTTTATTCTGTGCCGCCACGTCCAGTATAACCAGGTGAGAATAAGAGACAAAAGGTTTACACTGTTGTTTCAATGTCTGCCAATAACAAGATTGGAGATTCACAGCATCTGAAGCCAGTCAGTTTGTCAAAGTGCAAAGTGCTAAGTGCAACTTAGCAATATGTACTCTTGCCTTACTTGCTGGCTGGCTTAGAAAAAAAGAAAATTAAATACATTTCTCATATGGCTATAATGTGGAATTTTTCCAGACCATTAAATAAAATGTTACTCAAGTTAATTGGTATTTTCTGGGAGAAAACATTTCTTAAGCTAAACTTACTGACTTGTGTGGGACATTTTGCTGGTGCACACCATATTTTTCCCCCAGGACATATAATATTTCTGCTTCTGTGCTGGCAACTCATCTAAGGTAGAAAATCAGCTGTCTCTCCATCTCTCACCAGAATAAACCAAGAGAAATTCTTCTGAAGTCAATGGAGTTAAGTCAGTGTAAAGAGAAAATCATGGTCTACCTGATCAGCCCTGTAAAAGAAAACAAGGTACAACCTTTATTAAAACCAACCAAGTTAGAGAAACTTATTTCTTTCACTTATTTCTTTCATTTTAATGTAGCTTAAGTGATAGAGTATGACACATAATATCAGTAACACTTCATGAGCAACAAAGAAAAAGAAATTGCATATGATATGCACTTCTTTTTGCAGCAACAACCATGAGAAATAAATTCTTTGAAACAATAGTATTTCTCTGTTAATGTATTATGCACACACCTGTGCATTCACATAGGTTAACGGGAGGGCAAAAGGAGCCTTAGTGCAAATGTGATAGCCAGAGTAGAGCCTACACAAAGGAAAGTAATACTGAAAGACAGACAGAAAGGTTTAATGTTAGCCATTGGAGCTACTGGAACTGATACTTTGAGCTAGGGTTTCTTAACATTAAGGCTTCCTTCTCTGTCTTCCTGAAAAGCCTATTACATAAGTCTGGTTATTGGGTTAGACTCATTTAAAATCCAGCCTTGTGTCACCTATTAAGCTAACAGATGTAGATCCATAGATGGATGAATTACTACTAGCTTCAAAATGCTTGGCTTGTGTAAGGGGATTGAGGTGCTGTATGATGCTAGGGATTTTTTATTTTCCTCTTGCCTTATCCACATGAGAAATACTTTGCTAGGCACTAACTTGCTTGACCTTTTTGTCTCAGTCAGAAATTTTCTATTAAAAGTAAAAAATGATCCTAACAGAGAGATACCAAACATCCATCGTTTAATCTCTGGGGTCCTTCAACCAATTTGAAAGTCAACATTGGAGAAAACAATTTTTTTCTGTTTGTCTCAGCCTGATCTCCTACAGTTGTTTAAATTGGACTAGCACACAGTTTTAAATTAACTGAATAGTAAAATAAGCATGTGGTGTACAGTTTTTATAACACACAGAGGAATATGATTGTGGAAAAAAAATTTTTTTAAACCATGAGTAGCAACTATAGAATGACATTCCTATCACACAGTAATATTAAAAAAAAAAAAAAAAAAGAAAGAAAAAGAAAAAAAAAAAGAAAGAAAAAAAATCCCTCTCTGAATTCTGGCTTCAACAGGTTGGAGTCTCAATTGTCCTAGAGGTTTTTAACGTAGTCTGGGTGAATTATATACCTTCGGTCCTGTGCAACCCTGTTTGAGATATAAGTAAATCATGTCCATCTATGTGACCAAGTTACATGTACGTGTGTTCACAAGAACATCTTCACGCATACTGAGACCTGCATATGCTATAATATAGTAGGTGTTTGGCAGGCTACTTGGGAAGGTAACATGTAGCTCTTTGCTCTTAAACTATTTATTAAATTATAATAATTGGTTTCTAGGGTTTTGGCACTTATCTCTGTCCAAAACAAAGTCTCCAACAGTGTTTACTCATTTTTGGGATGAAACCCCAGAAAATCCAACCACAAAACCCCAGTCTGTTGAGTGAAGGTTTATTGATTCAGCCTTCAGAATCAAAATTTCTAATAGTTCTTTGGTGGGAGGCAGAACTTGGAACAATTTTATTGGTATTTGGTATACCCAAATTGCTATTCTGTATACTTGGGGAAATACCCAAGTAAAAATCTTCAGTGACCCCAGAGAAATAAGTCCAGTGAGAGTGTGTTGCATAACTTATCAGCATAAAACTCATTTGCTCATTTGTTCTTTGGAATCTGATAAAGAAATCTCCAGATAGTTCAGCTTTGTATTTTGTTTAGGATAAAATTTACCTAAAAACACTCTGATAGAGCTCTTATAATTGCATGTTTTATGTTAATTTGCAGATATTTGTATCAGTGTTGCCAGCTTCAGGGAAACCACAGGGCGACATGAGGTCTTGTCATTGCTCTAAAATGTTAAATCCTGTAAAACTAACTAAATATTGACAATGAGTTAATACAAAACATGAACATGCTAACATATTGACATTCACTGCATTAAAGACCACCCCAAGCAAAGAACAGTGCAACACTGCTGTTCTGTGAAGGTAGTGGTATCACAGAATATAAAGGTATTTTGCCTGTTCCTAAGCACAGTTTTCATTTCACCCTCTGTGAAGGGCTAGATTTTACTTTCAGAAAAAACATAACCTTCCAAGCAATTTTCTAAGTAGGTGTACCAAGATTCCCAGGTTCCAACCTCTCTAGAAACTGTAAAACAGTAAAACAGCACCAGAAAACAACCTGAAGGGGAAGCTTTAACTGGGTTCCCTGGATTTATTAATCTCAGTAGCTCTTTTCTTGAAACAAGAAAACAAACAGCCCCAGCCTTCTGCAAACTTAAACCTTCCACAAATTTAAACAGCTACTGTATAGCATGAATCCTTCTACCTGATGAAAAAAAAAAAAGTTTAGAAATTCTGTTTCCAACTGTGGCTTGTGACATAACAACTTCCCAATTTTTGTCCTTTACTTTTAATTTTCACTTTCAGAAATGAAAATGAGGACTCATCTGTTGTGAACTAAATATTAATTTCTAGAAAGCTCTTCCTGTTTCACTGTTTGCCAAGTTTTAAGAACAGAAAAATTATTTACATTCTGCATTTTCTTGAGGATTTTGGAGGCTTTCTCAGCAGCCCAGCACCATGAAGAACTCTGGGGCAAAACATTAGAGATGCAAAGGAAGGACAAGATTTGGCATCATAGATTTGTTAATCCAGCGCTCCTAACAAGTCAAGTTCTTCAGGAGTTTTATGAGAGGAAGTTCAATACAGAGAATATGGTGTGTGATCTTGTGATAGCTGGGATTTGCTATGCCATCTCCTCTGTTTTCTTTATTTTCTAAAGACAGTAACTCTTACTCAAAAAAATTGTACCAGACCCAGGGAGCTGTTTCAGCTCTGGGTCCCCATACAGCAGGGGAGCATGGGGCTCACCACAAAGTTCTTGCTGTGGAGAAGGCTTTCAAGCCTGTCAGTGAATTCACTGCCAAGACTTCTGCTAAAATAGCTGATTTTTTTGGGAACTCTGACCAAACGCCTTTTAAAATACTATTCCCAGTTTCTGACTGCACTTCACAGTGAACACACACTGTCTGCAGGGATTTCATTTTTTGGGGGCTTTAGCTCATGTCCATTTTTGACCAATTAAGCTTGGCAATTTCTTTTTAAAATGATGTTCCCTTCTTTTCTAACAATCCTTCCACCTACTGTCCTTGGAAGTTCTCAGAATAGTCAGGGAAAAAAAAAAAAAGAATAAAAACCCTAGTAAAGGAACACAAGGCCCATCTATGTCAGAAAACTCTTGTTAGTGATTTCTGAACCACTTTTGTCACTGAAATTTAAAGCAAGAATAACAAAACCCTATTATAAAGGAGGACTGAAACATTGTTTCTCTCTTTTACCTCTTTGTATTATCATGTCACTCTGATTCAACTGAGGCTGCACAGAGGGAGGAAACCACGGTCTCAATCTCTCCGATTTTTGTAGCAGGCCTAATTTTAGAATCTGTTGTGTCAAGTTTTTCTAAACCTGTCAGTTTAATTTGGCAGATGCGGGTTAATGGAGACCTACTGAAAGCAGGGTGAAAGTCTATCCGAGTAGACGAACATAATTCATGACTTTCACAATGCAGCAGTAAGGTAATAGATAAATGTCTCTTCCTTGAAGTTGTAGCAGGAAGCTATAGACAAAGGTACCTTTTTAAGGAGAAAAAAAAAAAGCACTAAAAAGGAAAAACGTTAATGGCCATGGAAAGAGGAAAAAAAAAAGCTTCTATGTTAGCTGGCCCCTTATCTTCAAATTCTGAAGAGGCAGCTGCAAAAAGATCAAGACAGGTAGGGCAGCAGAAGGCAGAGGCTTAGGCACAAAAAGCTTTAAATGGAAGCAGAGCACTTCAGGAACCATGATACAAATCAACGGTGGCGGAAGAAGCCTTTCAAGAAAATAATTTAATATTTGTTAAATAATTTGTAAGAATTATTATAATATTACTTAGCTCACTTCAGCCCCAGACTGCCAGTGAGTCAGGAGTCCAGAAAATGCTGTTCTGACTGGACAGTCATCCATTTAGGTAACTTAATACATGCATCTAATGCAGAGAGCTAAGGGATATTCAACTTTGTAATTAAATTACATTAATTTTATAATAATTTTCATTCTGGCAAAAAAAATTGATGAGCAAAACTTCACAGCAACTGACCCCAGGACAGCAAAGCCTACAAATCATGTGTCCTACTGGGATACAAATCCCATTTGTTGCTCTATGATCTCAGGGTTTACCTCCTCTCAGGGCTTCATGCAGGTCCTCTGAATTACTCCTTAGAGACCATCAGAGGGTCCTAGTACTTCACATTGCCTCTCACAAAGAACTAGGCAGAATTTAAAGACTTAGAAGAGACCTGCTTTCCAAGAACTGCCCTCTTTCAGATAGGGCACAAAAACCAGTACAGCCATTACCTGAAAGTATATTTGTGCAGGTGGATAAAAAATCCCAAACAGACATAGTATTCTAACTTGCTTGTGAAAATAGAAAGAAATGAGCTGTGTTTCACTTTTTGATGGTCCACTCTGTAAGCTCACCTGGAAAAGAAAGCATGAAGAACTACAGAGGAGTTTCCTTGTATACACACAGGACTTGTCAGAAGCAGCCACAACACTCTCCAGAACATGCAATCACAGCTTGCAGTGATGATCTGTGTATGAAAACAAGGCAGGGAAGAAGGGAAGGGAAGAACCTCCCTCCTTATATAAGAGTCATACCAAGTATCAAGTGCTGTAAAGGTCAGGCCCTTTAATTTTTGTGAGAGTGAAGGAAAAACCTTTATTCTCACAAGTATAAGCTGCAAACCAGCAGGGAAGCAAGGCTGACTCACACAGCACCCCTCTGGAAGCTTGGATCATTAGGCCCTAGGTATGTGCTTATCCAAGCTGTCTTTATGCAGATTTCCTTAGTCACAAAAGGGCATCTCAGTTATATATGTTGTTCCTCATACGCCCCAAACCGAGGATTTCTAGAGCACTGTGACAAAAAAACACCCGAATCCCAAAACCGCAGGAGAGAACTGAAATACAGGCTTACCAATCTTAGTGCTTTTGGCAGTCAACTGGCCTCCACCCATATTAAATAACCTGGGAAAAATCCAGGACTGCTGGACAAACCCTGAGGCAAGGTGATTGCATGCAATGTGGTAACAAGTAATATGTGTGAAACAGTTTAATCAGATCTATGACTGTTGTACCATTATTCATCTGCTTATCATTAAAGACTTTGTTTACATTTCAGAGAATTCTGAACGACTTTAGATTTTCAGTGCCCTGGGTATGAAGTGACCCTGCCATGCACAGAATCAGCATCTGCTCAGCATGAGATGCTTCTAGTGTATCGAGTGACAAAACCAATCAGCGAAAGCAACTTGGCTCACTAATAGAAGTTACATGCTAACGAATAATGTTTAGGCAATATTTTGCTATGTAAGTCACTTTCATCCTGTGTTCAGCTCAAAATTCATTGGAATACCTGTAGTTGACAGTATGAATCATAGAATTATAAGGAAAAAGGCTGGAGGGTCCTCAGGAGGTCATCTTTCCATCCCCCATGCCTTAAAGCTGAAACCCCAGGGATGCTAAGCATTCAGGAGTGATTATGTCCGATTCTGTGAGAAGTTTGCCTTTCAAACATGCTAAAGGGCAGAGGGCAACAAGAACAACTCTGATCCGTTGTACCATGCTTGAGATATTCACTGTTGTGGGTTAAGGGTCAGGGTCTATCCAGATAATTTTCCATTGTGGCCTAGAAAGGAAAGGCCTCTGAATACCGAGAAATCGCTTTAAAGCCTTGATTTAACAGCACAGGATTTGCTATGCTGGATCATGGCACAAGTTCCAGTGAGAGTGGTTTCCCTCCTAATTCAACAACCCACACCAGAGCCTTCAGAAGGAGTGCCAATGCATCTGTGTGCAAACAGAGGAGACACCCCAACTGCAGTGAACGCACTGGAGGGTATCTTCTAGCTCACAGAGCTTCTATACTATGGTTATTGTTGTTCCAGTTTGCAAACCTGTAAATATTGTAAGCTGTCATAAATTTATAAAGATCTTTCAAATATCCACAATAGTTAACCCTGCCACATCAGTGAACTCCTCAGACTGGCTGTTCCCCAGGAGAATCATGATTTCCATATTTGTGTTCTGAGTGTACTTGTACCTCCTTGTAATCTATTGTGCTGTCAGGCAAAGGTGAAAAAAAAGTTTCAAGTTTTACTATAACTTCCATAAATGCGTGGCAGTTCTTTGAAAAACTTCACATTGGTGTGTTGAACCATCTTTTTCTATACAGTTTCCTCTCTTGTCTTACCATCCCTCCAACAGGTTTTTTTGTCTGTCTCAGGTTTTATAAATTCCTCCTATAGCTCTCTTCTGTACTAGGTTTTACTAGCATCTGTGGGCCAGATGCAACAGAGCTCTAAGCAGTTCCATAAGCACTGGTGTCAGTTCTGGAGTCAGAGCTGTGCATTTCCTCTAAAAATTTACAGCTTCCAAAGCTGGAGCTAAAGAAAGAAAAAAAATTAACCAAAGTGTGATTCTAAGCCCTGAAAACTGTCAATAGCTACACTTGCTCTCTAAAAATTAATTGGAACAGCACATGAGCTTCTTTAATTCCTTGAAATCAGTGTAAATCTTCAGAGTCCTTAAGTAGAGTTGGAATGAGCTCCCGGTCCCACTACCTTACACAAGTTCTAGTTCCAAAAGGTGATTAATCCCTCTGAGAATACCTGAAGCAAGATACAACTTCCACAGCTGGCAAAGGTGGAAAAGTGACCTTTTCTGCACATTGATGTAGTATTTATAATACTACTTTCCATCCCTTTCAGTGACACAAGTGGTTGTTAGAGCCCTAGCAATGATATCTCAGACACGGCTGCCTAGTAAGTGTCCTTCCAATTCAAGGCCCATCATGAGGAATCACAGGTTAGGGTTACCTTGATGAGGTTACATGGCTTAGGGGATCCTTAGGGGACACATTGACTGGAGAGACTAGGGCACATAACAATCTGTCTTTCAGAACCTTAGTCCGGATATTTTCCTGGGTTAAATCCTATTTTGCAAGCTTGAATTGAAAGCAGGAGAAGAATTAGGCGCCTAGGAGTTTGGTCTAAACTTAAGTGAAACAGGAAATTATGAGGAAAGTTTCAGGAATCCATTATTTATATCCATAAATAGAACCTGAGGTCTTTTTCAAAGTCTCCTAACCTGATCCACACATCCTGATAAAATACAGGCAAAGCTGTGTGAATTTGACACTGTGAATCTTTGGATTAAATTCTTTAAAATTACTTGAGGAAAGCCATATTTATTGAAGAGATGAAATTGCTCCTTGATAAATTGATGGCGCATTAAGCTGTGTTTGCAATTTTTATTAAAAAAATTACCTGCTAAATTAAACCTAATTATTTTTTTATTTTCTGGGGTATATGCTAACTAAAATAATAGTTCATTTTATTCCCTAATTAATTTTCTTTAGACAAATTCATTGCTCAATATCTTAATATTGCTCATATCTCAATCGTATTTTTTTTTGTGCTAAAACACTTTACCACCATTAACAAATTAATTTTTATTGCCCTTTCATAAATGGCAGAGCGCCATGGAACAAAAATCAGTCAATTGCTATTTTCTGAACACACAGAGTCACAGTATCCAATACTGATGGCTTCAATATATAAGTCATCTCTATGCCCAGTTAACAGAAAGGCTCTTCTTAATGGAGGACCTGACCCAACTCCAGTAGAAATCAGTGACCCTCTACTTTACCACTCTATGACTGGAAGAATTAAAAAGTTATTGAGCTGATAAAACCAAACAGCAATGAGGACTGCAGAAAAATCTGCTCTTACCTGAACCAGATGTGTTGAATCGCCAGCAATTTTGCATCCTGAAATGTTTTTAACCTTGGAGTGTTCCTATGGGAAATTCCTGAGTTTATCTACAGAAGAGAAGCCCAAGAATTGTCCCCTTTCCTGAAGGTAAGCAGTTAGGAACAGTTGTGTCAGCTCTCCTGAGCATGACCAGAGCTTCAGTCTCATTTGAACTCATCAGTTCATCGAACTGTCCTGGAGGCATAGACGATGTAGGAGGATTCACTCCTGACAAGAGTGCCTGGGTTGTTGCAGGGGAGTAGGTCAGTAAAAAATAATGGCTATGGTATTTTAAACAGTTATCATTACAACAAAGATATTACATTATTGCTGTCAGATGCCTACAAACTAGACTATTTTTTCTCGAGTCTGACCAATTTTGGCAGGGAGAAAACCCCCCAAAATCCAACAAAAAACAACAAATAAGGAAACAAGAAACAAACCAAAACCGGAACCTAAATCAAACCCTATCCTGAATGCAGTAAAAGACCTGAAAGACAATTACACTGCAATCAAAATTATTTTTCAGAATTTCAAAAGTTGTGATCAGTAAAAATGTATACACTTACCTTCAGAGGAAGTATAGGAAGTGTAAGATAATGTTGCTGATAGGCAATTCATTCAGAGTGAGCTCTCAGGATTTATATGGCAAGTCAATTGACTTCTGGTGAAGAAGTCAAGACGTGGGAAATGTTGTGGGGAAAAATCAATACGTTTTGCTGGGTAGTGGCTCTTCTAAAACTACAGAACTGCATTTAATTCTTTTTAATACTATGTAGGTTCACTGCTTTCTTCCCGCCATGCTAATATTCTATAAAACTCATCCCTTTTCCCCCTGCACTTCTCTGTGTTGTCACCCTACTCAAAAAATGAATTTCAGATTTTCTCAGTTTTTGTACTTCGCTCTCATTAATTATCTGATCTGTGAAAGGCAAAAGATATGCCTATATTTTAATAACAAGCTTTCAATTTATCACCAGACTCATTTTGTTCCTTCCTCCACCTCCTCTGTACTAAGGATGTTTTCATGATAACAATTAATAGAAGCAAAAATTTTTATGATACTGACTAGGATGAAGTTCTCAGCTTTTAAAATTCAGACTATATATATACGGATCATATTACCTCTGGGAAAGCTTTTATTAATCTCAACATCAGAGCTGTTTCAACAAATCTACCATAATAATGAAAAGACATCTTATCACATTTTGCTTTCAATAAATTTACTATTCTTTGATAAGGTTGCAAACAACTGAGAAGTAATTGATCTGTAATTAGTATGGCAACTGCACGAGATAGACTGCACTGGGATTTCATCATTTTTCTGTCCACTGCTGTGCATCCTGCTCTGTAATATTAAATTATTTAGCTTCTCTCTTCAAATACAAATGATTTCATGCATCCTCCATTATTCTAGGAGCTCTCCAAAGATGAGAATAACATTTTAATTTCTGATTATCTGTCACCAGCAGAATTATTGCCAAAGGGATCATTTTTCACACATGCCTTGCCATCTCCTTACTTAGAAAGCCATTGTCTGCCCATGCCTGTGAATGGACGCTATGAAAGCCCATTTGATCTGCACCCAATTATCCCTATTTGTCACTTGACTGCACTAAGCTCCTGATATATATGATTGCCTAGCTGAATCCTTCAAGAGCTCTGGTAACTAAAGAGCACAAGCTTAGCACACCGTGTCTGGGGCACAGCACCACTACCATCACCTACATCACAGTTTCCAATTACTCAGGATCTGTCTGCCAGCCATTCTAAGGATATGCTGCAGGTCGTCACATAAGTCCACAGAGAGAACAGTGACCTTCTGACACAAATTTTTATAGTGGGACTTTTGTATAGGAGCATATGAAGCATGATTTTTTTCAGTGTTGTGTTTGTTCTTAACTTTGGAGACTGGGGAGAAGGTAATGTGGGTGTTCATTGACTTGGGAAAAGAAGTGACCATAGTTTAATTTAAGTAATTGAAGACATAATTTCTTCAATAGATCAGGAAGAGAGAGATGGCATTACCCTTTTGTCACTCAGCTTCATTTTCTTTTCATTAATAGTTGCACTCATCAGTTCACCAAGAAGTTGAAAGGAGAGCCTGTCCTTTGAACTCAGAAGTGTCAGAACAGTTACTTATTAGTTCATATCCAGACTCTGAATCTTTATTAATTTCTGGAGTATAACTGACACGGGAAAATGAGCAGAACAGAATACCAAGTGAATGTGCTTCGGTGTCACTGTATATGACATGATAAAGTTTTAGATATTAATTTCTACTCTATTTTTTATGCATTCTAAGTCTAACTTTTTCTCCACAGCTGTATAACCAAAATGAGGTTTATGATGAGCTAATGCGACTGATACAGTGTGTTACTATTGTAAAACATAACAACTAGCACAAGTGCCTCAAAAATTCCTCTCAGTATATATTTTCCACCAGATAATTTCTTTTGTTAATTGCCTTAGCTTTGTCATGTTCTTTAAAGTGTCTCACAATGCCATCCATGGAAAAATGCCTTGTAATTGTTACTTATTCTTGATCACTGATATATTGACGTCACCAGTCCTGCACCAGCACAGTGGGTTGGTAACAACCCATTTTCATGCATGCTTCATTTTTCATGTTTGTGGCATTTAGTGCTTCAGGTATCACTTTTTGTAGCACCCCCCTTGCGAGTCACATCTTTCCATACTCAGCTGGAGAGTGGCTAGCCATTGTGGGCAGTGTTTGTTCCTGCCTTCCTCTGACAGCATATGTTTTGATGATTTGCAGGTTTCTCCACAGCCTGTTCTCTAGTAAAAATTACACATGTGATGAGAAATAGACGTCTTCCCAAGTGTCTCATGAGATCTCTGTCAAGCAGAGCTTTGCAGATGGTGCTCAGCCTGGTGCCAGGTTTTCCATAAATTGAAGCAGCTAAGCAGGTCTTGAGTACAAAATATCTGCAAATGCTCCTAATCTCTGCAGTACTGAAGTATGTTTTCAGCAGTTGTCATCGGACCTCTGAACTTGTGACAGGAACTTTGACAAGAATGCATTCCTGAATTAAGGAAAGACCTAAACCCTAAATATGTTCATTTACGTGTTTTACTTACTCAAATATTTAACATTTTCTCTGCCCATAATACCTACAAATCTCCCTCGCTCTGATCCTAATCTTCCTTTTTAATCTCTTAGCTAAGCAGGAATTACAGATGGCAATTTCATGCATTAGTTTGCTCACTTGAACTGCATAAAGCAAGAACTCAAGCCGTGGAAGCCAGATGTTTTGTACTTCCCAAAGATTTGCCATGTTACGAGTTACAGATACCATGGTACAGCCCAGAGGGCAGAATTCACATGACTTTTCACTCACCTGGACTTTCTGTGAAATGGGGCGGTGAAATAGAAAGGTTGAACTGAAGGGTGAGATTTTTTTGAGCATGTCTCCCTACACAGAGGAGTGCTGTCAACCGCAGAGTTACTGAGATTTAAGTCAAAATTAACTTGAAATATATTAGTGAGAAAGAAAAAAGGAAATTAAAAGAAGCTCTAATGACATATGTGGTAAAGCTCCTTGTAGATCCAAGATGCTTAGAATGTGGAATTAGAGGCAGGAGGAAGAAAAGCACTAAGGCCCAGCCAAGTGTAAGCTGTTTGACCCTTTGCTGTACATTGTAGGTTTAGTCAAGCTCAGCCACACTTCAGCTCTGGTCACATAAAGTACCCTGCCCTTATTTGACTTCTCCTGGGCTCTGCTGCCCGGACTCATCACGGAAATCAAACAGAAAATGAATCTCATTATGACAGACTAATGGGGAGCTGGCAAAGAGCCTCTGAACAGTCAACGAAATGGCAAGAGCAGTGCACTGCAGGCAAGCACGGGAGGCCTGATCTGAGCCAGGGCAGCCTGCAGAGGCACCCTCATGTCCACCAGCTCCCCTTGCCTTGTGTCAGCACTGCCAGGGACCTGCCTCCTCTGCCTGGTGCTTGGGAGCTTTCTAACTGTGAAACCTCCACAGCAGAAATCATCCATGTATTTGCCACGTAGTCTCCAGAGCCTGAACAGAAGCCAGCAAGTACAGGCTAAAGCTGTCAGGCCTGTTCCAAGGGGTGGTTGATGGTATCTCAAAAAAAAAAAAAAAAAAAAAATACCTTTGTGTATTTTTTCCCAGAACTATGATAAGAAAAAACATGTGTATAAATACAAAAAGATTAGCGCTTGGCTCAGGACATTGGTAATGACAATTAGGTTACTGCTTTAAATCTGGTCTGTTCAAATGACCAAACTAACTACCAAGCAACTGACTGATGGGCTTTTACACAGGTTTCTTGCCCCTAGTCCAGAGCAAAAGGGACAAGTGTTCCCAAAATCCCACTGCTGATGCTATAGGGTGGCAGGAAGGAGGTTCCTGGGAGGCTGCAATTGATTTGCACAGCAGGACAGACAGGACAGTGAATCTCCGTGCAGGCCAAGCAGGAGAGGACATGCAGGATCCTGAGGGGCTGAGGGAGAAGGGAGCACTGCCAGCTCAAAGCCAGAAAAAGGGATACCCTCCATTATTAAGAGCAAATTTGATTAAAGACTGAAAGCAAAGTTACACACAAATTGTTTCCATAAAGTGAACGGAAGTGGGCTGGATTCTGATGAATTCACACAGCAGTTGCATAGTGGAATGGAAAACCATGAAAGCCCTACACATGCACGCATACATACAGCCTGCCAAAACAAAATGTGATCAAAGCAAAAAGAAGCAAACATATGGACAAATTCTTAGCAAGAGAAAAGCGTAGCCAAGTTCACTGACCTTTATTTTAATTTTCTTCAGTTCTCAGCTTTATGAGGAGTGCAGGAAATGGAATGTGCTAATCCCAGCTGATACAATCTTCAAGAAAGGTGCAAAATCTCCCCAAACTAGAGAAAATTGAATGCAGCCAGCAGCCTGTTTAATCTGCTCTCCCCCAGTGTCCTTCCAAATAAAGCTCTCCTGATGTTCTCTCAGGGGCCACCAAATAAGTCAACAAGGAACTTGCAGTGTGACAGAGAGCTTGTTTTTTAAAATATATTACTACATCTCATGAAAAGATCACTTTAAAGAGATGAGAATTTATTTGAAACACTGGGGGATATTTTTTCATATGGCAATGAAGACCTCCAGGGTTTTTTTGTTTCCATTTTGTTGTTGTTGTTGTTGTAATAGGTGGTTTTAAAATCGCTATTATTTTTTATTTTATTTTTATTTATTAGCTGTTGTGCCATTTCCAGAGTCTCTTTTCTTATCACATTATTAGACAGCACTCAGCAGAACAATAGGAGAATATTGCTAGGGTGTGCATTGGCTGGGGATTTAAAACTGACTTCTGGAGGTCTATATTTGGAGTTCACCTAGTAATGTTTTCAATCTGCTGCTACATAAGCATGAACTCTGAGGGTAGAATCTGAAATTTTCACATGATTTTTACTCTTTTGTACTTGCAGAACCATTTTCATTGCAAAGTATAAATTTAAAGCAGTGAGGTTCCTTGTGAAATCGTACATTTTACACCTATTTTACAAACAAATGGATTATAGTAAAAAGACATGAAACCCGAGCCAAGGACATAATGACAATATCTCACATCCAGCTTCAGGCAGTACAATAGGGGCATAAACTCTGGCATTGCATCGTGGAAGGTGTAACTTAATTCCCTGACATACTCTGGTGGGAGTTTTACTGCTGCCCTTGTGGGACCAGGATTTCATTCATGGTTCATGAGAAGCAGGGCTGCCAAACTGGCCATTAACTCAGGCTGACAGCAGAGCAATGTCATACCTGTGCCACCTGCAAGGGTGAGTGTTACTGTGCTTGAAACTGTCTCCCAATGTCTTATTTAACATTTATCCTGCCAAACGTTCCTGAAGACAAGCCTGGTGGGCTATTGAGTTGAGTTTTGCTTTGGCCAGACATTCCCTGTGCAGACATTCCCCAGCAGAGCTCACAAATTGCAGTGATGAGCCCTCTGCAGAGCTCAGAGATACACACATGTTAGACTGTGTGAATCTTGAGCTTGTGTCTTATACTGCAGTGTAATTTCTTATTGATACTCTCTGATTTAACTATTGTGTGGCTGCCTGTAGAAATTTTTGTCTAAATAAATAAATAAAACAACAGAAAATTTCAAGGACTGATGATGTGGCACTTTGTTTGACTGTACAGTAAGTTTTTATTTGATTTTTGCCTGGAGGTAATACAGTTTATTCTCTTATAATATGGGTGATGAACTATCAATCATCACGCCAGTACATACTAAAGAGGTTATGGTTTAAAGTGACCACTGAGCTTTTGATCAGCCACTATAGTGGGACCATAGAAATGGAAGCATGTATGAAAATCTAGGTATTAGTGACTGGAATAAGAGAGTTCAGTGAGAAGGATCAAAGTTTTTCAATTAAATGTTTCCTTCATGCTAGAACATGTTTTTTGTTGGTTTTTTTTAAGAGATGGATTTACTTTGGTTTATAAATTTATAATAGTTTATAAAACTGTTTTTACCAAGGAACTTTGGAAAAACTTGGAAACAAAAACATTATGTTATCTGTTTTAAAAATTAAACATTTGTTTTAATTGTATGTTTTCCCCTCTGTTGCTGAAAAGAGGAAAAGAAAAGAAAAGAAAAGAAAAGAAAAGAAAAGAAAAGAAAAGAAAAGAAAAGAAAAGAAAAGAAAAGAAAAGACAAGAAAAGAAAAGAAAAGAAAAGAAAAGAAAAGAAAAGAAAAGAAAAGAAAAGAAAAGTTTTTTTTCTGCTTACCCAGTTTTCAAATATTCTGCACTGTTTTCAGGTTGCAGAGCAAAAATTCTGCATCATCTCCATTCTTTTGTCACTCTGTAACCATTACTAAGTGTGAATATGGAAGGGTGGAGGAAAAATAGAAATATCAAAAATTAACCTGCCAAGACATAGGCAAAAAATGAGAAAAAGGAGGAAAAAAACCCCAAAAAGCAACAATAAACCAGCATCTGAAGATATTATATTAAAAAAAAAATCAAGTTTCATAGAAAAAGTTTGATTTTAAGTATTAGATAGGAGAACTCTCTATATATTCTTTTCCCTTTGTAAGCTGCAATTGGCAAGGTGAAAAACCATCTTCAACTTAAATAAAGCAGCATGCTGAGAGGCTATGGCACTATAATGCTGCACACCGTCTCCCTGCCAGATATTTTGGAGCTGCTTTTTTGCTATTTCTGTCACAGTCCTCCCTCTACCCTCCCTTTTGCTCAGTATGTTGGTGGAAAATTTTGTGAAGTAGTATTTAGGGACAGCCAAATAATTTGTCATTGCTTCTGACCCACATTATACAAATGAAAAATTAAAAACAAAACAAAATTATTTTGGAAGTTAGCAAAATAAATTTAAACAATACGCAGTTTCTCAGAGAAGAAAATGGAAAGAATATTCCTTCAGAGAAAAGAGCATGCATATTTCAAGGTTCTGCTTTAGTAGATAAGTCCATTAGCAAATTCAGAAATGCTCATAAACCTTACAATATTTTCCTGTAAAAAATGGAAGAAATAAAAACTGAATATATTGGTAGAAAAGAGCTTTTATAGAAGCTGTTCTTTCTTTTGTATTTTCAGGTACATCAGGCTGAATTTGTGGTGGCTTTCATTTGGCATACATTCTGAGTCCAGACATCCAGTGGCCACATTTGCATGAGCAAACGAGCAAATGAGCAATGATACAATTAATGCTGTATGATCTAGGCTCAGAAATACATGTGTGTGTTAAAAAGTCTACTGTCTCTAAAAACCATGTCTTTTGAAATTGTGACAATTAACCTTCTGTGTTCTCACTTTCTCAGGAAAAAACTCCTTGTTTTAGTCATTTTAATAAATGCAGGAAACCTTACCATTAAGGAAATCACAGTCATCTCTCTTGGGTTTAATGAGAGAGAATGCAACAAAATCATCATGTAACTCATCATGTAACTTGCATTGTCAGGACTGACACACACTGCACTTCCTACAGTTATTGAAGCTTTAAAAGCAAAGAAGCAAAATCAAATTAGATTTCTAGAGATGGTTCCCAGAGCTAGTAAAGCTGTACTCTTACTCTGTATTTGTCTACCTGGAGATACCCTAAACAAATTGTTTTCCCTTTAATTCCTTTCCCTTTAGGTGATACAGGATACGTTTCATCAGCTTCAGCCTGAAGCCACATGGAAGAGAAACTGAGAGTCCTCCTGTTTTAGCAGTCTCTCGTTCCAGTGTCTAGCACACTCCCACTCTGGGTGAGTGTCATCTACGTGTCCATCTGCTTTTACCTCCCTCCTGCTTTGGATGTAGAGGTCACTACCCCTCTGTTGCACTATCAGGTGACCAAGCTGAGGAGATCACCCCCAAATGCCTGTGTGCTGCTTACAAACCTTTCAGCTTCGAGCAGTGCAGCATCCCTGCACCTCCTGCTGCAGAGCACCTGGTTCTGAAAGGCAGGAGCATCCTGTCCTTTCACAGCTCACACAGCAGTGCTACTTCATCTGGGGGGCTCTTCTCCCTGCTATTTCCTATGTTCATCCATGTGTGAGTACCCTGAGACCTGACTTGATTTTCTAGCATTTGTACTATCAAATTTACTGCTTTATGATAGTTCATTAATGAGTTTTACAGCTAACATGTTTGTTCAACCTCTCCTTGCATGCTGTTAAAACTGTGCTGTTTTAATAGCTGGGAGCCCACAAGATCAGATCTCTGCTCAAGGATATTTATGTGTGGTAAGAGTATTCAATTTGCCAACAAATGAGGTTACAGTGCCTTGTAAGTCATTCATTTTGATGTTTATTTCCTCTGGAATTGCTCTCAGGGGTAGATCTTCCTTCCTGTCAAATGGTTCCACATTCACTTCTCACCAGCTGTTCTTCTGTATGCCTGAATGTTTCCTGAACTGAGAGAAATACACATTCCCTGATTTGCTTGATTGCAACCTGTGACAAAGAAAGCAGAGCCCAGTCTATGTCTTTAATCAGATGCTATAGGAGGAAAGGGGAGGAATTTTGGGAGAAAAAGATTAACAGTGGGGGGGTTTTTTCCATTTTTTCCCCACAGTTTCACGTTCTCCTTTATTTTCTCTGTCGGTGCAGATTAGGCAGAAGGTCCTAGAGTAATTTTGACCTGGTTCAAAGGGCATCAGTGTGAAGCACTGTGCTGTGCTGGCAGCAGACATTCCCTTTCTTTCACCTCATCTGCTCTAAGAAGGCCATTGCTGTTTACAAGAAGACTTAAATAAATGCCCACATAAAGACCATAGCCCCCACTGACAAGACAAATAAAATCCCTCCAAGCTTAGCACTGAGGAAAACTCAGTCTACTGAGGAGGGTTTGTGTGTCCCATACTGTCTGCGTAATGTAGCTCTGATTAACACACTCATATGTTGGAATCAAGTGCTGAGTACAGGCTAATTCTTTGTAAAAAAAAAAGAAAAAGAAAGTAAATGAGGACAACAGACCTCTTGCAATGCAAGTGTTGTATAAGCTCTGAGTCCCAGTTTCAGTGACTTTGTGCTGCTCCCTTCTTATTTTGTTGGTTTTTTTTTGGTTTTTTTTTGTTTTTTTTTTTTGTGTGGGGCTTTTTTGCCACTAATGAAAAGAGAAGTTGCAAAGCATGCATGTCTTGATATCTTAATAGGTTTTCTACTCTACTGGGATACCTTAGCATCTTGAAAGTTTTAAGTTGATATACAGTGTAACAGTAAAAAATTAATTATTATTAAGGGTTAACGAAGCACCTGAGTGGTGGAAACCAATCCAGTTGTGTATAATTAGAGAGTAGCTACCTTGTAATATTGAAGCTGTAAATAGCCCCAGCGGGGGCCCTGACAGAAGGCTGAGGTGTTTACAAGGCACAAGAGATGCAGCCTCGAAGTATATAATTTCTGTTGCCATAACTATTGCTGATATAATGGATGTGTTCATTAAAACCAAAGGATTATTTGTTTATCCATCTTTCTCTGTTGCAGGCCCTCCCTCAGAGAAGGGAGGGGCAGCTTTCTTTCAATACAAATTTATAGTACACACCTTTATTTTGCCCAGTCAGAGGAATATTAAGGATTGTTTTATTGATTGCTAACCAGAGGTCTGTTCCCCACTGGGAAAACTAACTTCTCCAAACTGCTTGCAAACAGCCTGCAGAGTCCAGAAGGGCAGGAAATGTGCACACATCCATTTTTAGGCTCCCGTTGGGCCTTGGGAGTGGCACTTATTAAGTCTTTGTCTGCAAGGCACATGCTGTTTTCACTGGCAGGGCCATTACCCAGCCTGCTGCTTGTGTGCTCAGCTGGGCTGCAGAAAACTCATCCTGGGCCAGTCTTGCGTGAGAAAGAAGGTGCAAAAGTTACCTGAGGAGGAAGGAGATGAACTGTCACACCTGACCCCGATACCCATTACCCATCCCCCTGCTCTGGTTGAAGGGAAGGGTGAAGGAATCTGGAAACAGGGAAACATGTTGAGCCTGAGTGAACGAGTGAGGTGACAAAGCTGCTTTGGTTTTTGTCTTTACTGCTCACTTTCCAAATTTACTTGAATTGGTAAGAAATTAAACTCATTTTCCCCAGGTGGTACCTCGTTTTTTCTTACAGTGACTGGTGACTGATCTCCCTGTCTTTATCTCCATCTCCAGCACTTCTTTCTTACTAGGCACCCACATCCTCTTGGGGAAAAGTGGGCACTTGGTAGCCAGGTGAGGTGCATCAGAGCCCCATGGGCACCTGACCCCAGTGTGTGGCTCCAGAGCTCCTGCCCTGTCACTGCACACACAGAGTTCTGTCTCCATGCACTACTGATATTCCAGCACATGACCATGTGCAGCAGCATGAGGAAAGACACCAGGAATACAACAGTAGCAGTACCAGGCAACTGATAATAACCAAGCAGATATAGCATCTCCCCATGGGATATATCTCCTTCACGGCTCGCTTCCAAATGGTGAGGGCACAAGTGGCTGGGGAAGGCTGCCAACAAGATGACATCTTCACAGGCCATGCTAAAGGCTTCATCACAGCTCTGTGCGCATAGAAATGAGCAAGGGACTGATTTTCACAGACTGGTATTTCTGGATGGGCTTTAACCTAGTTTTTTTCTTCATTAGTACTACCTGAGGTGTGAGATCATGACTCAGGTTTAATACATCGTGCGCATTTATCTCCAGAATATGCTGCTCCAGGTGTCCTCAGGCTGGTGTCATTGCCAGCATGCCAGTATGAATCACTTGCTAATTTTGGAGCAAATGTGTAGAAACAGCCTGGGTTTCAGAAGGTGAAGATCCAGTGTCGGGCTACTGAGAGCAAGCATGCTGGTTTGCATCCTGCGAGCGTGGTGTGGGTGGTAAGTGAGCTCTGCAGTAGTCACTTCAAAATGAACGGTCCTGCTTGGAAAGAGTAACTGCCCTACGGACATCCCTGAAACCTATCACCTAAACTGCATGCTGCCAGAGTTTCCATGCACAGCTGCATCTGAGGAAGGATTAATTTATTAAGAAGCAGCAGCTTTGCCCATAACATACAAGAGCAATGTTTTTCTCCCAGCACCATAATCTGTAGTCTAAATATTTCTTTCACCACTGCTGCTATCCTCACTTCTTGTAGCTCAATATTTCAGATATCAGTCATTTACCCTGTCTTCAGTGTGTAACTTTATCCCTTTATACCTTTGCACACACTAATTTTAATAAAATTTTATCATATGCTGAATTTTTGTCACATCAATATCCAAGCTCAGAATAATAAAAAATGTACACCATTATTTTTAAATTTTTGTTTCTAGCCTTCCTACCCTTTGAGCAGTGAAATTTCTGCGCCTTGGATTCCTGATCACTGTGAGGGCAGACAAGGATGGAGCAAATGCAGTGGGTTGGCACAGACAGCTTGGTCACCAGCTTGCAGGACAAACAGCAGGTGTGGCAGCAGGCTGCCAAAGTCTGGCAAGGTAAGAAGAAAGCCTCAGTGCAACATGGACTAGCTTTGAATCTCTAGAGGTCAGTCTCAGCATCTGAAACTCTTTTTGTTCTCATAGGATTGGGGTCAGGTGGGATATCTTTGGCTATTTTTGTAAGTTTGTTTTGGTTTTTTTCTCCACCTGTCAGTTTCTGCACTTGTGGGCTCAAAACCTTTGTTGTCTCTGCTCTCCATTGTCACCAGTGCCTGGTTAGAGAGGACGTCTGGAAGCCAAGGTCTGCAAACTTGATCACTGCTAAATGTTTTGCCAAATGTTTCCCCTATCCACATGCTCCAAAATCACAATTGGTAGAAATCTCTTCAGAGTTTTCTGAGGCTCATGAGGGGAAGCAACTCTGTAGAGGTTTCAGCACTAAGATGATCAGAAAATGTTTCAAAGCAAGCTAATACTTTGTTTTGAAACACTATGGAAATGCTATTGCAAATCAGCTCCTGGCCAAGTGGTAAGCACGTGTGCTTAATTTGAAGTATTGATTTCATGATTAAGCAGTATCCACAGTATTGATAGATGTCCCTGAATCAGAGCCTTAAAGTATGCAGTGGCTCTTCTAATTAGCTACTTTGGTCATTTCACCATGACCTCTTAATTTTATATTATTGGACTTCTACTAGTTTATGAAAGAATATAAAAGCATTCAATAAGAAAGCAGGAAACAGTGAATCAATTCACTCCATCCTCATCAGGGGTTTGATACTGGGATATGCTGAGCATTGACAGTGCTTAGAGAAGTCAACACAGAGGCCATTCTACAACTTTAGGTAACTTGTCATTAAAGCAAATGGTAAGCTTTTCTGGTTATCCACATTTTCACATGCCAACAAAAATCTAAAAGCAAATATATAGCAGTATTGTCATTTAAAGGGGTCTTAAGAGACCAGAACATTTAGTATTCAGCAATGAATGCAGAGGACAGACACTAAGCACTAGCCAACTCCTTGCAATATTATTTAAAAGATAACAGCACTAAGACACAAATTCTGAAGAAATGCATGCCTGAGTACATTTGTGTTAGGAAATATGGAGCTGTAGGAGGCACAGCTCCTATTAATTTTCAAAGAGGTTGTAGTTCTGCCATTGGTCAGAAAATTGTCTGTTTGAGCACCCCATTCCACCCCGAAAACCAGATGAAAAAGCTCATTATATCTTGTTTACATTCATACAAATACAGTAACCAGAAAACAATAATCATAAAGTAGCTTATAAATAATCCTGCAATTCCACAGCATAAAATGATACTAATACAATTTATGGTATTGATACAGTATTGCTACTTATAAATAAATACAATGTGTGAGATAAGGAAGTGTAGTGACCTTCATGCAACAGTGTAGGAAAGCAATTAGCTCAAGGTCACTTGCAGATCAGAATGGCTTAGGAGGATAGTTTAGTCCTGAGCTGCTGACCAGGACAATGAGATTTATATATCCTTGTTTGTAGATACTATGATATTTGTTTAACACGTCTGTCTGGATAATATTTGCACTGAACAAGCAAGGAAAAAGAATGAAAGAGCCAAATGTCAGCTATTTTATGTTTGTGTGTACAACAAAAGGGAGAGTTTAAAATGTCAGCAACTTGCTTTTGTGTTTCACTCCTTTGAAACATCTTGCAGCAAAAAAATTAGATGTGACAAGAAATTAATCCATATTGTGATCTAATTATTGTTGGAATTATGGGAAAAACATAAGATGTCTAAAATATTTAATAGTGAGAAGTGCCTATTAAGCTAACTTTGCAGTGCACTTATAAGATTTTTAAACATTTGTGCCAGGTTTGAGATGCCTAAATAGCCAGAAGACTGTGATTTTCTCTTTCAGGGATATACATGGAGTACACAAAACAAAATTCTCTGCTTCCTACAATCCAGACCAGGGCCTGGTCAGAGAATCTTCTTACTGCCATTGCAGGGTCACAGGGAAAGGGGCTTTTTCCCGGGTAGGCTGGAGAGGGAAGGTGAGTTAGGGAACCCAAACTCCCAGAAGGGCTGGCAGAGCTGGGGCTGCTGTGCTGAGCCACATCCTTCTGCATGCCTGGATGCAGTGGAAGTGGTGGTGCCTCATTCACATGGCGAACTCTCAGTTTTCAGGAAGTGTTTACACAGAAACTGATAACAGCTGAAAAAACCTGGCTTTATATTTTAAATTTCATTTAACTATCTCACATTGTCTCACTAAACCAGCTCTGTGACAGATGACCATTTCTGGCAGTGTTGTTTGGGGCATCTACAAGAGGATCAAAAGCCTGCAAATATTTGTTTAAACGCCCTTCTACTAACACAATCTGCTGTTGTGTGTTTTTATATTAAGCTGCAGCTAGGCAAAAAGGAATTACTTGCCCAGGAGACTCTCCAGAGAGTTTGCCAAAAAATTACAGACTGAACCAGTCTGTGGAAACCAAACTGAACTGTCATGAACACAACTATTGGCACAACAAAGTCATCCCTTATTCACTATGGTTGAGTAACTCAGATGTAATATGGAAATGAAATTTTTTGCTCAGCTCCTATTTGGAAAGTTACCCATCAGCTGTAATGATACAAAATCAATTATGAAATGGAAGTACAGAAATAACAATTAATAAAAATTGATAAATTCTTTCTGTAATGTGTGATATGCAGTGCAGGGTTTAAGCTTAACTCATTGAACACACTTCTCTCTGGCAAGTCAATCTCTTGAGGGCATCTGGGGCTGTGAAGGTTGTTGTCTCTCCTAGTAAAAGAACCCTTGGATTATCACTATTCACAAAAAGTTCAACAAGGAAGGAGCGAAGGCAGAAGGAAGGGCAGAAACACTCAATACCCTGCTCTTTCCCAGCCCCTCACTTCCTCAACGTGACCCCAGCTGTGAGCCTCTGGCCTGCCCTGCCTGCCCCCAGTCTCCCTGGGCTGACTCTGAGGGCACCTCCCCATCCCTGCCCCGGCCCCTGGCCGGTGGGGTCAGGTCTGCCCCACCCTGTCCACAGTCTGAGGTGAAGAATCTGCCTGATGTGGCTGCAGCTGTGAGGCTCCCAGGGGCTCTCCTGGGTCGCCCTCCCCTTTCCCTGCCCGTGCAGCTGCAGGCACATCTGCCCCATCAGGCAGGGACTGCTGTCTCTCATGTATATAGGGCTAGGCTGGCATCCAGTGCTTCCTCCTGGGCTGGAAGTGCCCCATGGACCACCAGTTCAGCAGTTCCAATTCCTTTCCTGTCCAATCATACTGGCAGCAAAAATCATCATACAAGGTCTTTTGTTGTTTTGGTTTCTTTTTTTTCTCTTCATATTTTTTACAAAGATTTCAAAATTGTGGCAAATATTTTACAGCAGCGATGAATAGCTCATTACCAAATGATTGGGTAACTTCCACATCGTCTTTGGTCACTAAATTAGGTCGAGTATATCACATTTTGAAGAAATATTAATGGAACTTATTTGCATCTGTATTAAAAGTTGGATGTAGTACAAGGCTCCAAAAGAACGGGTGATGAATCTTTCCTTGTTTTTGGCAGGACAATGTAGCTAGCACTAGGGAAATTCAGAAACACGTTGCTTTGTATCTATCTTAGATGCTGATGCTTGTGAGAAATTCCTACAGAGTATGAGAGTAATTATGGTTTTAATGATTGACTATAGCCAGTTTTCACAAATGGAAAGGGCTACCAGAGGTGGAGGCAAGAGAAAACATGGGGTTTGGGCTGTTCTATGATTTCACCCTCATACCCCTGATCTAAATGGCAGTCTTCTTTCATCAAGAGGTCATTAGGTCAACCAAGTGGTTAAGTTCCTAGTAGCTTAATTTATGTCAAGGGAGCTGCATGTTTGTACAATCCATCTGAGAATACCATCAGGTCCCACATGCTTTCAGAAACATTTTGCACTTATTTAACTCGGTGTGGAGTAAGAGTAGATTCTCGTCATTAGTGCAATTAATTCAAATATATATCATTATAATCTTCAGCAGCATTCACCTATTCAGAAGTATGCTCTCTATTTTGTGCACATAACTTCCCTTGACATTAACAGGAGGGGATAATAGACATGGAAATGTAAAGAGAGGTTAATACTCTTCCCTGTGACCTTCCCAGAGACATCATATTTTCTCAAGCTGACCTCTCATTATGCTGAAAACTGCAAAGAAAAAACCCCACGGTTTCTGTTGCTTTTTTTGTTCACTTCAGAGACTACAGACATCTGCCCTAAGTACATTCTGTTAATAATTATTTTGAATGTATTCTAAAAATCCACATCATTCCCAAAGAGGGGAAAAACACAAAAGAAACCCCAGTTGGTGAGGGAGGACAATGTGCAACATTATAAGCAGTGCTGGAGCTGCCTGCCGTGCTTGCCACTCAGAGACAAAAATCATTCCTCACACTTTGAGACAAAAGTAAATGGCAGTTAGCAATGTTAAGAACCCCTGTGGAAATAAGATGAAATGAGACGAGGCTTCCAGACCTGTGAGAAAAATCAATCTGATGGAAAATTGACAAACTTGTTTAACGTGTCGGCACAAGATCCGAGAGCTGACCCGTAGAGACCTCCACTTAGGCATACCGTGAAGTTACTGTCAGTTCTCTTAATCTGTTCAATTACACAACAGGATCTCAAAGGGGACTTTTTACCAAACATCACTTTAAATTAACTTTTCTCCTTCGTGTTTTAAACTTGCAGTCTTTCCCTCCTCTTTGCAGCAACATGGGTAAATTATTAAAAGCCCACTTGCTTGTCAGTGTAAATGCTACAGAAAGATCAGTTTAAAAATTTGATTGGAAATAGAGAAGGTTTGTGAGGCTAAAAAAGAAAAAAAATGTTCATCTTGCTACATGTCACAAAATGAATCTCCATGATAACTTCTATGAGGCAAAGGTCTATTGTTTTTCTAGTTTAGGGAATGAAAAAATGGTAGCAAAAAGTAGCACGCCATAATTTTTTATTCTATTAGGAACAGGAAACTGTGCCACTTTTCACAGCCACGGGCCACAAAGTGAAGTAAAGTATTCAAAATGGAAGATATACTACCGTACTGAACTGACCCTCAATGTCTTTTTTTCCTTGGGGAAGTAGAGTGGGAATAGGATAGGAAGGGAGGATGCTAAATAATGCAAGGGATGAAAGAAATTTAACTTTGAAGATAGGTAAAGCAGAATTTAAGAGGGAGAGATGGAACTGCAGATGGCCAAAGAAGAGAATTTGGGATTTTCTGCCTTCATTTTTTTATTAAATGCACCATTAAAATAAAAAATTAATTTTCCCCCAAATCTGTTATATTTGATGTGAAGGACTCTGAAACTGAGCAGAAAAAGCAGCAGGAATGTGGCCTATCAATTAAACTCAAGTGCCAAGACTCATTGAGATTGATGGGTGTTACAGCACAAATGCCCAGAAATATAATTTAATAGGTTCATTTTCCCCAAATGCATTCTGTTAACCAGCAAGCTCATAGAGAATGTGACAGTAGCCACAGTTGTTTGTCTGCTCTTGATTTGGAGTAGGCATGGACCATGTGATGTATCTTGCTGCTGAGGTGTCTTGTTCTTGTTGATTTCAGTGGAATGAGGCTCTGTACCAGGTTCTTTGCTGGTTTTCCATTTTATAGTTTGATTTTTCTGTTGATCCGATTGAAGGTGAGAGATCAGCATTCATTTTATATAATAAGGAATGAAGAATGACACACCAACATGAATGATAGCGATTTTTTTTTAAGGGGCGTGGCGGGAAGTACACATGGAGAAGAAATGGCATCTAGGAAGAGAGCAGAAGCAAACATTGGGTTTTTTTCATTCAGAAGGGACTAAGTAATTTTCTACCATTCTTGTTAGAACATGTTGGGGGAAGAAAACACTTCTGTAACCACTTAAAATACAAAAGACATCAAATTCTGAAGGACTCTTGTTAGTTTTGCTGGAAAATATTGTTGCAGTGTTGACAGCTCTTGATAAAACAAAATACAACCAACTGCTTGAATAGATAGCACTTTAAAAGGTTCTGCCTTGATTAATACTGTGTTCTTGGTTTGAAGATTTAAGGCAAAGGTTAACTGTAATTTACATTAAACACCTACTTTATAATCATGTCTGCACTGTTATCAGAGATAGCTCTGTTTTAGTAGTGAAATAAGTTCTAAATGTTTTCTATTGTATAAGCCACTGTTAATGCTTATTGGAAACTTGCTAAAAAGTAGTATTAACTCTTTTCTCACTTTCTGACTGACCTGAGAAAGACCTTGTTGCTCTTTTCACCACTCAGAACTTTATACAAGCTATGTTTTTCACAGGCTTAAAAAAGTTCAGTCTCCTCAGAGTCTGCAGAAATTGATGTAACACAGGTTAGACTCAACATTAGACAACCTGTGTTTGTGGATTTTTAGATAGGTCCTCAACTCAGACTATCTAACTTAAAAGGGAAAATTCTGACCTAGGGAGGCAGAGGTCAGTTTTAACTGACTGACTCAGTGTAACTGAGGCCAAGGGGGCCCAAATCCATATCTCCATTTCGAAGGATCATCAGATGTTCAGCCCTCAGCAACTCCCTCAAGCCTGATCCCTTGATCCAAGAGCAGAGCTGGCACATTATGGCTAATGATTCCAGCTGCTAGCTCCTGTCTGTTGCTTACTCGGAGACTACAATAGGTAACACAATTTTCAGAGATGCCCTCTGTGTCTACAGGCACTCTTACTTAAGAGAATAAATGCAAAGTTTGCTCGAGATTAGAAGGGTAGCAGCTCTACTCTTTTATGGAAGCTTTAGGAAAATCTTAATCCTTTGTGACTTCAGCTACAAAGGAGATTCAGTATTACTGAGTATTAGTATTGATGCTAGTACAAATGTTAATACTGAGTACTTAGTACTTAACACTAAAGTATTTTCTAAGCAAAGGGTCAAGAACAAGGTACAACTAATATGATAAATCTCATTAACCCATATGTAAGAACATAGATCACTATAATGACAATGAAGTGGCCTCCATACCATGTTTTAGCTAACTGATACAAAAATGCTAGTGCAATATCAATGGTTTTAGAAGCGAGTTTAACTGAGCCTTGAAGACTGTGGTTAAAAAAAATGCTTCAGGGGTGACTCTTGGGAAGTCAACACATTAAAAAACAGTCTTTGAAATGTAGCTGCCAGCAAGCTAGGCTGGTAGTTTTGCAGACATCCTGAAAAGATGCACAGTCTACATATCACTGGTTTCTTATTTATTTCTTATTTATTTCACTTGTGTTTTCTGTCAGGGGAAAACACTTTTCCCTTTATGAGACAGCATCAAACATGGGGAGGGAAGGGCAGATGTACATGCAGCAAGGAAGTCCTTATTTTTGCTTTTATTGACGCAAGCTTGACTTACAAGAGAGAAGTTTCTGCAGCCTTTATCATAACACTGTGTGGTCACCTCCTGTTAAATTTCCAATATGCCCCAATGACTTACCTCAATGCAGAGGCTTTTGAAATTCTTACCCTTTCCCTTATATCTGTGGTTCTTGTCTATTATATCCTGATGAGGCAAAGAGTTATGCTTTAGTCACTATCTGTATCAAGGGTGGGGATTTTTTGTTTGTTTGTTTGTCTGTTTGTGGTTTATTTTGTTTACTTCCCATTCATATATTTTTATTATTCCCACATGTTCACACTATGGCAATACAATTTTATCCTCTCCTAGGCATAAAGGGCAATTTCCCAGACTAGAAACAGAGATGTGCTGATCTTACAGAAAATTTATCTTTCTTTATTGTTGCCATTGCCACTTCCCAAATCTATTCTGGCATGTTGGCAAAGATCCTGCACAGATCCTAACCAAGGCATCTTTGTTTCTGCCGAGTACCAGAACTTATGCTATGATTCATTGGACTGTAGAACATTACATACAAAGGTGAGAAAAATAAGTTTCTGAGTGCTGGCAATAATTCCAGTATTTAACAGCTGTTTGTATTTGCTCAACTCTACCTCTGCTAAAGAGATTTCCACCCATGGAATACTTACCAAAATACTTATTTTTCGGAGCCATGTTTTTTGGAGGCAAATTTCTTGAGCTTAATTTACTGCACATCCTTGCTGTGGAATAGTTCTCAGTCCTTTGCAGATGCAAAGTCACAGAGAACTGCCTGGATATATATGATTTTACATGCCTTGCAGATAGCTCAGAGATGCAATTGGAAAATCTAGCTCTCACAGACAGCTGGGAATTTGTGGCAGTCCCTGAAGGACTTTGCATCCATAAACCAATGACTGGATTACACTGATCCATAAATGCGTTTTTCTCCTATCTCTGGCTAATGCAATACAAGCAGTCTTCCTACTGTTAACTGTTTCCTGAAAC
>JAODLH010001601.1:407203-419276 GCA_027575645.1 Cossypha caffra | reverse complement strand
TGGGATAACATTTTACCCTGCCACGTCCTCCCCTGCATAACTGGTTCAGGTGTAAAACTCCCACCTGGGGTATCAGGACATTCACATGTAAGCCTGATACTCATCCCATCTGATGGGGCATAACTGGCTCAACTACAGAGTTTTGGTATTTTTAAGAGAAATACACTTTGTCCCTGTTCAAAGATTACTAGAATATTCCTAGTACTACACAGAGAACCTGCTAAGAAGGAGGTATGCCATCCTGGAATTGGCACTTCACTAAATTTCCCACTAATCTGGGAGCCTGGACAAAGTGACTTTGAACCTGCACGAGGAACATCCAGTATCCATTCCCCCTGGTGAGACAAATTGCACGAGAACACTCCCCTCCACACAGCCTTCAGGTGGTGAGACATGGGTGCAATGATCACCAGGTGAACTATCTGAGTTTAAGCCTTAAATACACTTGGATTTAAAATGTGAATGACTGAAAATAAACGTTATCTGTCTTTCTCCTACAACCACCTACCCCTTAATTAAAACACTTCAGAGTTTGTCTTAGCCCTTTCTGCAGGCTGAACAAGCCCATCCTAGAAATGTTTCTGATAAGACAAGTGCTGAGCCACAGGTTACCTTATCTTAACAGCAGATTCCCACAAAGAATTTGAAGAAAAAAAATGTAATTTTTTTTTTAGTAAAGTAGGCCTTTAGAACCTAGGGAATCCAGAAGCTGCCTATGAGTTTTTGAGTTCAGTCTAAGTTTTGCATATGAGAAAACAGGAGTAATTTTTATTTTCACAAGAGGCAGTAGCTTTTCTTCCACCAGAATATATTTCCCCTGCACAACATGTCAAAGATTAACCAGTCTGTACTATTATTTATTCCTCTAAAACTACTTTGGAAACTGATTAATATAAGGAAATTAAGGAACTATCTGTGTCAACACTGCAATTAGAAAAACGTATTTCCATCTAGAGTTCTTACACCACTTAAACTAAAATTAATTAGTCATGGTGAGATCTACGGATTAGTATGTTCATAAAACTGAGAGATGAATAGTCAGTAAAAGACAGAACTACTGGAAGTGACTTAAACAACGGAAGTGAAAAGAGATTACCAGACCCATAAAATTTAAAAAGTCTGTACAGTTACAATACATTTGAGATTGAAAAAGATCTCTGGATGTCATCCAGTTAAACTCTGTCAACCACAGCAGGGCCCATTTACTAAGGACCATGTCCTTAGGTGAGTTCTATCTATTCAATGATGGAGATTTCAGACTCTCTGTTAGTACAGGCTAAGTGCAGTTAGCAGCACAGATAAACAGAAAACATCACATCTTTATTTCAAAAGTTTATTGCAAGATCAAAGGTCTCACAAAAAAATAGAAACTTACAAATTGTGTAAATAGTTTTAATGCACTCATAAAGAGACATTAAAAGAAAATTGACTAAGATTCTGTACTATATTTGTAATATAATTCACTGACTTTATTCTTAAAATATTGTTGCCATTTTTGAGTAAATAAACAGCATAGCATTACACATGTTCACAAGTATTTACCACTTATTTTAAACAAAATCTTTACGATATATTTTTTCCACAGAAATTAATTCATCCCCATTTTTAAAAGTCTAATAATAAAACATTCAACATCCTCACGGGAAGTAGCGTGAGCTGATGTTTCTGTTATAAAAAATTATGCTATGGAAATCAACAAAGAGCTTTACAGAGTTATACAGCCATACTAAACAAGCTTCTATGTTATGCTGCATTAGGCCTTCTGGATTAGCAAAACATTTTGACAATAATGACAACTTTTCAGCTGAAGCTTAAGCATTTCATAGTTTGGATTAAAATGCTGTAACCTTTGAAAAACAAATATCCAGTGTTACACACCTGACAACATTCTTAACCAAGTGGTAATACTCTAAAGGTTAAGGCAACTCCAAATTGAAGCTGCAATGTCTGTATTTTCACAATTCCCTGCTAAAATTTAACTCCTTAAAATGCAATGTGTGAGAGTGAAAGGAGAGGCTGTGTGGTACTTGGTTGTGATTTGGGGTTAAGCCATAACGGTCCCACAAAGAAAATTAATCATTTTATGTGTTTAATTTGGGTATTTCCTTGCACACACTGTATTAAGAAGCATCTGACACCTATGATGGAGCTCATGTTTAGTGGCCTTCTCAAGGTAAGTACTATTTGCATTGTAAGATCCATTCTAAAATAAAACCACACAGAAAATGAGAGAGATCCTGTTATTGACTTATTCCCATTCATCTGAATTTTCCAATTCATCCACAGAACAGCATAGTCAGAGAAGACAAATTCATTTACAATAGACAGTAAATTTTTTCAGCCAAATACAATAAGCATCACCAACTTATTTCTGATAGTTGGTGTACTGAGTTATTCTTTGTCTTCACGAAGTGTAGCTGGTAAGCACTGTTACTCATTAAAATGTCAAGGTGGAAAGATTTTTAGTAGCACTACAGCTTCTTATATTTAAAGAAAAAAAAAGATGAGAAAATGGTAAATCACTGTAGATTTCCTTATTACTCTGTATCTTAAAAACCTTAGTAAATAAAAAGCAACAAGTTAGTTCCCAGTTTCAACACAGGACTCTGTTGATCAGCTGCACTGATGCTAGCACTGAGTTACCATTTACAGATCAAAGGAAACACACATGACCAAGGCAAAGTAAACAGAGGAAAACAAGCTTAACATCTATAACTCAACTATCCAGAGAACTAGTAGGAATCCACTTCAAGAAATTTGCCCAAGGCTTTTATATCTTTTATGCAAACAAAACCACAATGCATTTCTAAAGTTTTGCTTCAATATTTGTACTTAGTTGTACAGTACGTTAAAGTCAGTGTACAGCTTTTGCCATTTTACTGTAACCTCTGTAAACTCACAACTATATTGCATCATATGAAAGGTTATAAACCCTTCAATCCCCATTAGATCTACTGAATGCAGCAGAGTGGAACATGTTGGTAGAGAAGGTTAGGAGCCAGAAGACATGTTGGGTGTCCATCCCATTTGATAAGCCCGCTCCAGCGTTCTCTTGCAATCCTGCAGCACAGTGCTGAAGGTTATATGTGGATATTGCTGCACCAGCTGCTCCACCGTGGCCTCGTTCACCTGCAACAGAAGGACAGAACCTGTGATGTGCAGAAAGTGAAGGAAAGGGGTAACATTAAGCAAGCTAGAGGAATGGGCAAACTTTGGACTCCTGGGTGGGCTTGCAAGACGGGGCTCCTCACCAGGTCTGGGTGCATTTATCAGAAAATAGATATATGGAATATAATGTCCGGTTAGAGAATGAAAAAAAAAAAAAACAAAATCAAACCCGATGCTTTGATTTCATTGTAAAGGAAGAAGTATAATCATCCCATTTAAATAAAATGCTGTCCAGAGTAACAGATTTCTAACCTGAAATAGAAGCTATTTACTCAAAGTTGCTCAAGGAGACATACATTTAAAAAGGTGAGATTTTTTTGGCTTTGGAAAATGGAAATGGATTACATCAATTAATTAATTTGTGGTACAGTTATGGAGACATTTAAAACTGTAAAATAGTAACTCCACAATTTATTGAAATGAATTTGCACTGCATGGTTGCTATCAACAAGTCTGAAATGAAAAGTAATAGAGAGCATGACCAAATACGGGGAAAAAAAATATTCCACGCTGCAGGTAGATCAATTACTCCTATATGTCCCTTTTTCCAAAAGGTAAAAGCCCTGCATGTCTTCACATACATCACTGGTAGAAGATTTTATTTTAGCCCTCTTTTGTGAGGATAACACTGCAGAGTTAATTAAAACATCCAAGGTGGTTTGGTGTGGGATGCCCCTCTTAAATTTAAGACATCAAAGTTAGCACCTTTATTCTCCATAAGACAAGGTAATCAGACAAACCCAGATAAACCTAACAACTTTACAACTGTAGCACTGCAAGGGGATTAATTTGTCAGTTATTTTAAAGATGATTGCAATTCCTATCACAGAGGTAAAAAGTTTTTTTCAGCCTTTAGACAAATAAAAGATTAACCTGAGAACCATGACTTCTAGTTGGTTCTCTTCGAAATCTTTGCTGAGCAGTTGGGCATTTTAAAATGCATTGACACTACAGTTACTGAACCACCTACATTGGTAGCATGTACAACTGATGGAACTGTTTGTTTTCTCCCCTCAATGTTTCACATTGAATGCCAAAAGTAAAAAGCCAGACTGAAACGTTTACTACCATTACAAAGATCTGTCTTGCGATTAATATTTTAAAGCATGGTAACCACAGTATCTAATAATATTTTTGTCCTTAAAAGATAACAAGGAGAACTTCCTTCTGAACAGTGATTGCACCCAATGACAAGGATAAATGAAAAGTTTAATATCCAGCTCTTCTACTTTGATAATAGAAATACTCAATCTTCATTGGAAGTTTCATCTAGCTGAGACTGACTTGGATAGAAAACTGGTTTAACTTCACAGCACAAACTGTACTCCTCTGGCAAATTGCTATGTTACAGTAACATCTTTCAGTGCTGAAAAACAAGAAGTGACTTTTAATAAATCAAAATGAAATCAGAGATAGCACAAGTCCCTGATAATATTTGATATTTACAGCTGAATACATACTTGTAAACGGTAAGCTACAATTCACAGAAATGTTGCTTGGAAGGAAGAACCCCTAAAGTAGCAGCAATTTGCCACTTTATGCCTATCCAAAAAATAATCAAAAGTCTCTTTTCATTAGAGTTGTGCTGCAGAGACCCACGGCAGAATCTATCATGTTGTCAGAAACTTCTCTTAATGGTTAACTCAGTCACAAAAAAGAGGCTTACAACCAACAGCTGCTTATTTTGCTCCTTTTTAATGGGAAACTTGAAGAAGATACATTATTTATCTACTAGATGGCTGCAAATATTACTAGTAGATAGAAGTCATTATGATTTAGCACTTACCTGTTGGGCATTATTTGTTAGAATAGCATGGATATTATGGCTTTAGAGCCAGTGTCATATGCATATTCTCTGCTATAAGAAAGTAAGGCAAATTCATTACAAAGATGACGCTCACACATAGGAAAAGTAGTAGATGCTCTCCATGTCCTGGTGTACTGCACTCAGGACATGCACACAAGGTACAGTCTAGCTAGGTTTAAGCTGATGTATTTACAACCAGGCTAACGTAGGCATGGCCCATGACACTCAGGAAGGTGGATGTAACAATGGTATCTTTTAGTCTTAAAACCTATGAAGAAACCTATGGTGAACCACCTGGCACTAACTGTTTGGCCTAGGTTTTTCTTTTTTTTGACACAATTATTACTAGATAAAATAATATTTTACAGAAATTTTTGCTATTTACTATTAATACTTTACTAGAAAGAAGAAGGAAGCTTTCGGCATCAAGTGCCAAATAGTTACAAAATAAACATGAATATGAAGATGGCAGATACAATCATTGCAAAAGTGCCACTGACAAAAACAGCTGTTTTATGACCAAAGTCTGAAGAGTAGAAGCTTTTCTCAGTTTTTTACTGAAGCATTAAGTAAGTATTTTAAATTGTTAGTTTGATCCTACGCAACAACTTGTGTTATGACTTGTTAAACAGCAAAGTAATTTGTCTGTAAAACAGACAAATTCTATAGATATTTGGAACCATAACATTTACAGAAAGAAAGTACTTTGAGTTTGAACTTTTTAACTTTGAGTTAAAAATGATGCCAAACTAAATTCAATGTAAGATTATACAACAGAAGAAGGACAAAAACATTTGGCAGTGGAAAAACCAGCTTGGATCCAAAGATCAGAAAAAAGTATTCCCTATCAGAAGATTTTGGTATCTTTTCTTTACCATGAGAAAAGTCAGGTCAGACACTAAAACACTGAAAAAGTTTTAGTATTTAAAACTCTCCGTATTATTGGCCTAAAACTGCACTTTCTGAAAAATAGGAAAAAGAGAATTAAGATTTTATTCAGTTAATGAATGTGAAAAGTAATATCTAAGTCAACTTTGTTAGTATCCTTGTCATCATTTCCCTAGTGGTAGGATTAAGATGAAAAGAAGTCTTATGCCCAGCTATTAGAACACAAGCTTCTGTCTTTTTCTTAAGATCTGCCTGGCTGGCGATAAAACAAAAGTACTGAATGTCATTCCCAAAATAAGTTCATTACACAAACAGAGCAATTATCCCTTCTGAGCTTAAACATTCTTGTTCAATGAATGAAAACTAAAAATCTCCACATCTTAATATGCTGTAAAATGCTATTATTTTTCTTTCACAGAACTTTCATTAATCTTCATCTTCTGAGTTGTCAAAAGAAAGACTACTGTCTGCAGATAAACTACCTAAATTATCTAATATATAATCATTCATCTGAATTTGAATAGCTCTTCAATTTATTTTAACACGTAATGAAAGAATTCAGCCTGCATAATTAAGAATGAAAGTAATAGGTTTGTGCAAATCCTGGTCATCAAACAAAAGAAAAAAAATAACAACAAAGACTGGCTTGAAAAATTTTTTTTTTTTTCTGAAATAAAAATTTATCCCAGGCCAAGAAATAGGTTGGAAAAAAAACCAAGAACAAAGGAGAAGATGGGTTACAGAAAATGGCAAGACCAAGTGGTATCATCTCCCTTTAACTCAATTAGAGCAATTACCTAGAAGTCATAATTTTGAATACCTTTTGCCTAAAGACATCCAAACACATATTACTATTTTCCAGAAGAATGTACTTGACTTTGTGACAAATGTTATCTGGGGTAGGACCTCCCTAACTTCTTCTTCATCTAAAGACAGTGTGGTTGTGCAGAAAGTATTTAAATATTGTCAGTGATAGAGAACATTTCTCACGTGATAATTAGGAGTTCATCTTGGGAAGAAGAACAAGAACACCCTTCTAGTCCACGTGAAATGGAACACTGGCAAAAGGGTTTTGAGAGTGCCTCTTTGGAGAACTTTCATCATCACTCTGCTCTGTACACATAAAATGTGGACACAGAGCATCTTCAGAAATTTCTGTTATGCCATCTTCCACAAGTTTTCATGAAAAATTCAAAATGCAAGCAAGAATAGTTATTAGGCAATTTTATTTTTTTTCCTTTTAAATGTGCTATGTCATTTGGTTCTAGTGATAATTTCAGCGATGTTTTCTTTAACTTCTAGATTCTAAAATTAGCAATTTCTAAACATAGGAATTTTTTTTAAGCCTTATTTTCCTTATGCTCCTACAACAGATCTTATTAAAGTCAAAGGATTAATTCAAGTTTTCCTAATCCTGCTAAGGTAAATTAGCAATTACATTTGAAACCATCAGCCAAACTAGGTAGTTCCTTTTGATGAGACTGATACCCTCACTCACAGCTTAGGAACAGAAACAGAGGTATAGGGGCTTTCTATAAACAGGACTTTCTTAGTTACTTCTCCTTAGCTTAAGTCAATACTATGTCCTGGAAATCCTCTCTGGGATTGGATGCTCTTTCACTTATTTGCCAAGAATTGTAGGATTTGCTACTGATCTCCAGACTTCCTCTTACAGGTGCATCAGGGTCAATCTTAGAATGCAGTTCTAACTCTAAAACTATTAAAATGTGCTGAGAATGTCTGCGTTGTGTTATCTAGAGCAATACTGAAAAGCAAGAGTAGAGTCATCCCCTGAAGTTTTATGCAGCTCCATACAGGGTATGAGCATTCAGTGTTAATCTAAAGAGTTTGATTGGTCTTTTTCAATAACAAAACCTAAAACATCTTAATCACTTCACTTTAATGACCAACTCACTTGATAATTGAAAAGGAAAAGTTATCTCTATTCCAAGTTAATAATTGAAACCAATAAGAAGTTATATAAATAAAAAAGCTAAAGCTTGAAAAACTGAATTAGTGCAAAGGTACATTACTGGAACTTCATATAAAAAAACTGCTAGTGTCCCTCACACTACCATTCAGGGATGATAGCTGAAACAATTTCTGCATAGTATCTAACCTAGCCCTTGGAAGGGCATTAGCTGGCTGATTTCTGAGGACAACACAGGTTGGTATCTACAATTACATAACTTTATAGATCACTCATTAATAAAAAGTAACAGACTCATTTATAATACTCTGATTCAGCAATATCTGCTGAGAAAGGCATTAATAATACATAGAACTGTTAGCTTAATCTTAGAAATCTAGTACTTGCTAAGAATTTTAGGGAAATGTTAGCAGCAGGTGAGAGGTAACATTCAGACCAAAAGATTTTAGTTAGGTTATAAAAATAGCATAAGTTTTATCGTTACATTTCTACATATAAAGAATCACAAAATCAACTTTACACAGAAGAAATGCAAATAGATTTGTCCTCAAAGGGCTTTCTTACAGTACTGTTGGCATTTTTACTTATGGAGTGGTATTGCAACATTAGGGCTACTGAAATTTGTGTGCACTTCTGTCTCAGTACACAGAGCAGTATTGCATGAAAGCCAAACTTGTATGCAATGGTCAAAGAAAAGAATTTATAGTCATTGTGGGTACCCATAATGATGGATTTGGAAAACACTTTATGTTCCTATTTCTCTAATGTTTTACTAAAAAATCCAATATATACACACTTTGAGTTATAAACAAAACATTTTCATACAGTCTTTCCCTTCTCTAAGTTGTAGTTTGCCTTCTCAAGTGAGTGTCTTATAAAAAGTGTACTTTGATTTTTTTTTCTGCTAATAGTTGAATGAATTATATTCTCAGGTGGCCCAATTATAACTGTTGCCTGTAGCCATAACAAAATTAAAGATTTCTGGAAACGTTTTGTGTGAAGTGCACTTGATCAGCTAAGGCAGACATATTCCACTGAGTTTCAGTGGCTGCCCTTATGCCCAGGGGCAGAACCCTTGTTTAGGACTTTAACAAAATAACAGCACTACCAATATTAACACAATATCCTCTAGTCCAAATGAAGTCCCTTACGACTTGAGAAAAGAATGTATTTTTACTCAGAGGATGTTTTTATTGAAAAAAAGAAGAAAAACAATCACATATGCACACATACAAACACTGTATTTGTAGACTCATAAATAGTGAAATCAGCAAAGTATAGTCTGATGTCCTATTATTATCGTGACATTTGACAACTTAATTATGTTAAACCTTAGCAATTAATTACCCATTTATATTTGTAATGGGAAAGGAGTAGGTAAACAGATACATCTGCAACCTTTTCTGCCATGTGAATTGAAATAAATGGAATGCACAAATCTTCTAATATTCTAATACGGTAGCACTTCTGGAAGGACTTCAGAAAGGGTGGCAAGGTTGCTTGTGGAGTATATCTACTTTACAGTTCTCGTTTAAATCCCACCTGAAAGGAACGAAACTTACTGTTGTGGCTTTTTTCTCATGTGAGTGCTATTGCCTCAAACCAGACTACTGCAAACTAGCAACACCCATTTCAGATCTCTGTGAGTATGCACAGTTTTCTGCAACACACTGTTTCTTACTGAAGTGGTGTAAGTAACAAAAGTTTCATTCTCAATTCTCTTTGCTTATTGTGAGGGTTTATTTTTCTATTAAATCAGAGAAACCATTTTAAAGGAGGTCTTCAGTTTGGCTGGTTATTTGGTTTGCTAATTCTGCCAATTTCATCATATGAACTTATAGACTCCACCTATAGAATATTTTCAGATAAAAAAATTACCAGTATTATACACATTCCAAAATCTTTGTTCTTCTAAAAATTGCAGTTAATAAAGACCCAGATGCAGTAAAATGACAGTGGTAATTTATATAGTGATAAATATTCTTTCAGAGATTACTTTCTGCCTGTTGAATTAATAACACTGAATATCTTCCTTCCCATTTGACTATATTAACAATAATTTGAGCACATTACTGTAGTACCTGCCAAAATTATGGCGTGTAAAACTAACAGCAGTATTTCTCAAAATTGTATTGAGAAGTATTTCTCAAAAGTTGCTAGCTGGCAAAAATAACTGGAAGTTCCAGGGAGCAATATTTCTAAAATAATTTCTCCCTTTTAAGATTTTTATTCATAAAAATGCTGTCCAGTTCACACTGCATTCTTCTTTAAGAGTTGGCCTTATGATGATTCTGAGCTGTTGATTAGCACCTGAGGGCCCATCTTTCTACTGGAGAATGACATGGTCAGGTGAGTGCTTTTTAAAAACAAGTTTGTTTTAAAACAAATTTCATTATCTCTGGAAAATTCCATCTTCAGCCCAGTGCCATGGAACTGCTGCAGAGGTATCAGCTTGAAAGACAAAAATCTTTTAGCAAAGAAACAGTTAAACTAGGAGAGCAAAATCTTTAGCTTGCATAAAAATTCTCTTTTTATGTGTTTTAGCAGATGCTTTCGTTTACACACATAATGGATCTGTTATCCTGGTTAGCTAGGGGGAAGAAGCCAAAAGCAGTATTGTTCCGACTTTTTAAATTGTTGTATTGAAAACCAAAGTGAAATAAATGCTATTCTTCTTTTGTTGTGGGATAGCTGTGGTTTCCTTCTAATGGGATTCACAGATCTCATGAATCTAAAATCTTCATTATTCATAGAGAGATGTATCAATTGCAGCTCCTACATTATACATTTAAAAATTTAAAGAATACAGCAATTCCTTTTTAATATGCCACAACGTACTTGAACAAATTATAGTAATTTGAGAGAAAAAAAGGGCTACAGAATTCTTCTTTAAGAGAAGGACTGGATATTTTCATTCCTCTTCAAATCACAAAACCATAATTTCAAATCTCAAAATGAACCCCTTGTAATATAAAAGAAGAAATGGTAGCAATCTGGCAGGTTTTCTGATCAGGCTAATGATAGCATTTTCTGAAAGTGGAAGGTAAAATTGCTGTGATAATTATATTAAAACAAGCTATGGCTCTGTATTCCCACTATTCTGCCATTGATTAAGAACAGTTTAGCTCAAAAGTATATTTGAAACTGTAAGATGTGTCTCTAGAATCTAGGATATATAAAAGAGCCAATGCACTTACCACCTTCAGTCGCAGACTAGCTATGTAAATTAAAAGCTTGTGAGTGATGGATAAAAATGTTTCTCTTAAACAACAGGGACTGCATTCCTGTTATGCTAATGATTTGCAGTCTTCACTGAATGTGTATTTACAAATATTTGTAAAACAGGTTTTGTAGAAGGATAAAGTGAAAAATCATATTAAAAATCCACATATTGTCTAAAAATCTTATTCTTACTTAAAATGCAAATGATTTCTTAACTGATCATTTTTATTTTCAGGGATTATCTATTTTTCTTCCTCTCTCTGGTAAGACAAAATAATTTGTCATTTTGTCAGTTGTACTGACCACCAACTTCTAATATCTCAGCAAAACTAGAAAAGGAAATAAATGCTACAATTTATCTGAGAAAGTCATCTGGAATAAGCTACAGGCTTTCAAAAGTATTCTCATGAAAAGCAACCATGTCTTTTTTGAGAAATTAATCTCAAAAGATAGAAAGAAAAAAGCAAGACAAAAAAATAAAAAGAAAAAAAGAAGAAAGCAAGGAATAAAGGCCAACATGATTTATTAACTAAGTTGTGTATCCTTTCGCAGCCAACTTTGTTGGACTCACTTTATTTCATTCACACAGAGTGGTGAATATCGAATTTTGTGGCCTCTGTTTTTCAGTGTCATTTTTCTGCCTATTTTCCCAAGAAATGTCTTCTGCATTTACATGGGAGCACTGCTGATAACCACTACAAATTGTACCACAGTTATAAGAAAAGGATCTTGAAATATGAAAATTATGTGTGACAAAAGTTGAAGGAAGGTTATTGTAACACGTTGTTCCACCAGTCAAGCTAGCACCCAGAAAAAAAACCCAAAACAACCCAAAAAATTTTTAGTCCCTATTTCTTAGTTGATACCCACGCATTTTCCCCAAGGGTAAAGATTTCAAGCTGCCACTATTTAAAGCTGTTTCACTTCTTTTGAGAGCAGAAGAAAGAAGTGCTATAAAGACATCTTTCAAATGAATTCTAGCAATAAATAGTATAGAGAACATCACCCTTTTCCTCTATTTTTTAAAAAATATGAAATACAAAATATACTAAAATAAT
>JAODLH010001601.1:387732-401091 GCA_027575645.1 Cossypha caffra | reverse complement strand
CTCTGGGTTAGAGAAAAGACACACTATTCAGTTTCTACCAGCATTCAGCAGTGGGAGATAAAGAAAGGCCATGAGAACTGGTGAAAAAGTAACAATAATTCTCCAGAACACTTTCCTCACCTAAAAAATGTGGCTAGGGATTTTCTAAACAGGGGTTTATGCCCGTGTACTCTCATAGGTTCACCTGATGAGTCCTGTAGCCCACAAAACAAAACATCCACAACATCCTGTGGCAGGCAATCGTGCAGTTCAGGAGTTTCTCCTCTCTCAAAAATCACCATCCCTTGTGGGAAATGCTTCCTGGAAATCCCAACAAACTGTATCACTCATGTCTTCTTTATCGCTTCCTGATTTCTCCAAAGTACTGAAGCACAACCACTCTTAACAAAAGCTGTGTCAACTCTTCCTGGATACGTTGTATTTATTCACATCTTCACTAACTGCATTCCATACTATAACTAACTCGCCTCATACAGACACCAGTTTTATCAGTTAATATTTTCTGATCCTCCCTGAAACATTCTTTTGAAATACTTCTGCAAGGCAGAAGTATTCTGTGGCAGTCAGGCGGGTTTAAGAGAAGGATTACACAGTGCAGTTAGGAGCTTGGCTATTTCATCCTCAAGTTGTTTTACTGAGTATACACACTTCTCTGGCTTGTATGAGCAAAAAATTCAAGCCACAAGTTTCAGCTAAGAAAATGTTTGCATTACTCAACAGCTTTTCTTCCTCTCTGCATTTGCCCAAAATAATCAGAATACACTGCTATTCCTCAAAACCCTGGCAGCAATTTAACAAGGGAACATACAGCAAAAGCCTTACAAAACTAAGTTTGGATTCTGTGACTTGAGAACTTGTAGCACAATCAGCAGTGAATAGTCAAAAGCTTGTTTCAACACTAATGACAGCCAGGCTTAAGAACACGGTCAGCAATCAAAGGGAAGAACCTGACACACTGAAATTAAGTAGAGAAAGATACACAAAAATTCTTCGTGTAGTTTGAAGATGTTGGCTTTGACATATGAACCTCTCTTTTTCTTAAATATTTAACAAGGCATCCCATTCTTTTTTCTCCTTTTTATACGCCCATTTATTTCGGCAAAAGCAAGATATCATATTTCTTTTTCCAGTGCTAGGTTTGTGGAATGGAAATGAACTGATGTACTCTGCAGAAGATAAAGTGTAATGTCTCCATCTGGAATTGGAAAATCACCCCCACAGCCTTGAGCTGTATCAAGCAAAACTGTTAACAGGTTGTAATGGTATTTGGTTGTAGCTGAGAAGTTGAAAGAACCAGGTTTGCAACAAACGGAAACATCTTTTAGATGATCAGCTGGAATAGTAGAGAAAACCAGACAAATTCTGTCCTTAGTGCACTGCAACTAAGACCAAACTGTAATTTAACCTCACTTTATTTTAAACTGATTAAGTTAAACTGACACATGCAAATGCATCTGCTAGCACAGGCAGAAATGTCTGTCAGAGGAAAGGTCTCTGTTCAGCTTGCATAACCTGTGAAACCACTGGCTGCTATGTGGGTGCTGTCATCAACTCTAAGGCTGTTACAACAGGAAAAATAACATACATATCTTTGGTACAAGCAACTTATATCTGGCCTCCTCTTAATTTGATTTGAAGTTATTTTTATATCTGGAAACAAATACCTCAGGTTTTGCATAATATTACCAAATACTACAGTTTAGAAATCTGGTGTATCGAACAACATTATATCCAATTAAAAATATTTTTTAATGACATGCAGCTACCCCACTGTAAAGTGCTACATGCACCATAAAGTACTTAATCAATAAATTCTATTTCAATTTAACTGAAAACAAACCTCTGTAAGGCTTAACTGTGTTGCTGTTTTCTTCCTGTTATTACCTAAAATGCAAATCTACAAGGCACTGCATTTGGTCAGCCTTCAGTGAGGCCTGGATAAAAATGCTTTTAAAAATTAATTATGATTGATATCCTCCTTATACAATAGCATTATAGACATATATGCATTCAAGCAAAAATAATTTTTGCATTTATCTATTTCTTTTTTTTTTCGTTAAATGTCAAAAGCACTTAAATGTGCAAGAATTAGAATTTAAAATTCCCAATCTCTCTAAGGGTTTTAAACAGAGCAGAAATCAATTAGTCAACCAAGGATTACCAAGAAATAGTCTTCTTACAGAACTTTCCATTATATTTTTATTTTTATATGTATACATTATGCAATATATAGATATAATAATTATTTATCTACTAATACCTATATAAAAAGCAAATAAATTATACAAAAGAACATATTATGTTATCTTCTAATTTATTTTATAGCCAAAAGCTTTTAAGGTGCTTTTGACAGTTCTCTACTAACTCCTGGGGAGCCTAATTTACAAAAAAACTTTAGAATTTTATGAGACTTAAAACTGCAATAAGCAGATGTAATAAAAATAAAATTATCAAAGAAACCAAAACATTCAGGTATTTAAAAAATGATGTAACAGTTCAGTTTGAAATAATCTTCTGCTGTTGTTGGCATTACTGATTTACTCTCATTTGCCTGAGTTATGTAAAATATGAGTGGATAAAGCTCTGGAGAGAGATGAAAATGTTCTACAAGATAGACCAAAAATAGACAACATGTTGTTTTATTGAATTAGAAACAAAAGAGAAAGATAATAATCATGCAGGTAAATTATAAACATCTGAATGCACCAAAGTTTTATCAGTCATCAAAATTATTTTGATATTTAATTTCCAGTGATTTGTGGAAAAGAACTTGAAAATTAGCATGCAATTACAAACACTTGGCAATTGTAAAATACTGTTGAATATAGAGAATACACTGGCAACTGACTTTAATATATTATTCCATCTACAAATGGAAACATTAAGAGGTCCCTACAGTATAGATTAATATTGCTTATTCATAGAAAAGGCTTTTCTTTACAAAGACATGCCTATAAAAACTTGTATTAGGGCATCCGAATTTTATTCTCCAGAGCAAATCTTGATGCCACAAGAAAACAGCTCGATAATTTTCCCCATGATACTAACTGTGCATGTTTAGCCCCTGCACTGATCAGGTTGGTGGTCATCTGCCATGCAAATTACACTAGTCCTGCAGTTTAGCTGATCTGCTATGTGCAGAGAGGCAGTACATGCCTAATTCCACTTTCATGTGTCAAAAGGTGTTTAGCTGCTGCAACCATGCAGAGCAGTTGAAGAAATCCCTGCTTGAGTTCTCCGTTACCTTGCTCATCTAGCAGAGGAATCATAGCTCACAACTCATATTGCTTCTGCCTCAAATGAAAGACTCACTGCCTGATCCAATTTTTTTATACAATAGATTTATTTATGTTTAGAAATTGTAAGGGTATTTTGATGACTAAGTGAATGTTTGTTCATCATCTCCTGACACAAATCATGCATGAAGCACTGTAGTTCATCTTGTTGCAAATAAAGGCTACCATGGACGTATCAGCCCAAAACTCCAGTTTGTGCTGGTTTTCTGGTAAAAACTCTAATTCTGCTCAGGCTTTTGGACATCCAGTTGACAGCTGGTATTACATGGTTTTTAATTCCTTTATAATCAAGACTTCTCTTAACAGCTACATTTCAGTGCCACCAGGAAACAGCAAAGCAAGAGAGACAGAATCTGTACAAAAACTGGCCTTCTACCAGGAAACTCAGCCAATTCCATTTACAGTCATGCACTTAAGTACATTCCTGGTTTTCACTGCAGTTCCCTTGAAATTAAAGTAAAAACATAACAGGACATAGCCCTGAACTTCACTGTTCTCATAATCAAATGTCAATCTTTATTCCCTAACTAAATTCCCATACAGTACATCCATGTAAGAGACATTTAGGGTAGCAAGCAAATCCTTTCCCTATGGTACAAAAGTGATGCAAAAAGCAGATTGGTCAGTGTTCATTTCAAAAATATTTTACACTACTGGTATTTTAATATTTATAGCAAGTAACTCACAATACACAATATCCAGTAAGGTATGTGAACAAGTAAATATTTCTTCTTTGGTAAATCCTAGAGATGTTTAGAAACAAAGTTGCTCAACCTCAAAAGTCTTCCCAGTGGAATGCTGTATCATATCTCAGTATGGCCAACCTTCAGTTTAACACACATCAGTGTATTTAGTTTTTCCCCTACTGTCTTCATCTGCCTCAGGCTGCTTGTGGTCTCCTGTGATAATTTTACTGTTGAACGTTTGTGCGTAAGTGGCTTGGGCAACATTTCTTGAGAATGAAGGATGGGACTGCAATAAAATGCAGAAAGATAGAGTAGCATGACCACAACGGGAAACCAATCTAACCAGCTGCCTCAGGGAAATGAAAAGGAGACATACTGTACCCCTTGAGCAACTCTTTTTTTTCCTCTAAGAGCTTAGAAAATCTGGTTAAATCTCTCTGAAACAATATTTTGACCTTACTTTGGGAGTATGGTGGCAAACCACTCAACTGGTGATATTACCGTAAGTTTTTATTAAAAAAGCTGTTTGAAAATGGTAACACATAAATTTATGTATTTCTGGTTTAAGTTTTGAAAATAAAACTACACTGTGTAAAGTATTTGTTACCTAAAGGACAGTAAGGAAACTCTCTGGAGGCAAGAAAGTCCCGAAGACTGAAAAGATCTCATGTGAGAGGAAAGATGACAGACATCTCTCATGAAGAAGCAGTATTTAGTTTTTTAATATAAAATATATTTAATACAGGTAAATATCTTTTCTTTGAGATTCACAAAAAGAATTGGTACATAGTTACCTGGCTGTGGTCTGGTTGTGGTGTTTGGTTAGCATTAAGTTGGTACAGTACCCAACTGCTGTACCCAATGCCAACTTAATTAACGTACAAAGAGAACAAGCAATTGCTAACCTATTTTAATCCTACAGATAAAATTCCATAAAACACATGGCACTTAGAGGGCTATGATTTCCCAAGTAGAATTAAGGTTACTGCTTGCTTTATTTCTTTACCTTGGCTATTTGATGAGACTGAAAGTATGTATAAATCATAAACATTTGTAAAAAGGTTACTACTTGTTGTTCTATGATGTAAAAAAAGCTTTACCCTAAACTAGAAATTAAATTGAAAATACAGAAAAGAATGATCTTTAAAAATTATTGTTAATGTTACAACTATTATGTTGCTACCTGTTACCTGTAATTACCTGTAATGTTACCTGTTGCCCCAAAAGTCCATACTAAGAACAAAGCTAACATACGGACAGTCATAGAAAATGGTTTGTTGTGTTTTATACAGGTCTCTCAAGAAAAAAATCCAACATTGACAACAATGCATTAATCATAAATATATCTGCAGTCTAAATTAAGTCTATTAATCCAGAACATAAGCTCTGTGACTTTTCAGCCATTTCAGTATCTTTTACTCAATGCATACCAACAGCAAAAACCAAATGAAACAAAGCACCCCCCCCCACCCAAATTTTCAGTACATATATGCAAAGAGACCTTAGGACTACAAACTGAAAGGCATGCAGCATATATATTTCTGTCTTGACTGCAGACCTCTTACAAAAATATTTTGAAATACCCATTTCAGAAATGGATTGCCAAAGTGGTTGGAGTTGTTGCTTTTAACTCCAAGGTCTTAAGATAAAATAGCCCCTATGGACCAAGCTGGGATACACCAGCTCAATTTTCACTTTCTTGGGGACACTAAAACAAAACTCATTTACTTTGTTATTTTGCACTGAAGTTATTTCTATCATTGTCACACACACAGCCTGATTATCAGCGCAAGGCAGTAAGCCTGGCTTCAATCCCCATGAAAATCATGGAGCCAATTTTCCTGGAAGCCACATCTTAAGAACAGAAGGATGGCTGGGAACAGGCAGCACTGATGTAGCAAGTAAAAACCAAGCCTTGTCAATTTGATTGCCTTTGTCATGAGACAACTGACTCAGTGGACAGGAATATGTAAAAATTGCTTTTTTTTTTTTTTTTTTTTTTTTTTTTTTTTTTTTTTTACATCAGAAGAGTACTGATAAGCGGTGCTATGGACTTTTAAACATCCAGTCTACAGACAGAAACTTTGTTTTTGGGTCATGTTAACAAAGACACCAAAAATTAATGGAGCCCCTTTAATCAGGAACTAGGAAATTTAAATATTCTCTTTTCGAAACAAATAACGTGGCTTGGGCGCATTTAAACAACACGTACCTAACCTCTGAGACCTGTAACTCCAAGCTGCTGCTGTATGCAGAAGTTTAGTAGCATTCAGATACAACAGCCACTATTGAAGGACAGCGAAAAGCCGGATCTGTAAACCTGAATGATCTGAGGTAAATGCAATGCATTAACCTACAGAGATAGGAAAGAAACAACCTGTTTTGAAATCCTGAATTGTTTGGATAACTGGTGTATGCAGTGCTCCTAAACTTCTGTGAATGGTTCTAAAAAGCCATACCTTAGACTACTCCAGGAGCTACAGATACAGTCACAGAAAGCAGACATAAAGATCACTGAATCTTTTGCTGGAGTAGAAACTGACAGAAGCTAGAAAAATAACTTTGTACCACTTAGCAAAGATATATTAATTAACATGCAATTTTAGGCTATTAGATAATAATATGAATATAACTGTATATACGTAACATGTACACGTATATAATTCAAAATATTACAATCACTAAAGTTTGTCAAGTCCAAATTTCACAGAAGAAATAAAAAATCAGGATGTAGAGGTACTCTTTGTCAAAAAAGAAGAATTTTACTTTAGCTGTTAGTCAGATGGGATTGTAAGGGAGGAGGTAGAGACGGAAGATGCTTTCCCAGAGAGGGAATTTAACGGTTTAGCTGGTTCAATTGTGAGATCAGGCAAGATTAGAGTGCGTCTCTTTAGAAAATGACAGAAAGTAATCCTAAATGATGTGGGAACACACCCTTTTGTACATTTAGCTTTGTCGTTCTCTCCTAAGGAATCTAGCTACTGTATTCTTCTGATTAATAAATAGTGACTTTGAAAAGCCTGCTCCATGGTCTGCTGAGACAAAGGATGACATCTGTGACAGAGGTCTGTACTCATTCTGCCAAAGACAGAAAATGTTGAAAACACAGGTCCTAAGCTCAAGAACAACAGAATTATGCATTTTGCCCTTTTAAAGAGGAGTCATAAATTCACCAATTTGAAAGGGTACACATCAAAAAGATTAAAAGACTGAAGGATGAAGAACATCTAATAAATGCATGACAGCATGTTACTTCTGTCACGCACTAAAGAATTTCACACTGTTTGATGGTAGAACAATAACTACTTAAATCATGATTCAGTGTAACAACTCCTAAGTTTTGATAAGCTTAGCAGCAAGTAGAGCACAATAGACACAATTTTAGTACCTAAAATTGAATCAAATTGAGACAAAAGAGGCAAATAAATACTTACTAGAGGATAAAAACTGTTTACAAAGAGAGAATTTTATGTACACAATCTAAAAGTGGAAGAAAATGGCTATTGAAAGTTAGAATTTCATTGTTTAACACCTGATGTATAACTGCTCCATACCCAACAAGAGGTTAGATATTTGTTCACTGGAACACACAAAAAGTAAAAGGCAATACTTTCACAAAATGTAACAGGCAATAAAACCAAATAAATCACAGAGCATGAGGTGTTACACCAGACAGGCTGCTCATGCACTTCAATGAACATGCAGTACTTTTTAAATCCCAGAAACAAACACAATGCCACTTTAAGATATTGATACAGTATCTACTGTTCTCTGCTTTAAGAGTACAGGTTATTATTCATAAGAATCACATATTTATTTTTCTATATTTTTAATGTAATTTTTATATATTTTATTTTCATATTAGTCAGTTCATCCTTACTCTCCTTACTCAGCCTTCTTGCAATATGGTAAGTGAAGACTGGAAAATTGGGGCTCATGCAAAAGGAATAGGGTTGTTGTGTAATCTTGTGCAGTGGTGTGCCTGGGAACTCAGAGCAAGGGCTTGACAGAACAGCACTGAACAGAATGAAAAAATTGCTGTGCACTTCAAGAGACTATGGATTACGTTATCAAAAGGCAGCTATGTTTGAAAGGGCTAGGCAGAACAGAAAGTGAGTGATCTTATGAAATATAACACACTTGGAAAGAAATGAAGAGAAGACAAAAGAAAAAAAATTTAAAAGTGAAACAAGAAAAGATTCCTACACATATAGATGTAGAATATCTGTATAGTCCAAATAAATACATTAATATTTGATAAGATAGAATAATAAAATCTTTATTAAACTTTTAATAGCCCTGGAATATCAGTCTCTGGCACATTATATTTCCCCTTAAACTATTTTTCTCCTAAGTAAATTACAATAATAAAAAAAAGTTTTCATCAAACATTGTAGAATGCTTTCCATGTGCACATTGTAACATTTTGGCTGTGCAGTTAACTGATAGAAATGTGAACAAACAAACCATTGCAAATCCTCAATATATCTGATATAGCATCACACATCCTGATTGCCAAATTTCTCTACAAAAGACCTGTGTGTTTAATACCAGTCCAACATCTACTTCCCACACTCTTGAGGACCACAGTTTGAAAGCTATTATTTCAAAGAGAGGAGTCAAGAGGTCCTTAAAGAGAAGGAAGAATTATTCAAAATCAGATGGCAATAGAAAAGTCAAAATTAGTCTAAAACATACTGAAGAAATGCTTAGGTTTGTATTAGAAAAGCAATCTGAAAAATAGCAGCAACAGTTGATATAACCCAGTGATGTGACGGATGCACCATTTTGGCATTTTTTACATTTTTTACATTTGGCATAGTATTAAAAAAGGAGTCTGAAAAAAGAACATTCAGACAAAGCAATCCATGTGCACGATCACTGCTCTTTTAACTGTTTCTTGCTTTTAAGATACTTTAATTTTGTTTGGAACATGTTCATACACTAGTTTTGTCCTCTTTCACCAACAACCAATTGTTAGCTATGTAACTAACACTAATATGACTGCTACATTTAGGAAGTTTCACTGAAGACATAGAGCTAGTCAGACATCACATCAAATTCTGTGTTCAGTTTTGGGCCCCTCACTACAGGAAGGACATTGAGGTGCCAGAGGGTGTCCAGAGAAGGGCACTGAAGGTGCAGAAGGGTCTGGAGCCCAAGAATGATGGGGAGCAGCTGAGGGAGCTGGGGGTGCTCAGCCTGGAGAAAAGGAGGCTCAGGAAGGCTTTTCTGCTCTCTACAATTCCCTGAGTGGAGGCTGATATCAGGTGGGGATCTGCCTTTTCTCCCAAGTAACAAGTAACAGGATGAGAGAAAACAGCCTCAAGCTGAGACAGGGGAAGTTTAGATTTGATCCTGGGAAAACTTTCTTCACCAGAAGTGTTGTCAATCACCAGGAAAGGCTGCCCAGGGCACTGGCGGCGTCACCATTTCTGGAGGTGGCACTCAGACCAGTGGCGGACACGGCAGCTATGGTTAGCATAATGGTTGGAGTCAATGACCTTGAAGGTTCTTCCCCACCTGAACAATTCCGTGGTCCTAAAGATACAGTATATGGACGGCTCAGCTACGATACAACAATGTTCTTTCAGGAACAAGTTTTGAAGACAGTTACCAGCCAAGGCAATTAGTTTAAGAGTAACGCGTGCAGCTCAAGTATAATGGCAACAATGTTTCTGTTTCCACCTTGAAGGGAGAAAAACCTAGCTGAGTAGGAGGGGGTATGAAGCTAGGATACAGCCAGGATGATATGAGAACAAGCAGTGATAGTACTTATTTTACAACCTTAAGCTTGTGCAGACTTCTTATCTAATTATGCCTGAGTACATTTATGGATGAGTGTTTAAGGCAGCTCTGGGAATAGCATTTGCTGTTAAAGGCTTTGCAGTGATCAGCAGAAGTGCAAGTGCTCTATTTTGTCAAGGAAAATGAATCTTCACACGCAGAGAAGACGGGGCAGCCCCGAAAGAAGGCAAGAAGAAGGCTAATGCAAGGTCTACATTACCCTTCCAGATGTGCAGTTATCCCCAGTAGAATCACAAAGATGTTTGCCAAAGTAGAGTTTAAGCCATTGTCGAGATCTTACTTGTGATTTTTAAAGTTAAATAAAATAAAGTAAGATTGAAACACATGTTTTTATAAATATTTATATATGTATTATGTATTTATTTTACTTCACCAAAGCCTGGAATTGATATGATGTTTTTCTTAAAATTGCTGAGCTAAAGCATATTACTGAAAGTACATTCAGAGATCTAAAAGGTATCCAAAAAGGACAATAAGGTTTGATGCAGTGGCTGACAGACTGCTCTGACTGTTTCCTATTGTGACAATTGTTGCTTAGGTCTCAGATCACAGCATGAAGTTACATACAGCATGCGCTGCAACAAATCTATGTAATCAGGGAAGGACAGCTTGTCAGCCTCAATTCTGCATTTTTCTGTTTTTGTCAGCATGTATCACTCCACAGCTCAACATAAATTAATTTTAACACTGGATTCTGTGTCCGTTAACACAACATTTAATACGTTCCAAAGCAGTTACATTGTTCTGCTTTGGAAAACACAGTCAGAGAAAAGTGATGTAACTTGCCATTAATTTCATTATGACTAATGCAACTGAGATTGTTCATATAAATCAATACAACTGGATGCTGAGAGTGAGCACAGCTGACAGGGAGAAATGAAGATAATTTTAAAAGGTTCCATACTGTGAATCATCACAAGTTGGCTTGAAAAATAACAAAAGAACTACTTTCAGAGAACTCATTTTGAAAATCCTCCTTGTTTAACATCTGAAGAAAGTTGTGTTTATTCTTCTATAACAGCTAAAGCTGAGTTTTGATGAGAAAAAACATAAATTATCTGGAATTCCTTAAAGAGTAAGGTGCCAAATACTGACACCTACAGTGGATCTCCAAGATATTTGTAGTTGACTGGTTACACAGGATCTCGTAGAATAATAACACTTCCGGCATTAATTAGCTGCCCTGTGTAATGAATAGAATGAAACGTCATAAATGAGCCAAGAGTATTCACCTAAGGAACTCCTTAAATAACAATTAGCATGATGAAATGCAAACAAAAAATCCTATTTCCTAAGGGATTGAAAAATACCTGCTTTATTAAGTATTTCTCCAATGTACTACACATTCAGGCATCTAACCCATTCCCTTAAAAATAAAGGCCATTTCTTGGGAACTCTACAGCAAAGCAGTTTAGCACAGTAGAACCTTTTCTCTCTAACAAAATCTAACTGGATCAGAAAATACAGCAGTATTTATGCCAAGTAGAGCATGTCTAATTATTGGTACTACACATTAAGAAAATGCCAAATTTAAAATATAAATATGGTTTCAATAGAGCAAAAATGCACAGCCACGCTAAAGTACCTGCTTATCTAAGTTGCTTAGTGGGCTTTCATTTTCCTTTTGGCTCCTTAATGTAAACACCTTAATAAACATGGAAGTTTTTTCCCTTTTATATGGTTATGTAAGAGTGTGGTAAGTTACCTAATAACTTCATTTAGGACAGGACACCTTGGTCAAAAGAAGACTAGAAACTGAAATAATGAAGGTTTCAATGGGCTAGATAAAGAATTGGTATGCATACAGACCACATTAGTTTAGAAGATAAAAAAAATTCTCCAGTTTTGAATCAGGTGCTTACTTTTCCAGAAAGCAGAATGCCTCAATACGGAAGAAGACACTGTTAGCTTGCAAACTGGGATATAACCAGTAGACCAAGTATAAGGTCAACCAAAGCTGTGTACAGGAACTACGCAGCTCTATAATAAGGTCTGTTTGTGTGTTAGCCATTTGTTTTCATTACAGTTAGTGCTCAAATGGCAGCAACAATTTTTGATGCACAAAGTATTAAATTTTCTTTATGCCAGTCTAAAAATAATATTAAATACATATTTGCCATAAATGACAAGCAATGTATATGAGAATTCTTGTGAGGAAGAAGAAAGCCCCTGCTAAACTGTGGATCTGAATTACTTGCAATTGTTCAAATGACAACATACGTATATACATTTAATGAACTCATGCTTGCAAACTTAAGTGAAATTCATCTTACTAATGCTAGTGACAATCACATACAAACACATTTTAAGTCAGACAACCACTGGAAGTTTCAGGTTTCCTTTACTCACTTATTAATAAAGCTTAAAACCTGCAGCCTAAAAACAATCTGATGAAAACTCTATTTGATTGGTACTGGAGTATTTCAGAAAACCCTTCGTTTTGTCACAGAAAAAGTCCTTTCCTCCAGCAGCGATATCACTCAGATAAATGAGTGCCTTTTTTTATGTGAAAAATAAAGTGAAATCATGCCTTATTTTCAGTAAAAACAATCTTTCTGGGAATGCTAATGCACTCTGTTCTGTAACCAGGTAAAAAAATTAAGCAAATTTTAGCTTATGGAAAGGATCCAAACAGTCAAACTCCAGAGTGGCAAACATTTATCTGTAGCACATCTGCAGCAGTTTCGAAGTCTTTTCTTGATGTGTAAGCAGTCACACAGGCTGAAGAAACAAATTTGCTCCTTTCTGCCGGAAGAATAATTACTTTCAATATTATCTATACTTTTGAGCAGCATGAATTTTAGAATTTTATGAGGAAGAAAACGTGGTGAATCATTTTCTGTTACATAATCCAGAAGGCTAAGCAGTTGTGTTAGCAGAGTGGTGACCATGAAAGCAAAACTAACTGAAATTTCCAGATACATGATCTCAGCAGATAAATTCACTCCTATTTGCCTTGCCTTCTGACAGCTTTTACAGGGGCTGTACTACTCTACATTCAATTACAAATGATTTGGTGTACAGGTGACAGGGTCCCAGCCTTCATAAAAAAATGTAGGTCACAAAATTTAAATTGTCCCCATTAATAAAGGCAATGTGGGAAATATGCTGGTGAGTTATTTCCAAACTTGAAATTAATTTCTAGGCTGCTGAAATGTGGGAACACAGCTGACTGGGATGGACAGTGGGACGGTCCCACCTTCTTACACAGAAGGCAACAACTTAAGGCCATGGGAATCGGGTGTGTAGGTAGAGGGACTAATGTTCAGGCTAGGGGGAGCAGTTAGAGAACAGCAGACCCAAGGAACCCATATGTCAGAAGGCCTGCCCATATAAGGTTGTGCTTCTAGAATGTTCCCAGTTCTCTCCCCTGATTAGTTGTTGCTTGCCACATTATTTTGCATATTCCTAATCCCTGTTTGTGGTCGGATCCCTGCCCTCAGACCCAGATCTACCATATATATACTGTTGAACCTACCCATCTGGGGCCTTGTGTGGTTGACCCTACACTGCACGTTTGCTTTCTGCTGTTTGTTGTTTTGTCTTAAAGCTGTTTTACTTTTTGGGTA
>JAODLH010001601.1:343970-356796 GCA_027575645.1 Cossypha caffra | reverse complement strand
GAAATCAGCATGACAGACCTGCTGCTTTAGCTGCCCCTTAAATTACAGGAGCCTGGTGTGGAAGACCTTAATCACAATAAAATGTCAAGTGTACAGCATGAGGACACGTCAAGGATGTTTGTTCTATCAAGTCCTTCAATTTCAAAGAACTATCAGAGTAACAGTAAGCCCTGAAGTTTACCACGCAACCAACAGCAATAATAAATATCATCGTTTGAGAGAAAAACTCTGCATTCATATGGTAGTATATCATATCATTTATATGATAGTATATCTGTGCATGTTTGATATAAATCACATGCTTAAAGTGTTGTAAGTTTCACCGCAAAATACAGTGGAGGAACTAGGACACTTGTCACTTGTATTTTCTTCTTATCCACATGTCACAGAATCATGATGGTTCCTACTCACTCATCTGATTCCATGAATCTTCAGTCCTTTCTGTACAGGGTCTCAAAATGCAGAAATTGCAAGCACACTGGTTGGCACCCAAGTTCCTTCCTGCATCTAAAGGATGCTTCAGACTATAGATCCCACCATACCTTCCCATAATTACTCCACTTCACAAACAAAGGGTCCAGATCTGCTATGATTAATTAACAGATGAGAAAAACATTCTAAAGAAGTATAAAACCCAGTGGACTCATCCAGTGGCTCTGTGGCACACAGGGAGGAAGGCAGGTCCACTCACAACGCTGTGACTACAAGAGCAGGGCTCTAGAGTGTGAATGCTCAGAATTCAGGTTGAGTAACTTGCAGAGTGGCCCTGTGATGAATCTCACCACTACGAAGCATGACAGGAGCTTGGTCATCTGGGTGGAGTCTCCCTTAAACAAGCCCTTTTCCTCTCTCAGGGAAAATCTCAACAGAACTTTTGCGAGTAATTTCTGATGGGACTTCGGAGTTCTTGAAGGATGCATGAAGACATTCTTGTAGGGCTTCACTACATTCCTATGTAGGCAACTGTGCTCTGTGCCTCTCTCACATCAGGATGAAAATTATCTGCTTCCTCAGGATCCCACTACAGTGACTGGATGACAGCAAGTAGTCTAAGCATTTTGAGGGGGAAGATGTAAGATTCTTAAAAACACAGAAAAAATCATGTTAGGAAAATAGTGCATCTGCATTTTGCCTCAAGAGATCATGGTTTATGAGTATTTGACATAGTTCAACTACTGAAAAATAATACTGAAATTGTATGGGTTTTATCAACTGTCACCACTATCTTGATTTTTTGTGCTTTAGAAATGTGTAGGATGTTAATTAAACTCATATATAAAGGTAGTGAAAAAATCATTGCAGTAATTTCTACAAATACGAAAACCACAAATTAAATTATTTAAAAAGTTAGGAAAACACTGCAAATTTTACCTAAAAAACATTAAAAGTAAATTATTCTTTCTAATTAACAAAAATGCAGAGCACAGATAAAGCCTCTGAAGACAAGTCTTTCCTCAGGCATCAAAGCTCTCTTTAAACACAGTGTACTGATGAACTAAGTAACAAAAAAAGACGGTTAGCTGTAGCTTTTCTGTATTCTTGCACTGATATAAAGACGACAGAATATCTAAGTAATTGTTTACTACACAGTGTGGGGTTGCTTTGCTTATTTATTCATCCCTGCAAGCCTAGTAACATGACCTGAAAGACCTCAATTTACATAAAAATAAGGCACTACTGCTTTTACACAGGTACCCCCAGTTGCAACTGTGCAGACAAGAGTTTTAAAACTCATAACCTCGTCTTAGGAGGATTTGGTCAGGGATGACTGGCTAATTGGGGGAAACACATGAAAGCACCTCAAAATCCAATTAGCACTTCAGTGCAATTAAACAGCTTTGCTATTCTGTAGAGACATGGCTTTGATCTTGCACTGAAAAGTGTCCTTCCTTAAAGCTGATGTTTTGACTTTTTTCTCAGTAATTAGTGCTAGTTGTAAAGCCATTCCTGACATGCTATAAACAGCATTTTGCTGCATTTGACACAATGACCTTAAATCAGTACTCTCTTTTGTCTGTATTGTACTGGTTTATTATTGGCCTAGCTACTTTACTCATTATTAAATGCACAATATGTAAAACGTGTTAATCAGATGAAACAAATTACCTAGGTTTAAGAGCTTTTATGGATACCTTCACCAGTGATATTAAAACTTTGATTCCACTGAAACAGAGGACACAATACAGAACAATAATAAATTATAATTACACTGATCTGCTCTTTTAAATTTCTTTTCTTTTTCATTCTGAATTGGAAAAGATGTATTTTGATTTATGTCTGGTTTTTTTTTTTAGTCTACTATAAAAGGCACACTAAATAATGAACTGAACAATGAACTGAACATATTCCAATTGTCTTGACCACTCTTCCCTCTAAGCTACACTTCTTATGGCTACGAGTTTACTGGCAGCACTACCAATCTCCGAAAAAAAAGAGCTATATGTTTTGATCTCAAATGTAAACTCATTAACACAAACATTATGAACTACCTTATGCACTAATATTATACTTCATGGGAAAAATGTCCCAGTACTTTTATTTATTTCATTTTAAGGAATCTCTCACAGACACAAACTTAAAAAGAAAAGAAAACAAAAGCACTTCTCTTTTATTTTTTTAGCTCAAGTTATTGCTAAGTAGTATTTTGAGGAAGATACTTATTCACACTTTAATTACGCTATAGCTGCAATGTTTAGATTAAAAGATTTACAAGAGATAAACACCTCTATTTAGATATGAGACAAACTTTCTGAAAAATAGAAGACGTTTTTGAAAAAACAGCTTCAGCCATCCTAAAACATTTGTGAAGATGTCAGTGATTTTTGTTGGCTTTTTGTAAGCACAAAGCTGCCAGAAAAGCAACTAGTGGTTTCTATTGTTTCTTCTTCTCCTTGTCTCTCCTAATTTCACAATTGAAAAAATCACCACAATACAGAAAACACAACTTTGAAGTCCACCTGACTCACGCCAAGAATTTGAAACAAAATTTCTTACACTCTCAGACAATAACTTGAACACTATCATGTACACAATATTCAATGTATAATCTTTCTCAATTCTCCCTAGTGGAATCAAATATGTATAAAATGCTTACACACTAAGAATGTGTTTAGCTAGCTTGAAAAATCGTGATTACTCTTTAGAAAGGAGTGAGAAATCCAGCTTTGTGATACAAGGGAGAAGCTTTTTCTGGTTTTCATCCAAATACCTAGAGAACAACAGCAACAGAGCGTCTACCAAACTTTGTATTTGTTCTCCTTAAGCTCGTTAATTAAAAAAATACTACTTTTGTCTTTTCTGTGCCAGGAGTTGAAAAAATATCAATTAATTCATAATTAAACTCATAGTCAGAGCATGTGTTAAAAGTCAGGAGGATTGTGAACTTCAACGGCAAATCCATTACTCTCCTCAGTTTACTACAGTCCTTTGACTTTATTCTTGATGTCCTTGAGACACATTTCACCCTGCTGTGGTTATCAACTTGTTATGCTACTGGGATTTCAGCTGTGGCAATCCAAACTTGTATCAACAACTAGCTGAACTGAAAGTAGCTGCTCCTTTGCAATGGCATTGTCACACTACTGCGTGCCACTGAACAGAATCAGAGGTAGATACACTTTAAAGCGAACCAATTAATTTTACTGCTGTTACCACTAAATAATTCTACACAGTTTACAAAAGTTATTGTTTTAGTAATGAAGTTAAATATACAAACCTCAGGCAACAGATCAATATTTTAATGATCTGTTTTCAGAGTTGAAAAAACAATTATAAGACGTGCTAGATTTTGAGAAAAATATTTATGTTAACTCAGAAACATTTTTTCAATCTACAAGCTTTGAACAAGTGACTGAACAGTCAGCTAACCATTTACACCTAAAAAGAAAAGTCACAGCATTTTATACTGAGGTTACTTACAAAAAAGGCAGATCACATAAAGGCCTAATCCTGCACTTTCTGACGTCAATGGGACTCTTGCCATTGGCCTCAATGGGAGAAGAAGACAGCCATTAAAATATAATTTTACTTTTAGTCAGTCTTAATTACACAATGATGGAATGATTCATTCCATTGTTTGATTAATAACATTTTAGTATTTATAAACATGATTAAAACAGCTTTGAGATACTAATTAAATTTTAGGGGCATCTTTTAAAATAACATTTACCTATTAACTCTAGTAACAAGCATTAGAAATAAATCTAAATGGCACACATTCAGTTTGGAAGCTAAAGGTGCGTCACTACTAATTACACATAAATTATATCACTGTTTTAAAAAATCAAATGCTTTGATAAAGTAATGATGAGGCTGCCAGCAGTGCACTCCATCCCATTAGTTTCCACTTCCTGCCATGCCCGCAACTTCTTGTGTTTTTAGCACCTTGTAGCAAACTTATAAATGGCAGACACTGAGACTATGGCCGAATTGTAGCATTAGAAGAAGGAAGCTCTCTCTTTTCCCAGTGTTGTTACCCAGTCCAGGTCTCCACCACTAAGAATGTTTGATGACCAGCAAGCACCTAGCAAAACATCTCTCTGACATACTCATCTCAAGATTGGTTAATTCTACTGACATGTTGACTTGCAAGGTTGGTAACCAGCCACAAACAACACTTCTGCCAGCTAAACATCAGGAATTAGTCTTCGCTGTTTTCCAGTCCTCCAGCTGACTACAGTCAAAATGGATTCAAAATAGGTACTGCCATGTAGCAAAAGAACCTGAAATGTTCTCCAATTAGGCAATCTAGTATTATGCAATCTAGTGCATTAAATTAAATTGATAATTGGCATTTACTCTGGAGCCTCTACCAAAATCTAACACAACAAAAAATGTAGGGAAGAAGACCAAGCACAAGTAATGCGGGTTACAAAGACCTTCAACAGTCTCTTCCCGTATTGCACCAGGACTTTCCAAAATGTTCTAACACTACACTTTAAGTCAGATTTTTTTAAGTCTTAGAAGTCAGATCTGTCTGAACTGCCAAATGGGATGCACACTGCAGTTTGCCAACTTTTGGATATCCTAAAACTGATGATCAGGCAAGCTACAGCCTTATAAGAAACCTAGGAAGTATTTTAAAGATGAGGCTTTTATCTGTGAAAACAATCTTTGATTCCTTAATTGAAAGTCTGGCTGTAATCAGTCACCTATCCTACCTATATGGACGACAGGTTTAGCAAGCAACATTCTCAGGATGAGCAGTCTCTGTAACACTGAATGGTATTTTTCCAGAAATATTTCAAGGTGAAATACAGAAGGCTGTTTACCATACATTTACTTAAAAAGCACAAGAAAATGACATAAAAAAGAGAGGTATTTAAATATGCCTGGGGAGACAAAAACAAAAGTTCCCCAACAAACACAGGAGTATGTATTTCTGCCAGAAAGAAAAGGGAATATATTGTATCTTAAGCATCTATAACTATGTTGTAATCTTCTGGCATGTACAGCACCACAGTTACAGCTCAGACATGTTTCACAGACTTCTACTTTTTACTTAACAACTTCCTCATGAAAAAACCCCTCCATATATAAAAAATAAATGCACTGTGCCACTCTTGAATAGCTAAGGAATGTCATGCACCACCTTATTAACATTTACAAAAGGAAAGTATGATGGAAACATGAGGGAATAAAGAAACTCTCCCCTTTCCTCATATTGCACATTCCTTCCTGTACTTACTCAAAAGCAATGGAAAATATTTTAGAAAGTAAATAAGAATTTAAGATCTGTTTTGCCATGTTTTAAGTCCTACTATTTAGTATTCATTCATCTTTTAGTACCTGTGGCAATGGGTAGGCACTGAACTGTGAATCCTGTCCTAGCTAGAGATTAAAGAATTTCAGTGTGTTTGGACTGTTAGTGTGATCCATGTTTTGATAAGCCCTTTTATGCATTTCATGCATTCACAGCAGTTTCATTTAACCAACAGCACCAAAAATGAAATGTTGCTTTTGTACACTTAAATTGCATTCCTAATTTCTAGGTAAATGGTGCATAATACAAATCACAGGTATAAAAACTTAGAAAATATGACATGCCATCTTCTAATTTAAAAATATAAAAAATAAGCTATGTTTTTGCTAAGTCATATACCTATTTAAACGAAGTTCTGGTGACAGAGGATACAACCTTGTTTAACAATGGGAATGACCACTTACACAAATAGGCTTGTCCCACATCTTTAACTCTCTTGTTCTGTTTTTACATACTTACCTGGCTACTAAGCTGTGAACAGCTGAATCTCTACCCAGGAAGAATAAAAACCTTGTCCTCATGAAGGGCTTTGGATGCAAACACATTGATGCTTCTTGGCCACATTTCCTAACCCCAGAAACACAGATTCTCAGTCCTCTCATTGCATGTCCCTCTACAAGTAGGATGGCAACAAATTTATGCTGCTCTATCTCTAATTCCTAGTTCAGGAAAAGGACTTGCTGGAAGTAACAAAAACTGAACCAATATAATGACAAATGTCTGCTGCATTCAAACTACAGGATACAAAGGAACGTATTATTTGAAGCTTCTCTTACAGGTTCAAAATAGTGCTACATAAAACTTCAGGAAATGATACCAGCCTTATTTATTTTCTCATTTATGACATGTGCCAGAAAGAATATTACAGGAGACTACACTTTTCAGCTACTGGATTTTCTTTTAAAGTAAAAGAAGCTTAACCAAGCAGTCCATTAAAAAACTGTGACGAATGTAAATAAAATATAATACAAAGCAACATTTTCAGCTTTTGATGGCTGGCTACAGACCACATACACAATACACACAAATTTACCTCCACACTTATTTTATCTATTCGGTTGCCTTTAACACCTGAATTTATGTAAGACCCTAATATTTATGGAAAAAAGACAGCAATTACATGTTAAATGCACAAATTTGTGTGGATTTGCCTTAATGCAAAACAATTGGAGTCATTGCTCAGCCATGCTGCGGTCTGACACATGCCCTACTGCATGTTTGTCAGGCTATGCTAAAGAAAGCACAATATGATGACAACATTGTATTTTATGCCATTTGGTGTCGACTCAAGAGACAATAATACAAGGATCTCACAGTGGAGGTATCATTAGTTAAACAGCAACCTTTTTCTTTAGGTTTTTGTAAATGTATGCTTGATTATACAAAGCCCCTTGGTTCACATTTAAGCATCAGAAATATTGCTATGAATTTTAGTACATTCTAATGAAGTGATAAATCTTTTAACAGAAATCCAAAGTTCAGAGAAATATTTGCTGTATGCCACATGTATTTCTATAAGCAGGTCTTTTGAAATCACTAGGTTCACCCATCTCACTTTATTTCAAATTGCTAGCTGATGGACATTGCAGACAACACTTCTGTAAGTTGATCTTAATTACCATGTGTACTGATGATAATGTCATTCAGAAATAGACCACAATCCATCTTCCTATCATATTTAATGGATTTCTAGAAAATAGCCTAAATGTACAGAACAGGTGATGAATTATACTAACGCCCTGCACAGCCTTTCCAGTTAAAGTTCTGTCATATTTCCATTATAAAATGTCTTCACTTTCTACTTGCATCAGGCATAAATTATTAGATGTATAATTTGTGAATGTTAGCTTTTAAATAATAAGCACCTAGAACATCATGACATAGAGTAACAAGTAGTCTTAATGTGAGAAGGATGAATTTTAGAACTCCTCAAAAGAACTACGAGTTCCTGATCTAATCATTAAGCTGTCAGGCACAAATCCTTACAAGGAACATATATTTTTCAAGAAGTACCTCCACCTTGATGCTGACATTCTTTAGATTCACTAAACATATTTCCATCTTCCTTGCATAACAATTTTCTCCCTGTTTTTGAAGTAAGGAGATCAATTGATTTCCTGCACTGAAATACAGGATTGAAGCTAAACCGAGGCTCCACACCTGAAGCCAGATTTTGCAGAAATTGAGTATCATCAGATATGCTAAAGAATCTGCAACTTTTAACATTTTGGGATATATATCCTTTGAAATAGCTGGGGGCATACATATTTACCTCAGCTGTAAGCATATTAATGGAAAAGAAAGTTAAAATCTACAAAAAATTACAAAAACTTGCAACATGAAATTTTAGTGAGAAAGAGTAAAGAGGGAAACAAACTGAGACAATCCAAACAAAAGGCCCACTGCTATAGTTTACCATCACAGACTTAGCCTTAGGACACTTAAGAATTTGTCTTGAATTCTGACATTTATTATATTATGGGATAAAGTCAGTTGAGGGTTCTAAATTTGAAACTCAAATCTTGGTTAATTAATACACAAAAAAAGAGGCATGTTAACACTTCTGGCTCAGCTGGCCTAGTCAGCACACATCCCTTGCAAAACAAGTTATTCATGCAACAGTTAGAATCGTATGAAAACAATGCATCTTCATTAAAAGCAGAGTTAATCATTACAGAACAAGATGCTGGGAAAAAAAGTACTAGGATGCTAACACACTAAAAACCCAAAGTAACATGTCCACTTCAGTTTAGGCCTATACCCACTCCAGACTGCTCTGTCACAGAAATAGTCCCAACCAAAACACATATGCAGTAAGCACTGGTAAATTATTCTTAAATATTCAGTGTGATATATTGAAGATTACACAATTGCTGTTAGTTTTTTTGGGAGACAATAAATGACAGAATTTAACATACAGAGGGTTTAAACCAGGACATGAAAAGCTGTAACTGCTCTCTCACTACACTGCCCTTCCTCCTTCATCCTACAAAGATAATCAACCATGGAAGTAGAACAAATTAACTTTATTATGGAACCAGAACAAATTAACATGAAGAATATTATAACTCACTGTGTCATTACACAGGGGTACAAACCAATTCCTTCCCAAGCAGTTTCACAAATGTCAGGTTTCTTGTTAACCACATGGACAATTTTAAATCAAAAGTGTCAAAAAGGAAATGACTGAAAAATAAACCATTGCACCCCAGTTTCACATGAAACTAAGTCTATCCATGTGAAACAGGTTTATCACAAATTCTTATGACAGCAAGAATGATAAACTCCAGTGACCAAACTAATTGAAAAGAAGATGCTTCAATCTTCAATCTGCGATCAGATTTGTTTTTGAAAGATTGCTACGCACCTCTATATCTGATATGTAAGGGTGTTTAGGGATGATGAGCCATTTGCTTTTGGCATCAGGCTGTAGTGGCACATTGCCAGCTGTTTCAAGAGAAAACTAAAAATCCAATACAAGAGGTACAGAGTGTGCAGCTATTCTTGAGTTACCATGGAGAGCAGTCTGACTGCTCTGAACTCATGTCATTCATTTCTTGATAAGTTTCAGACTGTCCTAGCAAGCATCACAGTTTGGTCTCTGGAGCATTTTTCCTTTTTATATTACCAATAATACACTGATGTGGTAAACAGCACTATTAAATGTGGTATCTTTTATTGGCATACCATCAACTTCTTCAGGTTTATAGACAATCAATTGTCTCTAAACAATGATGTATTATACATAATTTCTTTACTTCAAAAAAGTAGACTGCTAGCAAGGTTAAAGTGAAAAGTTATTTCTACAGCTTCTAAGGTATTATTCAAAAACCCACACTATATATGCATATCACTCCTATTTCCATAAAAGAGATCCCCAGCAAAATGAACTGTATTAAGGATAAGTATGGACAGTCTGCATAATTAAAACCTGTACCACCGACAGCAATATTAGCAGTACATGCAAAATTACTGGTAGAGCAAAAAATCTTCTAGAATCAGAATAGACACAAAGCTCCCAACAGACCGCCTAGATATGCTTTTACAATAACTTCTGGTGCCAAGCAGCTACTTGTGTACAGTCAACTTGTGCATTGTACTTGTTTGCTCATAAGCTGGTTATTTAAGTATTTCTATTGCTTTCTAGCTCTTTAGCATATTCTCCTAATCTTTCCCTACAGCAAGAAACCAATATAAGCAGTATTCACAACAATGATTTCAATATTTTCCAATATATCCTACAGGAAAAAATAAAAACTCTCTCTCAAATGGAGGAATATAGCAACTTAAAGAGATGATCTGCATAGGACACAATCAGAATAAAAGGAAATGGGGCTGGTTGTCTTGCTTAAAGATCATACAGATAAAAACGAGAATTTTAGCTTTCATAAGGATGCATGGGTAGAGGTATGTATGTATGTATGCACATGTGCATGTGCACTAGGACAAAATATTCAAGGACATAGCTGTAAAATAAGATTTTAGGATGTTGCAGAAAGCAAGCCATGAGGTGACTGCATGCAGTATGCATGCTCGTATGGGTAGGAGGGGACATGCATAGTCCATGCATATTTTTATTCTAACAATATTTTTAGACATTATTTGTAAGGGATGATATTACCTTGACAGCTTTGCAAAGCTGTATTCCAGTTAATATTGCCACCATAAAATACCTATGTATAAGCAGAGTACATTTATAGAGAATATTTGGTAAGATCTGCATTGAAAACTATCACTTGTTGATGTTATTCTCCACTACAAATAAAACCCAAGCTGTCACACATCAAAAACAATATCAAATGAAATAAAAACTAATACAAAACTAATGTGTCTTCTACTGAGTTCAACTAAGCACAGGCATCTGTTTCTGCCTTTGTTTATTAACTCCATTTCCTTGTACCTCAGATTACATCATTATTCAAAAATATACACGTCAATAATTGCTCTAGTCCACACACCATATTTCTTTGTTTTCTGACCCAAGAAGTAAATGCTTCTATTACCCAGTGTTTGGGCTGCGTTTTATAATAACGACATTTATAATGTGAAGAAAAGCCACGACGAGAGAAATTATCTGGAGCTTTGAACATAGCTTTTTCAAGTATACTTACTTTAGGGCTGTTAACAAACACTATCAATAAATAAAGAAGCACCACACTGAACTTGTAATATTCTTGCATGTAGCAAATGCAAACATTAATTTCAGAGAGTAATTAAATTGCATTTAAACCTATCTCTTTTCATAGCAGTTGCTACTTCACTATTTTCCTGAACAGCGATGCTCTCCTGAACTTTGCCTGCAGCAAACAAAAGCAGGACTGTTAATGCTAGTTTGTGAAAACTGCATGAAGACATTTAGCTTTATTTTTTTTTCAACTGCTAAAAAATCCTGAAAACAGCTTGTTTTCTTCAATGCCAGATAAATTCCTACCTCTGTATAGATCATTTATTTGTACAAAAAAATGTTTCTTACAAATTGGTCTTTTTCCTTGCTAGTTCAACAAACATTTTCCTATTTCTCTAAGTCATAAGGTAGAAATCTGCTGAAGAATCACTGCATGTCTGGAAAACCATTCCATTCATTGAAGTATCTCATCACAATTACTAGAGTGCTTATTTGATAAAATCATCATCCCATTTTTCTTTCATTTCATCTTCATTCCCTGGATATGAGATATTAAAGTGATGAAATTGAAACACTGCTGACCAGTTAAATCACAATTCCATTTTAAAGCTTTGTTTAAGCATTACCCTAGCATATGCTGTGAAAGGTGATTGCAGAAAAACAACAATAAAAGAAGACAACCAATGATAAAATGCTTAAAAAATTCTTTTAGTCAATTGAAATGAAACAGTTTGAAAAATGCTTCATACTTGATTAACTGTATCCTTTTGTATCCTCTCTTCCAGTCTTCATGTAAAACAGAAACATAAACCAGAAATGTTCCTTTAAAAACCACTAAGATCCCAACCTACAGATGACTCATTACGTGCTACAACTAAGAGATGATATTAAACAGTTTCATTATATACAAAGAAGGTCAGACTGTTTCTTTGCACATGGTCCATGATATAGTATGGATCCAGAAGGTGTAAGATAGCCCTACAATTCTTCTGGTTTGCCTACCCAGGAAAGCAATAGCAAAATAATTGAGGGTATGAATTTAGTAATTGTACTTTATACTTCATTAACTGCTTGAGTAGACAATTATCCTGCATCTCTAAGTATGCATAACCAGTCTTGTTCCACACATAGAGAACATAAAGCATTTAAAGCTCCTTGAATAGCTCGTAACACCAGAGGACATTATGTAAGTTACAAGACATATAAATAACCCAAAACACTAAACTTTTATCCTCTTTCTTTCTGCCACAAAGAAGTACAATAAAAGAAGAGTGGCAGAAGCAAATTTTGGAATCTGCTTTTCCTAGCAGGCAACATAAATGAAAAGACAATTCAAAAGCAGAGAAGTAAGGTATATCTGAGAATAACAGTATGCCTTGGGTTTGAATGGACCCTAAAGATAAGATCATTCACATCCTGCTCCCATGGACGGGAACACCTTCCACTAGACCAGATGTCTCAAAGCCCCGTCCAACATGGCCTTGAACATTTCCAAGGATGAGAAAGCCATGACTTCTCTGGCCAACCTGTGCCAGGGCCTTCTTCTAGTAACAAATTTCTTCCTAATATATAATCTTAAACCCACTCATGTTCTATTTAAAACCCCATTACTCCTTGTTCTATTACTAATGCCATTCCAGAACTCCCTCTGTTGCTCTCCTGTAACCTCCCTTACGGTATTGAAAGACTGCAACAAGGCTGAAAAGTCCAGCGCTCTCAGGCTGTCTCCATAGAAGTGTTCAGACTGAACATCTTCATGGCTTCTTCTAGACTTGCTCCCCATCATTCTCAGTTTGGGGGCCCCAGGGCTGGAGGCAGCTCTGCAGGTGGGGTCTCACCAGAGTGGGGCAGAGGGGCAGAATTCCCTCCCTCCCCTGCTGCCCACGGGGCTCTGGATGCAGCCCAGGACACTCTTGGCTGTCTGGGCTGGGGGTGCCCAT
>JAODLH010001601.1:319502-332131 GCA_027575645.1 Cossypha caffra | reverse complement strand
CGTTTTGCTGGTAGTCTGAGGGGCAAAATCAAAATTAAAAAAACAAAAAACAACAATGACTCTAATGTTCATAATACGATCATAATTGCACAATTTACAAGTAATCATTTATTTGTGCTTTAAATCAGTCTTGAGCTCCACAGACAAGTGTTTACATATATTACTTGTGCTGTGTAGTAGCTCACTGGGAAAGGCATCCAGCACACTGGTTTTAACATAGGGGTTAACAAGTGCATTGGAGGATTAAAGCTATATGTTTCTCTCTTAGGTCACACATAAAGGAGAAAATACAACACAAGAGAACAGAAGTCAGATCTTGAGTTAAATGGAAGTTCAGTATTATACTATAGTCTCCTAACACAGTAAATAAAGCAAGAACCTGAAAATGTATTTCTGTCAGTACATGCAGAGGTTGTGGCCATTTCAATTTTTGCTGTATCAGAAATATGTGTCTTGGAACTCAGGAATGAGGTGCATTTTTCCTGAAGATTAACTTACACACTTCTCTCTAGTGATAAAAAGCACAAAATTAAACTTTCTATTATGACTGATAAATTACTGCCAAATTTTGCATCAAAGAATTGAAATAACAACACAAAGCACTATGCTTCCCATAGAAAAGCTTAAATTAAAATAACAGTACCTGTGGATCTCTCTACAAGACAAATCAAACCTGAAGTATAACATATCTCTGTTTTCCACAGTCGGAACAAGCAACTGGGAGCAAGCTGTGTACAAATCATAGGCTTCTGCTCTGTTCATCTTGACGATTCAAAGGTGTATCTACATCCAGCTTCCTCCAGCTGGCTATTATACTACATTATTTTCAAGGGTACAGGTTAAGGGGGACAACCCATCTTCCACTATTCAAAAGGTAGTTTGAAATTTTGTCTCATCTCATTGCTTATATAGAAAATCCTTTATTATGTATCATAGGACAAAGGATTTGCAACTGTCTGTTATCTGAGAAATATGGTATTGCAGTAGTTTATCTCACTGTATGGGTCTTGAAGACGCAGTGGTATCTCAAATCAACTTCTAAAGAAAACTGCATGCCATTTTTGTGACACTGGGAATACAGATAAAACTTACACAAAAAGAAAATTTGGGGTTTTGATAGTTATGAATTATATATGGTGCTGACAAGATTGTTCAAGAGCTCTTTTCTGCTTCAGGAATTACTTCTGATAAAGTTTTAATTTGACTTTTCCTTATTAATGATTTCTACAGATAGGTGATTGAAGTTTTCTATTCACTCCTGAACATTCCTAAAAGTTCCTAACAGAACTGAAAAAATATTTCCTCTGCTAGGCTTCCATTCCCAAAATACATCAATATGCAGCTATCTTTACTCATATTAACAAGTCTTTTGGTTTCACTGCCAACATGACCCCTTATGGAAATAAAATTAGGTGTCAATACTGGCAAGACTCCATGCAAGCAACTACTCCAAACTAAGATGACAATAAATAAATATAAAACCAAACAAGTTTTAAAATGTCTTTACAAAAGCTCTATACTGTAAATTTTCCTCCTAGCTGAAGGGAAATTTTAAGAGGTTTTGAAATATGTGAAAAGACTCCAACTTCTCCCTGCACACTCTAACATAAACAGTAATGCCATTATAACGGAGGAAGAGGCAGTAAGTTGCAATAGGTATTGTTGGTTTGTAAAACTACATAAAACTCTGAAACTCAGCTCTGTTGCTTGAATAAGCTTTCACTGATCCTCATAATTACCAGGGTTTCTATGGAAATATTTGCTTCAGAATTCAAAAAAAACAAACATTTTAATGTCAAAAGCAAACAGAACCTCTTTACTAGTTGCTAGATTTTGTAAGTAAGTATCATTAATACATACAAGAGGGTACAGATTGCTTGCCACCTACTTACTCTTCAGGTAATTTAAGTCTTACAGTCTCCTGGGGTTAAAGTTGTGACCTATGCACAGGAAAAAAAAACTAGAACCAAGAAAAGAACCTCAAAACTTGGCACTAAACATCAACAATCCAGCAGACGTACTTCAGTGAATTCAGGTTTCTGAATAACTAACAGAACAAAACCTGGAGAGAAAATGTTTTTGTGTAAAGGAAGAGAAAAGGTTTATAAGAAAGCAATATATAAGTATATATATAGTAGTTAGATACTACTATGTACTGTAATATATTACCACCATTTTATACAAGCACAAACATACATATATACAAAACATACGCAACATCACTGAAAAAGGTAACAGAGGTCCTGGTCCTTAAGAGATTATCTGAACATTTACCTACAAGCATAAACATGGATGCCAGTGTGATCACCGCTTGCGCTCACTGCACCATTAAAAGAGTGCAAAAGAGAAAGAACCACACACAGGATAGGAAGACCTAATAGGGGAAAGATTTATTCAGAGAAGAGAAACTTAGAATTCAATATAGCAACAATTCAAAATAATTTTGACAGACAAAATGAAAGCTGTATTTATTTAAATTATATAAATTCATGAAGGGATTGCAAACCAGTAAAGGGCGAGGATTAAATATTTTAAACTCAGAAATGTATTTACCACTTGTTCTGTTCTGTCTATCCATAAACGTTGCTCTCTTATTCCCCCAAAAATGTATTTGCCTTCTGAATTCTATTGTACAGAAGACATGGTGTTTTAAAAATAGATTTTAAAAAGTAGTATTAAGAAAGGAAGTTTTAGTGAGATCAAGCCTTAGAGACATTTGCTAATCCAAGTGAGAAGCAGACATAAAACTTTCATTTTTGCGGAAATACCCACAGTATGCTTATTCTTTATAATTTACATGACAAATGCTAAATATTGGAGAGAAAACGCAAGAAACTCTCAGTAGGACAACCTGATCCCTTGATAATTAAAATATTCTATTTTAAAATAGAAAGCATATGTATCCTAAATATTTAAACATTAGAATTTAACAGTATCTTGGGAAGCTATTTTAACATTGTTAGTAGTATCTCACTTCTGAGACAAGAATCCATAATCCAGCTATGAAAAATAAGTGCAAGTTACAGTTATGTTTTTTCCTTGTGATAATTGGACTTGATTCAGTATAAATGCTATCTTATTCCTCCAGACTTCAACTTGTAACAGCTATGCCCTATCTATAACATTTTAATATAAAAACTATATAATTCCATTATAGTTTGTTGAAATTCATTTTTTTTGCTTTAGCAAACACCTTCAGCAGAAGAAAAATCTTTTAAAAACCCCATGTGTCCCCAGAGCACTAAATGCATCATTAAATGTCGAAAACAGGCAATATGAAAAAGGAATACTACCTATTTTAGAAAAGAAAAAGGCTACACATCTAGAGAGCTCCTTTTCAATACTCAGAATCTTACAGTTTTCAGCAAAAGACCACAGTTCATCTCAGCTCCTTGTGCCAAGCATTTCTACTGAAAAGCTTTGTGCAATTACTTTAGAGCTAGAAATAGAGACTTTTAAAGTTACACAAAATCCAGAACTACTAGGTAATGGAAATTGTACAAGGTAACTATGAAGACAACTGTCATCTTCTGCAGGTTACTTGACAGGCAACATTGTGAGATCAATTTATTCCGGCACTCTGCTAACTGCACTCGTAGTAATGACCATTTGGGCACTTTGTTTTTTCAAAAAGCTCTTTGGTGATTTTGCAAGGCACAGCTGTACAAAGTGCTGGATTTGAACACTTCCTGTCAAACATTTTTCAAAGGTGATCTCTTTAGGGGTTTATTTTTTGAGGGGGATGGTGTTTGGGCTCTTTCCCCTTAAAATTATTTTCTGCACTTATAGAGGAAACACTGGTCTGACTGCTTTTATAAAGTGGAAGTAAAGCATTAGACTTTTATCTTTCACTACTGCAAAGAATGTGGTTGTAAAGTAATTCTTAGTAGATACGCATTTAACATTACTGCAAGATCAGACCCTTAAAACATCTACTCCTGTTTCACAGACGAGTTTCATCGAATCTTTTTATCTTTGAGCACAAAATCTCACTTTTGTGTTTCAGAGTGCATAGTACTCTGCACTATTACAAAACTCGATAAGTAATAATTTACTTAAAACAAATTCCCAGCACTAAGGATATCAATAAAACCCAGAACTAGAGCATAAAATTGAAGAGACAGTTACACAATTCTGTGTGTGCTTGCTGCCCCAGCTCACCGCTCTGCATCTCCTCATCAACCTAATTCATTTGACACCCAGTCTCCCCACAGCTGAGAAAGTCCCGCTTCCTTACCACTTCTTAGGAAAAGCTTAAATACAAAACCCACTATGTTTAAGTAAAGTTAAGGTTGTGACACAAATCAACAAAAGGCAGGAAATTCAAAGATAATACTGACAATCCATGCTTAATTCATGATTGCCTAACAAAAGGGCGAAACTCTACAAGGAACTAATGTTTAGCTTTAACTTCACTCTGTCTCTGCTCTTGGGCAAACAGGCGTTTATCTCAAATTTTATAGTAATTCACTATGTCCTGTCAGTCTAGATGCATTCTAATGATTATTTAGCATTTAGCAATGTGTTGGATTTTCCAACTAATTGTCAACAACCTAGCATTTTACAAGACATCATGAATTAAAAATACATCTTGGGAAAATTATGCTAGACTTATATAAGGATATAATAACATAATTTCTTTCAGAAGTAAACAAAACACATTTTTGGTATACAAAAATACAGAATTATTAATTTTGCAATGTAAAATGAAATAAAGAATTTTTTTTCTCATCAGCTAACAGCTCTCAGTATGTATACATACTTCAATTTTTGCTTGAATCTCATCTGTCTGTATACTATAAAGAATATTTTTCTGGTCAGAAAAATGTCAGAGAAAAGAATGCAGCCTATAGCTACATAAATACAGTGCAGCAGGCTTTATTTAATCTTTTAGGCTTCCAAAGAAAATGTAGTATTTTAGCGCACTTTGAAAATAATAATTACATCAAAAAATGTATGCCTGGTAGTTTTGTATACTATCTACCCTATGCAGAAATTAGAAAAACAAAAGAAGGATATTAATAAAATGACAAAGATCGCACTTCACAGCCTTCTCCAGAGGACACGAAATCACCTCACACATACATACCTTATTGAGTTAACTGAAGGACAACAATAACAGTTTTTGCTGTAATTATTCTTTATCTACTGAAAGTATTATTGATAAATCAATGCACCAAATGATTAAAAATTTGTTGGAAATTAGTAATATTACTCTTTTTTTTCCCAGTTCAGTTACTAAGCAGTTACTATCCCAGACATCAAAATTCTGCTGACTTTCATAGCATAAAAACTTACCACTGACCAGTTTCAAAGAAGACTTTCAAAATCCTGTATCTGTACCAACCTGGTGTCAAGATTTTAATTGTCAAAGCAAAGACAATTCTGTGTTTCACCCTCAGGATAATCAAAAACAGTACAGTTGCACAGGACTGTGCTCCCACCCAGTCACAGCCTCACAGAGCCTCAGACACTCCCTGGTGGAGCCCGAACAACTGCATGTGTGAAGTTAAGTCTTTGTAAGACCATGGGACACCACCTAAAAGGTTCCCTGAGAAGTCAGGCATGTGCTCCTCAACTGAGGACATGAGGGCTTCAAAAGCCTCTGAGGAACAGTGGCTGCTCTCCTCCCCTTGAGAAGAAAGACAGATTCTTAGATAAAGGAGATTTGACAACAAACAGAGCTTGCAGTACTGAAAGGCGCTCATTTTTAACTTACAAAAGCTACAAATGCAAATACGAGAAAGTCTTCAACTGAATTAACAGAAAATTAACGAGAAAAGTGTGATGCCTGGCTCAACACTGCAACACTCTAGTCAACCTAACATTCACTTGCTATCACATTTTTAATCTAAGGCAAAATCTCGACTTCCTTCGAAACCATAAATTACGATTATAAAATCTACTTTATTACAGTTTGCTTTGTATTTTCAGCTCAGATATTAAAAGCAGAATTTGTCAGGTTGGCATGCTGAGACATGCTGAAGATTGTAATGCTAATCGATTAGTCAATAAAGTACCAAAAACCAGTCAGTATCTCAGCTGTTTTACTGGATCCATAATGGCAAAAATAGTTGCATTTTTAAGTGAATAGTAAAGCACTGTGGCCACATTATCAAGAGAAAACATTCTCAAAGTCCCAGTTACTGAGTGCAATGATGCTAAGTGACTGCAGATTACAACATGATAGTGACAGATGGGCCTTAGTTTATAGAAGAGAAGCTGAGGTTGGATAGAGCTAATCAGCCAAATGCTACATTTATTCTCTAGTCATTCATTCTCTGAAACATGCTTCCTGCCTTCTGTCTAGCTATGGACACTTCCTTTTCTCTCTCTTTATTCCTTCATAAATACAGTTTTCTCTATCCTAGGTTTCCTTGCTTCAGTTTTTCACTTGTTTCCATACTTCGGGGAAAAATTATGTTTTCCTCTGAGTAACCACAGTGAATGAAGGGTGAAATCAATTTGAGAAATTATTGATCCTCAAGACATGGATTCTACTATGCCCATGATAACTCTTTCCTCACGGGGTGTCAGAGTCAGAAGGGACAAGAGGAGGGCCCCTAGATCCACAGTACACAGACAGAGGGCTAAGTCTGCCTTCAGACCCTGTCCTGCACCTGTCGTCCTTCAGCAGTGACAAGAAGCACCTTCATTATTATCACCTTGTGCTCTACATACAATTTCCCTCCCTGAATTTCCACAAGACATTTCACAAACTCAGAAATTCATCTTGAACAAGAGCTGAGAAAAACCATTTTCAACTCTGACATCTGTTCTGCCCATGCAAGTATAAATAACAGCAGACCAGAGGAAAGGGCAGTAAAGACTCGTGCTCCCTCTCCTCTGGCGTGCTCCAAGCTCTGCAGCTGCAAAAGCTGCATGGCTCCAGTACTGTGGACAGAACTCTGCAGAACAACATACGCTTGAATGCACAGTACAAAACCCTCTGAAGTGCAGAATATGAAAAGAAAAATAGAAGAATGAGTTTGTAACCACTGGAATAGTAATTTATCACTTCAACATAGTAATTCTTTATTAAAATCTAGGGACTATGAAGTTACAAAAAATTTGTGAATGAGAAACAAAATAATCAGCAAGCCTAGAATGAACATCTCAAAAATACAGTTTGTAAATCCTGCTAAAATGTAGGCATGTAAGTGGGAGGTGGACATTTGACAATCTGGTCTTATGGCAAAAATATATGTCTTATTTAAGGTCAGTGTCTTATTTGAAAAAGACACACAGTCTCCCCACAGCAACAGTTTCCAAACAAGCACTAGAACTTTTCCTATACTAAATAAAAAATCTGTCTTTCTATGTGGCCTATCAGAGAGGACATTTAACTCCTAAGATGCTCCTCTCTCTTTTACCATAATTGATTTTCTCTCAAATGTTCTCCTGGTCTCCAAGACTATTCAAAGGGGACCCTACCCAGTCTGTCCAGTAATTGCCAATTCTATATGGATACTTTGCAGGAAATACATACACTGAGTTTTATACTTCCAACCACAGATATTTTTAAGCAAGTGAAATACTTTTTAGAAATTCCTATTTTTATGGATGAAGGTTTTGAAAATTTTTATCACTACATTTCCAATACTTTGATAACAGTCCCTGTGAATTCCACTTCAAACTTCCCAAAAAGATATAGGCATATTACATACCAGAGTCTGTGATCTTACAGGATACTAAATATAGCTCTTTCAGGTTCCGTCCTTCTCTGGCAATCACCTCCACACATCTGGAAAACACAGTAAAATGTGTTACTGCTCTAAGACAGTAAATCACTTTTAAATATCAAGAGTACACTCCACAGGTAAAATGTACAGTATATCAGTTTCTTAATTTTGCAAATGCCTCCAAACGTTTCACTGAAAATGAAGATGACTACATGTTTACACTACAGAAAAATATTATTTTAAATTTAATGTCTTTATATGGATATTCCCCTAAGTCTCTGAATATGTTGCTTGAAATGTTGCTTGAAATGTTGCTTGAAATGTATACAGACAAGCACTTCGGAAAATTACCAAATGTGAATTTCCATTTCTTTATTACTCTGCAAAGTTTCTGTTTCAAATTTTAAGCTTTGACAGCTTTCTTCTAGGGAAGAACTATAAATGCACTGTAATGAGCACAAAATATAAGAAAATGTAATTTAAAATTCATGTTTGTATTTCTTCAGTGATTACTGCATGAGTCAGCATTGATCAGGTCATGAAATGTTACACGATCATGGTGTTCCAACACATTGCTGGAGAAGCTTGCATAGATGAGAAAACAGCTCATTCATTTGCCTTATTATGACTGTGATGAATATGCTATGAAACATAGAGGTTTTTATTATACTTTTGCTGTTTGTTTGTGTAAGCAAGAAAATTAATACGAATTAATTAATGAAATTAAATAGAAGCTTATTATGTACTTGTGACCAAGCTTGTATTATAATGCTATGTTTCCAACTGCATTGTTTATAACTCAGAAATCACAGAATCATAAAAAACCTTTTCAATCCTGGTAATGTGGATCAGTTGTTCATTAGTTCAGCTAGCATGACTATTGTGCTATTTTCTATATGGATGCGTTTTTAAAAGTGTATTTTATTAGATGAATTATAAGAATTTCTTCCAATCCTATATATTCAACTTCAATTTTCAGGTCAATTACCCATTAACTTACTCTGACACTTAAATCAACCCTTGAACAGCACACAAAATTAAATTACTTGCCAATTTTTAAGAAAATAAGTATTGTTGAATTTGCCATACTTTTGAAAGATACACCTAAATCCTCAGGGATCTTCTTCTTCCACTTACCACCTCCAATAGATTATCTCCTAATCTAACTGCTCATGCTGGCAATTTTAGCTTTTAAAAGCAACCATCTAATTCTTATATATCACAATAAAGTAATAACTGAACAACAGTCCTTCATGCCTATTTGTCCTCTCCCTGCTTCCATCTTCTAAAATGCACAATGAAGATTCACAACTACTAATAAACAGCACACCTCTGACCTGTGATTAAGAGCACCTTAATCACAGTTCCTTAAATACTATTACAAATATTCAACCCTGGAAAACTGTGAGAGCCTGATATTTAGAAATTTTTGCAATTCTTATCATTAGCTAAAGGTTATGTTACCTCATGAATACACAAAGAAAAGAAATAAATGTTTACACCAGGACTATGTTTTTTTAATACAAGGTAACCTCAGAACTACACATTTTCTTAAATATGGTAAGATTTAGAGCACAAAACACATTCAGAATACATAGAAAATTTCTTCTGCTCCTGTCAGACATGATTTTGAAGAACATTCTCATTTTTGTTAACTGGCTTATTAAGATAACTAAGCCATGAGAAAGTGTTTTTATTATTTATTCCATATTCCTAATAACGAGACTTTATTGATATTATTAGTAATATGAATAAAAGGAAAATCATTATAATGTATTTTATTAGTACTATTTTCATGAGGCATTTCAGCAAATAAGATGTAATTGAAGAGTCAATGGACACTGAGGCTAAAAGATGCTTTTATTATCATATGTATCATTTAGCAGAGCAATCATATTATGAAACAGTTCTTACCCTTGGATAAAATTTCTGAACCTAAAAAATATTTTTTGAACTATTAAAAGGTTTTCAAATTATTTTTGCTTATTTTTACTCACTGAGAGACAACTACTCTAAGAAAAATGAAGTATAGCAATCAGTGTCTAAAAATACCACCACAAGGCAGTCAAGATGACATAAAAGACTAACTAATTTTCTCCACAACTTCAGTTGCACACCTTTTCAAACAGCCAGGGTCAAAGTTGTATTATCTGCACAAATGCAAAAGTACTTGATTGTGTAGCCCTTATAAATGCATTCTTTAATCCTTCCAGGTAGTGCCAGCTCTAAGAGTTAAAGTTTTTTTAAGTGGCTTGAGTGACTCCAGTCCTGTTCTCAGCGACATCTTGTAGTCTAAATGAAATAGTCTTCACTTTCTCCTACTGGGAAAAGAAAACCTTTGCAATCTTCAGCTATCTTCATTAAACAGGGAAGAAAAAACCCAAAATGTAAAAAGAAAAAAGGTCAAAAAAAATGATACTTTGATTGCCTCATTTCTTTCTGTTTTTTGAAAATATGAAAATCACCTAACATCTAAAAGAATGAGTAATGGCACATTTAGTTTGGGGAAAAAAATTACATATAGCTAAAATATTGAATTCAATTTATGTGCTTTTGTGTGCTTTCTATACCTTGCATAAATAAATCTAATTCCAGTTTTAATTCTTATTAACCTTTCTATAGATCATCCTCACGTAAATCAACCTACAGAGACAGGAGAAACACTTTATACGGTCTCATTTGCCTCTGCTCTATCGACGGTCACACAATACATAACTGCTTGTAACAACTGACTTCTTTACAACAAAAGGAAAAATAAGAGTTGTGTATCTATTGCTTTTACCTTTTAATCTTTGTTATACATGACAGCAAAGAAAAAGGTTAAAAGAAAAAAATCAAATTAACCTTTTCTAGAAAGCAAGGATCATCTTAATTCTGTTGCAATAATCCATCAAAATGATGTCAGAATATTGTCATATCTATCTTTGGAAGTATTTATATTTATGATGTTGTTGAATTAGACAACAAAGAAGCCTAACCTAAAAAAACCAAAACAAACAATCCAGCATCATACTGGTAAATAAACCAAGAAAAGTTATTATTTAAAGCTGTGACAAATTTCACAAGTGAGCACACCAGAAAACAGCCCATAAAACTTGGGGACTAACCCCTCTCTGTCAGGGACCTAACATGGACATGGTGGCAACTGCTCTGCGTCAAGGCTGAGAGAATTTCTTGAATGTCTTGACACAACATGACTGAGCAGGCTGTTATCAGTTGTACTAAATGCATTAAAATGTAAACAATCTTCCAGAAAGAAAAGAGATTTTTACACTCAAAATAACCTACTACCAAAAATGAGACAACAAATAAAGAAATAAAACTATAGTTAGAGCTTTTATAATATATATCTGGATCAGACATGGTCAAAGTTGAAATCTTTTCACCTCCTACTTTGCAAATGACTATCACTTAGAACTATGTAACACATTAAAATACCAAAACAGAGAACATAAAAAATTTTAGGAAGACACTGCTTATTTATTAAACCTGAAAATATTATCCAACAAATGCTTACACAAAGCTTTCTCCACTCAATATTTTATGAATGCTGTTCTCTGACAGACTGTTAGGCAATTCAGTTTTATTGCATTTGATTCTAAGAGTAAGAAATTAATATCACATACTGTGAAATTTATAGTGCAATAAGGAGCAAGAAAAAAGCAAAAAGCACAAACTGGTTTGACATAAACCAGACAATCAAACAATATTATGAAATCAAGAATATAACTAAAAATGTACCCACATACTGTTAATTCAAAATAGAGTTACAAGACCACAGAAGTCTGTAAGAAAATTGGAAATGTAAGATGACCGAGCACTGTGATGTCGAACACATCCACAATGAAAACATCCCAAAATTCATGACATTCAGAGACTAATAAACCTCAGATTACCTTTTACGGTTACAATTTCTTAAGATGTCTTTCTGCTTCGAAAACTAAAAAAAAACCTCAAGATGAAAACTAAAAAAAATCTCAAGGTGAAAACAACGTTGCTCAACTTTTAGCAATTACTATCAGGAGAAAACTCTCTACCTCGGTTACAGAAACTACAGAAATTTATCCACTAACACGTACTTGTGTAAACTGCTCTTCCCACCTGGTACGCAGACACAAAAAATTACTTAGGTCTACAAAGAGTAACCGGTATAAAGCTTCTCTGTCAACATGTCTCTTCAAAAGTCACAAAACTGCATGACTGAAACACAGATATGTCTACTGGAAATTTCAAATTTAGGCCCATATTCTTGACAACTTCACATGTACAAATATGTGCAATGATTTCTCAGAGTCAAGGTTTATAACTTCCTAAAACTTAAGAGCCTAATAATAATAATAATAAAACTTTAATAAACTAGAAAAAATAAATAATCTGAAATCCTGTAATTTTTCATCTCTTAGCCAATTAACCTCTACATTCCTTGTCCTGAATGGAAGCTTAAGGTTAATGAAATAAACTGCAAGCTCCTACCTGTAAGAAAAGATAACACAGATCCTTAAGTTATGAAAAATAATTGTGTATATATATATATTTATATATATGTGTGTGTGTGTGTCTGTGTATGTGTGTGTGCGTGTGTGTGTATAAACACAGAGCTATTATATTTCTGATCTAAATCTTAAAACATTGGAAAATTGCATTCGTGGCAACTGAAAGGCACTAATGAGAAAATATGAGCACAGTATTTGTGGTGTAAGTGGTCCTGGGAGACCTTGTTACACCCTGAGACTCTTCAGCCCTGAGTGGAGCTGATTGGAGTCACTATGTACTGGCTATGAGTCTACAGTCTCAGGGAGTGAGTGAGCTTCACCCACCAAAGAGGTATAAAACCCCCAAAGAATTAAAATATCACCTTGGTAAGGTTCAAAAAGAACATCAAACTGCTTGCACGTGTTCTCTGGTATTCGACTGTATTTGTCTCTAAGCAGTCAAGTAAACACCCTG
>JAODLH010001601.1:299947-317391 GCA_027575645.1 Cossypha caffra | reverse complement strand
TCTGCCCCACTCTGGTGAGACCCCACCTGCAGAGCTGCCTCCAGCCCTGGGGCCCAGCCCAGGAAGGACATGGAGCTGCTGGAGAGAGTCCAGAGGAGGGACACCAAGGTGATCAGAGGGATGGAGCACCTTTGCTATGAGAAAAGGCTCAGAGAATTGTGGATTGCTCAGCCTGGAGAAGAGAAGGCTCTAGGGTGACCTAACTGCAGCTTTCCAGTACTTGAAGGAACCTCGTAAGATGGAAAGGACAAAGGGAAATGTAAGGAAATCGTAAGATGGAAAGGACAAGGGCACACAGAGAGAGTTAGGACAAGGGGGCATGGCTTCAAACAGACAGAAAGTAGGTTTAGTTTAGGTATTAGGAAGAAATTCTTTACTGTGAGAATGGTGAGGCACTGGAAGAGGTTGGCCAGAGGACCTGTGAATATCCCCTTCCCAGAAGTGCTTAAGGCCAAATTGAACAGAGCGCTGAGAAAACTGGTCTAGTGAAAAGTATTTCTGTCCATGGCTGGGACATGGAATTAAATGATCTTTAAGGTCACTTCTAACCCAAGCCATTCTATGATTTTATGATTAGTGTACTGGTGTAGAAGAATTGCTTACATAGATATTACTTCCTTACATAGGGAACGTCATGGTGGCTTTTCATAAGACAAGTGTAAAGGAAACTGTCATAATGTTATCTGTTAAATGCAAAAATGTGCAGATTTAGAAAATAATGACTGCACAGTAGCTGCAGACAAGATGGGGAGTTTGCAGACTATAGGTTCTATTTCTATACAAATAAGCAAATCCCTGTGAAGTCAAACAAGGTCCTTGAGATCTCACTGCCACGGCACTGTACGGAGATGGTGGAGTGACATCCAGAATGTGTGTTATGGCTCAGTCTGTAGTTGAAATCATTTAGTAATGACGCTGCACATGGAATAAAGTTCCAAGACAGTCCACCACATATGCTGCAAATTCAGAGAAGTGTGAATGAGAGAGACAGTCCAAAGAAGAAAACCTTGAAGTATTCCCATCACTCTCCTTCGCAGTGCAAAATACACAAGGGCACACACCAGCTCAGTTGCACCATTTCATGCATGGAGAAGCTGGGCTTTGAGCAGTTGGGGATTTCATTCTTCCTCAGGTTTTAGAGATTACATTTACATGCTTCAGGCCTCAAGGTATTTCCTGGAGTAACAGTGGCCTCAGTTTTGATAGATTTTCTATTTTTGTAAGTAGCCTTGTGCTACTCCATTAAGACTGCGTATACAGTAAGAGTAAAAATAGCCATTTTTTCCCATAAAAAGCTTCTAAGTTTAATAGTAAAAGTAAGAAATGGCAACTGTCATGCTCTAACTTCCTAAAACATTCTTCAAAGTGTGCTTTTTGAATGCTTAGATAAACTTTAAAATAGTTCCATAAAAATGAAAAAAACTTCACCCGATATTTAGAAAAAAAAAATACTGTGTTTATACAGTTCTATACTTCTCGATCTCAACCAGGAGTACACATATATGAGAGAATATTTCACCACATTCTCTGCTTTATTTTCATACCACAGGGGCTGACATATGCTTCACTGAGCTTTGCAAATAGGCAGCTGATCTTATGCACTGAGATTTACCCTTTCAAACCCTTTTGTATCTTAGATTTTTTTCTAATTAAAAAAGAACCCGTAACCTCTACCAGCTATTCATTTATGTACAGCTTTAAAGAGTGCCTTTTCTTGAAATGACACTGCAAATAATGGTCAGTGGGTCCTGAGGACTGAGACTGGATTTCATCAAGGGTCTCTCCTGCTAACTTTAACAAAACAGCAAAACCTCTGCCTCCGTTTCTCCTTTCCAAAATGGAAACATATTCCATAAAGCTATTTTTTAACATTATTGTAAAAACAAGTTGTAAACATGTACATTGTAAACAGATTATTTAAATATTGCAAAAGCTCAGTTCTGTGAAAACCTCAGGACCCTTTAGAAGTTTGATAAAATTCTCAATCCTATTAATGGAACACTAGTATTGCTAAGAGTTATAATCTAAATTTATATGAGATGAACAAGGTTTACATGGGTAGTTTCTTCCATTAGACAGTAGAAGCAGTGAAGTCTTTTACAGGAAATCAGGAAGCTCTCTGCAGAATAGTTTTATCATCACATCTGATATTTCTCCTATACTGCTGAAGGGCATTCAAGTTTGTAGCGAATTCCTACTTACATAAAGCAATGATAGAGCAAAAGAAGAGCCAAGATAATCAAAGAGGAAAAAAATAAAATCCAGTACTCATCATAATTCATGTATCTTTAGAATTGATTTGTGGTCCATTCTCTTTAAGAATTAGAGCAAGTTGGTAGATCTGTTACATTCATTTAAATCTGCTGAAGTTAGCAAAACTGATGAAAGTAAAAATCAAGCTCAATGCATTTTTTTACAAATGCTATAAAGAAGAGAGATTACAGAATGTGAGTAATAATTGAGTTCAGCAGTTCTCAGGTCTCACCCAAAGGGCAGCATAACAGAAAAGCTTGTATGAGAAATTTCAAATACTTCATGCATAATACCTTATTGGAAATATTTTAGCATACAAATTTTAGCATAGGAAAAAAATCTCCATGTCTGCTAAAGTTATAAAACTCTTGATTTGCCCTTCCATGCTGTCTAAACCTCGATAAGAATGCCAAGGCTCTTAGAACTTCACTTTAACTTGGAAAGAATGCACTGAGATAGCAATGTTTTTAAAAATAAATAAATAAACAAACAAATCCAAGGCCAAAAAAACCCAACCAACTTAAATGCAGATTTCAGAAGGTCTCCATGAAGTGATAATTAATTTCTTCCCATATGGCTGTCTGGCTAGCGCTTCTGTTACTGGTACACTGCTTGGAGAAAGCAACAGAAAACAAGCTTGATGATGGTTTATATGATTTGTATGAAGCAAAATTGCCTCCTTTTAAGTCAGAGAATATACTAGCAAACATATTTATTGGAAACTGGAGGAGCATATATCTTTCAATGTATCATGATCTTAATAGATTGCCAATTATAGTCTCTAAATGCAGATTTTAATACCACCTAATAATGCACAAACTTCACCTGATGTTATTCAATTCTGAAATTACTTTAACAGGGTAAATTTTCATGCAATCTTACTGGGAAATAATCTGTCTAGAAGAAATATTAGGATACATAGTGTCCTTTCAAACTGAAGTGAGAAAACACGGCAGTTTTCAATAGCTGGAAATTTCATAACTCAGCGATTATAAACACATTCAGAAATAAGTGAAGAAACTTTTCTCATTCTCTCCTGTCATAGGGCCCCCTGAGTCTTGTTGATATGGTTCTGATTTCATTAGGAATTCAGAGGGCCAGTAATTATTCAGTTGTTGTATCATAGCATAGCTTTTAGTTTTGTAAAAACAAATAACTTAGTGTTACCTGCCTGCACTTCCATCTCAGTGTTGTCTCACTGGCTACCCCAAATACTATCAAGATGTTAAAAAGTAATAAACTGTCACCAAAAACAACAGCAAAAAGCCCCACTTAAGAGCAACTAGAAGGATTCTGACTGAAATTGTATGAATTTGGTATGTTTTATACTTCCTAATTTTTCAGTAGCATTTAACAAACCAAATGGTACAATATCATCTTCCAGCTGAGTGCCCAGTTCATTGACGTGAATATCTTAAAGCTTGACACTCTAAGTTTATATGTCTTCCAGCCAAGCCTCAACTAATTTTGCACTGAAACAGAACAGAAATAGTCATGTGATTCCTTCATGGTATCTCAGCTATGACAGTGACTATTATGTTCTGCTGCAGGACAACCACAAACAGCATTAAATGATTTCTTAAACTCATTTAGCCATATCCACAAAAGGATAACTGCCTAAATCACAAGAAATTATGCAGTTGAATTAAAATAATTTAATTTTAAATATTATTAAAATTAAAACAACAAAACCTATATATGTTGATTACATATGAATCACGTACATTACACAGAATTAATTACATATGTACATTACATAGAATCTACATCTGTACTTAAAATCTACATATTAAAAAACCTAAGGAAATTTTCATGTGTTGTATTTTTACCCCTCTGAAGAGTTCAGGTAAGAATTCCGTGATGTATTCATAGACCATTATAAATAACTGTAATTCAATAATTTTTCAGTAAACCATTATTAATAAAATATGTATAAAAATCTATGAAACCACTTAACTGCAGATCTAAATTTCCCTACTTTCCCATAGTAATATTATATTGCTTTAAAGTACTAAACTTTGCTGATAGTTAAAGCTTTCCAAAGAAAAGACAGTGTTATCCTATTAGCTCTAAAATGCAGCAGTCACTTAAACCAGGTCAAACAGAGCTAGAATTGTCAGCCCCTCTGTGCAAGAAGTAACTTCTGTATAAAAGTAACATAGGCACATTTCCCCACTCACCAGGGAAGTCAGGGGAAAAGCAAAGCAGCTAGTGTGTGTGCCTGATAGAAACAGCGGGGAGGAGGAAAATGTTACATATTTTCCATATATGCAACTTTGAGAAATCACAGAAGGAAGAGTGTAGTAAGACATAAACTTGCTTTGCACATTTTTAGACAGGTAAGCAAAGCAGACAGCAGAGCATGCTGGTGGTCAGCTGGAGCAAACACGTCCACTGTCCAACACCGTCTCAGGATTTTAAGAACTAAGAACAGATACTATTTGCCAAGTTGTTCTGACATCTACTGTGTTCAGAATTACTCTCACTACCACCATGCCCACTGGGGTGGCAGTAAATTAGAAAACATAGACAGAAGAAATCTCCAAAGCCCACGCAGAATTTTAGTAATGAAACCTGTTTTTAAAGCACACCTTGTTTTCTTTACCATCCACTGTATACTAAGATATTCACAGGCTGTACTGACAACAATGACTAAAAAAGATCATGTTCTCACTCTCTTAATTCTGATTAATGACTAGTTTTCAAGTTTCACATGGAAGGCTCAAGTATTTCCTGGATTACTCGCAGAACACATAAAGGAGTTTGTAACCCACTGCTAGACACAGTCCTGTAACATTTTAATTCAAATTTTCATCTAGATAAAGGCTTTCTTTATATTCTTACTAACTTGTCTGTACCTAAGATAGGCACACTCAATTTGAGTTTCTATTTGTCTTTGGTTCCCAACATTCACAGGAGGACTGAAAACCTGGTTTCTAATTGCAAGATTGGAATTCCATTAGGAGGTAAATAGTTAGCCAAAGCAACTCACAAAGCACAAGAAACGCATTCGTATCGGATTGAAAAGTAAGTTTTTACCTGTTGCTCCAATTTAATTTTTTGTATAGTACTTTCTGCAGACGTACATAGGATGATTGGTTGAGAAAGAATGACCTCCCCCATGGAAAAAAAAAAAAATTCTCCACAAATCATAAATGCAAAATTATTTGCCATGGCAAGTAGTTTGAAATCTGTAACTCCACGCATATTCTCTAGGTAATGGCCTCAAATATTACTAGGCCTTCAAAGCAGCTCATTGACAGGATTAACTACCTCCACTACTGGTTACTTCAAAGCATTGACAAAATTTTAAAATATTTCCTGTACCAGCTAGCATCCTGATCTGCTAATGGAGATGTGTTTTAGTTAACATCCATCTTGGACAGAGCAGGAACCATGTAAGTAGTGATATGGCAGGCTAAATCTTTTGCTTGGGGCCGTGAACAGAATGAATTAACATTATTTAACTGCCGGAAGATATGTATCGGTTTCCTCTAAAATAAACAATTACCAAAATGTGCCCCCAAAAAGCAGAACAAGACTCCTCATACTGCCATTCTAGACAGCTGTCACACAATTGCATGGTACTTCATTAAGTGGGATCCTAATGCCTTTTTTGTTTTTAGCAACTTCAGGTTTAATCCTGTATTTGGAAGAGTTCACTTACTATTTCCTCCTGCTATCTGGACAAATTATCCATGGGACTAAACTTCTGCTTGGTATCTCCACTGCTTTTTTTTTTTTTTTTTTTTTTTTTTTTTTTAAGAAAATGGTGTCAGTATTTCAGCTTATTTCTGTCATAGTAAGACCAAGGGAAGTATCAGTATCAGTATCAGAGCTCATACACTTTGAATTCTTCTCTATTGGCTTTAATGTGATTCCAGTTTCCTGTTTGACTTGTTTGTGTGGCTCTGGTTGAGTTATTCACTGTGTCCTAGGCTCTTCAAGACATGATTTTGCTCATCATGATGAAACAAGGTCTGAGAATCGTCAAATTAAGTCCATACCTACTAATCTACTGGAAAAAAATTTACCTTCTCTGTGATGAAATTTGGGATAGCAGTGATACTAAATTTGTGTAAAATAATGTTTCTATGCTAGGTGGAGCCGTAAGTGGAAGTAGCAGATCACAGAAAACCAACATGACACCCTTTCCTGTGATTACATCAATCAATTAACACCTGTAAACAGTCAATAATTCCTCAGTTCAGCAGGAGCTCAGAGTAGCCAGACAAGATGGAGATCATCACAGATACAAAACCAGAGAACACATTTGTATCCATGCCTTTAATTTTTATTTCAGCAGCCACCAAATTCATTTTCTACCTACATCTTGTGAAGAAGTTTTTGAAGTATTTATTTTTTACAAGCATATTGCTTACATATTTGAACTCAAAACCCTGACCCTTCCAAAATTGCAAACAGTGCAAAATGTGACTGTCTAATGAAATTCTCCTATTGTGTTTTTTCTTGGCCCCCAGTTACATTTTGCATTGTAAATTATGAATCTTGGCTAAAATGATTCCTTCCCACTGTACACCACAGTTACAAGCCCACTGTCTCAGCAAGGTACAAGAAGATTTTTGAATTGAGTATTTACATTTCATTTTAATGACTTCTAGATTAGGGTTAACACGTTAAAAATTTAGGTATTTTTGATAACATCACAGAATCAGCTATGATCACTGCAGCTCCAAAACCTCTGAACTGTAGACTACTGAGCAAATAATAAGGAGATATCAATTTAGACTAAAATGATATTGTTATATCACATTTTGCTGTCTTTATTATCTTCTTTAGGGCTAAGTTTCTCAGATAAAGGATATTGTATGTACTATAAATATTTCAAAGTATAAATATCAGAACTTCAGAATGCATTTTAAAATATATTAATTCATTACTATTTCTAAATAGCAACATAGATGGAAACATACCCAACATACAGTATCAGCATATATTTATACATATGATCATGTATGTTTTTTGTATTTTTTTTTGGTATAAGAACACAAAAATGGAAAAATAATGCGTGCAGATGTATTTTAAGGAGAAAAAATTTTTGTGAGATCCAATTCCACCCCTTACTATCACCCACAAACAAAGTACTGCCACCTTGTGTACATAAATTAGACATTTGTGAGCCAGTCCATAAAACAATGTTACCTTTCTCTTAAGAAGAACTTCCACATCTGTGAATACAGTATTTTGATACACGTCAGGGATAGACCTGGTTGCAGTCACACTGACTACAGCAGAAAGAGGCACAAGTGACATAAAAAGTTGATGAGAAATTCTGACTACTCCTCAATATTCATCAGAAGTAATCAATTTCAAACATATATGCCTTTCATCATCCTGATTCAGATATTCTGTAGGATATCACAACTAGAGGCAGTATGAATTTTCTATATGCAGCTCACCTTGATTTCAAGTTCAGATAATTAGCTATTATCAATTACTTGACAGCGAGTGTTAAAAAATAGACAGCCCCTCTATTGAAGTGAATTTTAAGTAATTTTATTTTGGATATAAACAAAAGTTGCTAATTGATAAATTACAAGAACAGCATTTCGGTGAAATGGATGTAACACAAAGGCATCTTAAAATAATCCATAAATCTTTGTTATCGTAATATAATATGTAATAATCCACAGTCTTTAGCATAAGTCAAGAAACTGAGATCATGATAAGCACTTGCAAGTGAGACAGATCTAACTGAAACACATAACTCTTCAGCTGAATCCAGATTTTGAAAACCTTTCTGTCTTTTAAGAACTCTGTTAGTATGGGAATCCAGAAAGAGCCATAATTCTTGCCTATCAATCGTCATCAGCTATAATAATTACCACTGACTCCCAACGGATTATTCTGAACCACACTCACTCTCTTTTAGAGTAAGAAATTATGAGAACCCTGTCTGTCCCTGCAAAACATACAACAGTGATCACAGCAATCTCAGATCTTGGTTTCTTGTGTGCCTCTCTTGTGCCTCTCAACTGGACACAAAAAAAAATTTCCCTTTTCTCTTAGCCAGTTTCTTTTTACCAGTGATAACCTGGTGATTTCTAAAATGTCTCTACTTTTCAGCATGGCTTGTCTTTGTAAGAAATGCTTGGACAAAGCTGGAAAACTTGGCTTTCACTGCCACCCTCTGGGCTCCTTACTTCAAAAATAAGACAACTGAGTTGTGGCATAGAGATTTCAGGATGGTTTGACACACACTAACTTGCACATACTTATTAAATATACTACTGCCTACTTACACAGCACCTTTCTCCTCCAAAAAGATCTGTCAAATGCCTTTACAGGTCTGTTGGTTACATTGCAGCACAAATTTAAACCAAGAGCAGTTAGAATAATTTTAAGCCTAGAAATAAAGATAAGCTTATACTACAACAAAACAATTACGTAATCTGAATGTTCACAACTGATTTATGACTGCAGATGAAAATATGTCCTACTGCTAAGAGCTTCGCTTTTACATTCTTATTTCAGTTACAAGTACCAAAACCTCACTGAAAATCCGATGCCCACAGAGTCCATTTTTATTTTACACTGTTACAGTTTCACCACCATAGGTTCCCATACTAAATAGATGCTGAAGATACTGTTTATGAAAACATCTGAAAAGCTTACTTGGCTTTTTCTTTGGTTGGTTAGGGGTTAGCAGTGTTTTTTACATAAAAACAAAGAAGCATGGCTTAAAAGGAGCCTTGGGCTGCAGCACAGGAAGAGCTCTTGAGATGGAACTCAGTGTCTACATCCATTTCCTCCAGCTGTCTTAGATAATCACTGTGTGCTGTAGCATATCCCCTGACAACAAGGAAGGCAATTAAATCCCTACAAAGGTGGCTGTAGCCCAAGATGGTTTGGAAGAGTTGGCAGGTAGGAGCTCCAGCTGACTGAAGAACTGGAATGGGAACCTGCTTATTCTCTTTCTGCCTTCTCAACCATCGTCTTCCGTCCCCTCCAGGGTCCAATGTGTCAACTTACACTCGAAATAATGTTCATTTGTACTCATCCAGACTAATTTAGTGCAACGTGTGAAAAGACAAGAGTTTGAAGGTTACTGAGGGTGAAAATAGCGATGTTCATCAAACATGGTGGAAAAAGAATTTTCAGGTTATGTTCACACAGAGGGAGTTTTTGATTTCCTGCACAATTTGGAAAACTTCTTTAACCAAGGAGGTTTATTAGAAAGAATCATAAAATAAGAATTTGTATCTACAACTATCAAAAAAAGGAAAAGCTAGGCAGATGGGTAACATGCAAAGCATTAAAGTTTTTACCACGAAATTCTCCAAGTATTGAAGTCATGGAGCAAAAAACACTGCTTTGCAAATATCCAATAACTTTTAAAGTATGTTTTTCTTATTAGCACAACAAAATAGAGTATTAGAAGAGCAATAAACATTATTATTATTATTATTATTATTAATAATAATAAAAATATTAATATAATCCCTAGTTTATATATAACATGGTTCCAAATTTTGTTTATGCCTCACATAAAATGTTTCAGCAAAGCTGCAAAACTCCACTCAAATAATTCTCCATAGGCCTCTCAAACCAACAAGTTCAAGGAAGACAGAAGTGGCCCCTAATCTTTACAAGCACTCAAGTTAGTCAAAGGCATATAAAGATTCTTAATAAGCTATTCCTAAGGATTCTCAAATACTTCAGCAGTGGTCTTTGAACAATCACATTAATGCAATTAACAATTTATTACCATACTTTGTAATCCCCTACAAACACACACTCAAACTGGCAAGGAAAAAAAAATGCAAGAAAACCAGTAATTTGTTTTACTCTTTCATAGAAAAGAAAATTGGAGGAGAGATATAATCCATGAAAAGCTTCCAAAACCAGAGACCCAGATAAATAAAACAGTCTAATACATTAATCAAGTGATGAAAGAAAAAAGAAACAAAAAAGACTAAGACATCGGAGAAAAGTGCATTTCCTAATATAAAAACAAATGAGCTAAATAAAGTTTTACATAGGAAAAAACACTTGAAGAAAATAATGTTTATAAGAATGCCTTTGGAAACAGTACTATTAAAAATAAAAAATAAAATCAAGTCTACGTGCTGAATGCACTAGTCAACAAGCAGATGGTTATACTGGATCCTATGACTCCTAGAAAAATGCAATTTCATGAAAGTATTGTCAATGTAGATTTCCCTCCCCCTGTAATTATGTATCACATGCATGTATTTCCCAAAAATACTGTGAGGTTTTATAAAAGATTTTAGGGTAATTTTAAAGACTTTATACAGGGCAAAAAATAGCTGGCCATGATTCTCTCAGCTTGTTATACTAAGCATAACTTCGAATTTTTAAAAAATATAACACCATAAAGCAACCCTAAAACCATTATATGTAATTCCAGTGAGAAAAAAAAATTCTACCTTTAGGGAATAATGAAAATGGATTTACAGTTCTCATAAAGAAAGTGTTGAAACTTAGATACCTTGAAAATTAAAAAAACCCAAGACTTTTTAATGTTGAATGAAGTTCTTAATACAGCAACAGCTCATGTTTGAAGAAAGCAGTTTCAGCTGAGTACTAACTCTAACATCTATGTTTGTACACGTGACTAGATTTGCAAATAGATATACACAGCTTCCCAAGCATCTCTATGAATAAAGGCCAGATAACTATGCATGACAATGTATGGACAATAAATATTGAATTTGTTATTGAAAATGTAAGTTGCTACACAGTAGAACGGAAGAATTTGTCAAATGTGACAAGGAGCCAAAAAAATCCTGAAAGTGCACAAATGGGATGTAGAACTAAATCTATTTGAAGAATTTTACATGAAGTTGCCTTTTGTATTTATCTACAAGTGAGGCAGACAGACTTTACATTTCAGTTTGAAACTTAGAAAATTGCAGAAAACTGTTGCATAACACCACCCTGAGCAAGTTTTTACCATCATTCAGTTAAAAAGTAAGATTTCCTTCTAGTCCTCAAGAAAGATGTCTCAACACTTCCCAAGCCTTTCATGCTGACACTCATGTTTCAGAAAATTGTAGCAGTGTTCAGTACTTGGGAAAGCAGCTGAAATTCTGAATCCTAAAACATCCAAGAAAAATGCAGGACACAGAAGAAAATCAGTCCAGCTTTCCAGAATAGGTGGGAAGCTCAAAATAAATGATAGAGGCTGCTATCCATAGCAGATCAAAGGGCTTCAAGCCATGAATTAGAGGTTCCTGTTCCATACAGATAACCCTTACATGGAAGGATGAGCATCCTTTAAAATCCTCATGAAAAGTCAGTAAAAATCAAGACTCCAAATGAACCTCAGTACATTGTGTACCACACATTTAGACATGTGTCACAGCCAATAACAGTTTACTGAAGAAAAAAATACGGCAAATATGATTCGCCTTCTACATATGGCTTTTAAAAAAAAATCACAGCCTCTTAACATCAGTTCATTTATTTCATATAGGAAAAATACATACTCTTTGCTCTTTCTGCAACAAAAACATCAATGCAATTCCTTTTAAGTGTATTGAAAGCAGATGCTTCAGCTATCTGGTTTCTATAACTAAGATAAAATATTTTACCTCATGTATAAAAATAGCAATATTTCTAACAGTGTGGTTATTTGCCAGTTGAACTAAATAGAAAACCCCTTGATAGCAGCAGTTTAAGAAAAAGAAAATTAAAGATAATTCAGCTTACAATGCCAAAGAGGGGAACGCTCTTGAGCCACTTTTCATTCATTTCTGATATAACAAAAATATCTTTATACTTAACAGTACAATGGTTATTGTCAGAAGTCAGGAATGCTCTTTTCCAGTGGAAAGAAGCATTAATAAACCCTCATATAAGTACTGTCTCAAACTGTATTTGAGAGTGGGACTGGCTTTTATTAGAGGAGCCATATAAAAGAAATCAAGGACTATTGGAGAAATCTATTATTCTAAGGAGATCCATTTTGCCTGAAGCTGGTATTGAAAACATCTTGCTTTCAGTGTTTCTGGTAAGCCTATAGAAACATCTTAAGTTTCAAATAGTTCAGGGTACATGGAAAAGCATTATCTGAAAAAAGTGGAGTATTCATCTACAAATGTTTACTTTTATACATTTTCTATCAGACCTGTCGAAGATTTACAGCTATATTGAGCTTTGTGTTTCAAATAAGACGTTTTACTTTAGTCAGAACACTCCTGGAAAACTAAAAATTACTCCTGACATCTTGTCAAAAATATTTGCAGCAGCATTTTGTCACAGACTTGGAGCAGGAAATAAATTTTTCCTTTCATCCATCTATTAGGCAAGTGTTTTGGTTCTAACCATCTAAATTTTCTTTCAACATCACAGAAAGAAAGGACACAACTCTCACTTTTACTCCCACACTCAATTCTTATCTTGTATCGCATACTCTGACGCAAAGGTCCTCTGACACATGATTTGGGGCACATATCCTGTGCATATCTTCATCTCTATTTTCTTCTTTATTCCAAACATATTTTTACTTTTCAGTACCAGAAAGGACAATAATGCCTCCAGCCAAAGACAAGAAGTGTAAGGGTAGATGTTATGTATCTAGAAAACCAGGGTACAGCAATCCACAAGGTATCAAGACATGCACTACACATATCCAGGTACTATATGTACCAGCACCACATATCATTGGTAGCATACAAAATAATGACATTTACACAGAAATATGGGACACAACTGAAGGCCACTGAAGACACGCTAGAATTAACCAATAACAAAACTTTCAAACACAATCAGAATCTACACTGCAAATAAATCTTCATCTAGACCTTCATCTAGAGATCTCAGTATGTTTAAGAATCATGCAAGAAAAGGAAGCATGCTGGATCCTTCCATGATGGCTGAAGGGTCCCTAGCCTATAAATGTGTTGAATGTCATCCTTTTACTTTTGTAACTATTTGGCCATGCCAATGAGTCAAAACATCCAAATAACCAGCGGCTCTCTTCAGCTTTTGATCAGCACACTACTGAGGCTCCTGTGTTCTTTTCTTCCCACCTTACCACCTGGCTGTTTGCCCTTTCTTAAACAAGCTCTGGAAGAAGCTATTCAGTTCTATGATTCTATGATATAAAGTGGGTTAGAGTAGAAAGATGAGGAAGATAACTGCTGACAAGTCTTTCTGACAGACACATAAAAAAAGAATTCCACAATTTGACCTCCAGGGCCTCGAGGATTTACTCTGTTGCTGGTTCACATCCATAATGAATGATAAAGAAGTTTCTTCTGCTCAAGCAAAAACAAGTATAGTTCATCCAGCTTCATACTGGGATGAGTGAATTATTTGCCTATACTCTAATTAACTGGAGCCTAAAGAACAATCAAGTAGGTCTTTCCATAAAGGAATTTGGAAAACCATCAATGACAGCTCAGAAAAAAGCCATCAAATGTTCAGATCCTATGTGAGAAGAAGAAACTATTTACTTCTTTCATGAGTCTTGGACACCCTACAGAAATCCTTAACAATGCAGTCAAAAATCTCAGGTCTGTTAACAACCTTGACTTAAAAGTCTGAAGAATAAAGCTTGTCACGAGACTTGTACTACTTATGAAGAAATTTTGAACACATCCAAATTACAGCTGCAATTATCCAATCCATCAATAATAAAAGAAAAGCTTCAAAATATCAGACAATGAAAAGTCCATTACCATCTTAACAGATAATCGAAGACACAAGATACAAGAAGGTATCAGAATAAAATGGTCATGGTCCAGTTGCAACATCCTTTCTGCAAAATACAGCATATTAACTACCAAAGAAGCAGAGAAACAATCAATCTACAGGTTCTTACTCTTTAGACACTCTTCTAAAGGCCTGTTATAGAAGTCAGTCTTTAGATCTGAAAGCTACATCAACTCTTTGCACCCAAGTTCCTTGTGCTCCCTGAAGAGGCTAAGTGTCAACTGTAAATCTGTTCCTTTGAAAAAATATAACACGCATAGTATTAAAATATATAATATTGAGGGTAAGGAATTGAAACATTTTGAACACGAGGTTAAAGCCATGTAAGCCAGCAAGAACCTCACGTGGTTTAACATGCTGAAATGTTCCTAGACTGTCCTTGATACCAATTTAATGTTAAAACCTGCCTCTGGAAGAGGCGCTACTGAGGTTCTTCAACAGATCCCTGGGGTGGAATAGACTGAAAGGACACTGAGCAGTGCTGGGTTTTCAATTTAGCATGAGAATCATGCTGATAACACAGTGATGTTTTAGCTGTTGTTGAACTGTGCTTACCACAAGTCAAGTTCTGCCAGTGTGGAGGTAGATAAGGAGGTGGTTGGGAGCGTGGCCAGCAGAGCTGACCCAAACTGGCCAAAGAGATATTCATAGCACAGAATGTCATGCCCAGTATGCAAACCAAGGCGAATTGACTGGGGGAGGAGGGGGGGCCAGCACTGCTGGGGGACACGCTGGGCATCAGTCAGTGGGTGGTGAACAACAGCATTGTGCTTCACTTCTTTCTCTTGGGTTTTATTTCGCTCATTTTGTTGTCTCTCTTACTGTCACAACAGTAATAATAGAACAGCAGGAACAGTAGTGCTGTAGAATAGTACTACTGCTGCTGCTATTTTATTTCAATTATTAAACTGTTCTTGTCTCAAATCCAGGGTTTTGCCTTCTTTCTGATTCTCCTCCCCATCCCAGTGTGGGTGTAGGTGGGGGTGCAAGCTGCATGGTACTTAGCTGCTGACTGGAGTTAAGGCATGACTATTTTCTACTTTTACATGGTAAATTGAGCATTTTTTTGTACATCATTACTATTTAAAATACACCCCAAAGCATTTAAAGTGAGATAAAGCTCATAAAGCAAAAATTTTCTCTATGCAGATGTCATCCAGATGAGCGTGGCAAACGTACCATGCAAATGCTCACTGAAAAATATCCCAACCTGTCAGAAATCCTTTGTTCACTGAGTTAACCAAAATCAGTGATGCTGCTCTGATATTTCAAGAACTGATGCAAGTACTCTGCATGGAAGGCCTGTCCAGGTGAAGGTGACATGCCAAAAAGATGCTTGAGCATAACAACTTGGTTGATTTGAATGGCTCTCTATTACTCTGGGCATATTTGGACAACCAGCATGTTACTGAGACAGGCATTCCCTCACTTAGACAAACCAGGATTTCTGGGAGATGACTGCCTGCAGCATGGCTCCAGTAATTGGGTATTTTCCCCAGAAGTAATTGTGTCATACAAGTCCCTCTTTGTCACAGTACACAGGGGTATGAGCTGCTGAAACCCATAGTCAGAAAGCATTGGCTATTTGGCTAATCTGGACAGGTTTTTAGCTCTGGGGCTTGGTGATTCATTTCCCTTTATTGCCAAGGGAGCAGTTAACTACAAATGCATTTGTTAAATTAATGCATCTGTGAAAGCTGCTGCAGCTAATTCAATAGCAAGTAAACTCAATCCCTCAAAACATACAGACATTATGTAATATAGTCTACACCAACCAAAGCAAAAATAATTTCTAGTAGGACATATTACACAAACGCTCACATTTAAAGTAAACAAACATGCATGTGCTTTCACTAATTTCTTGGATCTGAGAAATGCTGCCTTTTCTCATTTATACCTCAATAAGCTTTACCATCAATAAAATCAAATAACTGCACAGGAAACTGGGAAGCAAAATTCTGAAGGAAAACAGCAGCTCTGTTCAGCTTACTTGCTGTTAAAAATTGTAATCTTAATGCATGAAGATAAAGGGCAGCCAGGTGTAAATGTGACATTCTCATTTCTGGTCAAGGGACAACGCACTCACTTTCTGACCCAGACAGAGGACATGTTACGAAGGGCCAATCTTGCCATAAAGACTGTACTGGTTAATACAGATTATTACAAGTTAATCCTGGCTTACACATTAATCATCAGAAAAATAATTCACATTTTTAACATTTTTTTTACATTTTCTCATTTATAACTTTTTAGCTGTTAGTCAGTTATAGAACAGGTATGAATGATTACTAAGTCATTACAGAACGCATTAAAATACAATAATATTGAAGTGTGATTAAACTAGAAATATCTAAGAAATTATACCAGAATATAGACTCTTGTAAATGAAAAAGAATTTATACAAGCTAAAAGCATCACTGGAATGTCAGGCATGTGTTTGTACAACAGAACATCAAAATGAAAAATTTTAATACATTTCAGTTCTCCTTTCTCAGAAAGTAAAAAGTTAATTAGGCCCCTGTCTTGCAACACACAGTTACAAATATCTGGCACAATAGCAGAAAGCCTGCAATCCTTCACTTTGGATCTATCTTCCATACACTGTTGGGATAGCAGCAGCATTCATAACTGCCCCACTGAATATTGGTGTGAGTTACTGGGGGAAAGGCCACAAAAACAGCAAAAGATCATTTCAGGAAATAAAATAGATATACTAGCAATTTTCTGGTATCACTTTCTCTCACTATGTATAAGGTTTTATCCCATTTCAGAAGATTACTCAAATTCTTTAAAGGTTTTTAAAAATGTCCAGATACTTCGGTACCAATAAAAGAAGAATCAAGTAGAAAAATCAATAGAATCAGGGTACACAACTCTTGTGGTCCAAGTGATTACCTGCTTATCAGTGCAAAGAGTGCAAAGCCTGAATCTTTCTTTTTGGTGAATAAAACAGTGGCTGTCTGAAAACAACTACTTCATGACAAAAGATCAAATTTCTTGAACTTTCTGCACTGCTTGGAAAATAAAATGCGTAAGTCCATATATCCACCCCAATTTTCTCCATTTTAAACAACTTGTTAACGACTTGATTATCAAGAAATTAATATAAAAATTCATTTTTCAATTACTGAAAGCCCATGAAAACTAAACAGTATAATCAGTGTTATTTATGCTCACAGGTAGAAAGCCCAATAATTTGCATATTGGTCTGATTAAATTTCAAAGTGTAGACAGAAAAGAATGCATAAAGGATAAAAAACCCCATTGTGCTTGCTGTACCCTCTTCTTATATTGCCACGATTGTAAATGTATCTTGAAAGAAGGACAAGTGTGGGAGTATTCCTCTGGCTTCCCTGGGAGCCTCAAGACCCCCTGGCGGGGTCCCCAAAGACCCTCGAATGAGACCCAAGTGTCTCAGGGGCTGGATTTAGCTCCTTGGAACAATTTACCAACATTAAGAGAAGAAATGCAAGCTGCAAAAATAAATA
>JAODLH010001601.1:284356-296466 GCA_027575645.1 Cossypha caffra | reverse complement strand
TGACAGGAAAATGGAAACGAAAAGGTTGACAGCTAGAGTAGCAGCATATATTTAATATATTTTTAACAACTCTGTGATTTGAGATTTCTGATTACAAGCCTTTTAGACACTTGTCCTTGTTGCTCCACAACACTGGTTTTCCAAAATTTACTTTAAAACATCCCTGCACACACAACTGACAACAAAACTTGTATTAATCACATCCTTCTCCTTTTTGGTTACAAAGATAAACTTTTCATTTTACACATGGCAAAAAACCTTATATATTATTTTCCCATTTTTCCCAGCTCATAGCATGCTAAGAAGTACTTAGGAGTTCACAGGCAAGCTTTCATTAATTAATTTATTACTCATGAAACTATAACATAAAACCAAATAGTATCTTCAACATGTTTTCTTTCTAAAAATCTACAAATTTAGACTCCTCCTCAGATTAAAGCAGAGGAAATGAACAGGGATTTTTGTTCCTGCTTCAGTACAACAAATAAAAGCAAACAGAATAAAGACTGGTGAAATATTTCTACTTATTGTAGACTGTCCAAGAGCCATCATGATACAAGTGAGTCTCATTCAGCACTGCATTAATAAAACTAAGATGTGAAAGGCACAATTGATGTGCTTCACACTGCATTCTGCTTGCAACTCAGGAGACCCATTTCCAAAAGAGACAAAAATCAGCTCTAGATAAGACTTTAGCAATTAAATGTCAGGTAGAAGGTATTGGGCTTAGGTGATCTGATTCAAAGGCTAAGATGAAGACACGTAACAGATTCCCTATATGTCAAATGAAGCTATTAAAAAAGACACTGATACATTGTTCTGCATGATCTTAGCAAGAAAAAAAATTATTTGTAATAAAGACTGCTTTCCTTCTGCTCCCCCACCTTACTGTCAGTACAGTGGAATGCTAAAACAGGTTTCCTAGGAAGCAACATGGTATAAAAGGTTAGACACAATTTTGCACTGGTGTCATAGTACACTCAACTGCCTCAAGCAGAGAATGAATTTAAAACAAATTATTGGTCTTCCAGGTTTATATTTTTATGATCCTATAATTTCTATAAATTTTTAATTTCTTCTAATTTAACCTTTAGAAACTTAGAAACAGCTTTCTGCCTTCTTTTCCTTATTATGCCTCCAAAAATTATGCCTGAGAGTGGAAGTACTTTAGTAAACTTTACTGAAGTGCAACATATTCATTTTTAAATGCATTTAACATCTGAAAAACATTACCTTGTGTAAATTCACAAAAGAATTCAAATCTGTGCATATTGTTCTCCTTCACAAACTAAAGGAATATTAAAAATCAGTTTTGAATAAGTAAATATTCTTTTAATTAATTAAATTATCAGAAGATGTCAAATAAATTGAAACAGGAATACATTGATGCCAAAAAGTTAAAGCTTTCTATTTTAAAATAGTATTTGGAAATCTGCTAATGGACAAAATCAAGTAACTGTAATAAAACTTCAAATGCCTTTCTCATTTAGTTAAAGTCTTTCTTTCGCCAACTGACAGACACAAACTAAACAACATACTTAGATCCATCAACACCGTGGTAGCTGAGCCACAGATTAGGACTGTGCTAGTAAACCATAATCAATTCCTAATTAACATAAAATATGTATCACATACAATGGTTTAAGTTGATTATAACTTGGAATGAACATCGCCTACAAGAGGAACTAATGCACACATATCCACCTTCTTATCTGTGTCTTCCTGCATCAGTCCTGCATTTTTGGTTTCCATGTTCAAATGAAGTGCTCTCACAGGCTCTTGTTTCTCCATCCTAAAAAACCCTTCAGGCCTCTTTGTGCCCAGTAATTTTTTCTCTAAAGATTTTGAACAACTCTCAGCTTAGAGATTCCAGAGAACAAATTTGAGATGCCTTCTCTTTCTTGTAGTTTTATTTATGGTTGTACCAATTTCTTATTATTTCTTATTACTTCCTGTGTTGGTGGGTAACTACTGACGATTCTCAAACTTCCTTCTATATCCTTCTTCATTCCCCTATGCTAGTCTGTTTTGCAAAACAGAAGTCTGAGTCTACACAATATTATTCAAGGGAGATGGCAATACCTTATTCTGCATAATTTCTTCATTACTTAAGGTCAGAGGTTTCAGTTCTGTGTTGTATCCTCCCTGTCTCTATCCCTAGAAACTGCTAAAATGTCAAGTTGCTTGTTTCCTATACTACTACTACACATTCTACAAAGTACCACCTTCTGTCAAATTGTATCGTCCTTCCCAACAAGCCTCCTCCTCATAATTTTTGTCTTTTACGGATATCATGAGGATCTACTTAGCATGGATGCTGAATAGCTCTGAAAAATAACATCCCTTTCTTTTCACCAGCAGCCTTGGGTACTACACCTTTTAAACATCTCTTTCCTCTAGTTCCCATCAGACTTTCCTGCACATCTTATGTTTTCACCCAGTGAACCAAAAACTCTTGACCCAAGTTCATTTGTTGTGACTGGTCTTACATCAGTGAAGCATTTGGGTACCTGGGCCTCCTCTTTCTGGAGATGGTAACAGTGCCCCTTACCATATTCTCTATGTCATTATGTCACAGGCGAAATGAAAAAAGTCAAACAGCTGTCCCTGCACTTATTGTAAAAGTGAGAAAGCAAACAGTGGCCTTTGATTAGACCTTCCCCAACAGGAAGCACCTTCCTCCTGCAGCAACCCCTGCTGCTGCAAGGCACGTAAGTGAGGATGGCAGAGGGAAAGCAGGGGCAATGTGAAAAGGTGCTCTCCTCAGGTGTATTTTCCAGGTATGTTTCATAGTGAGTTAGTGTACTTTCCACATTTGTTTAACCAATACAAAGTTTTAAAAGGCTGAAATAATGTGTTGGATTTTTTAGCCTTGTACAGCTTTGAGCAAATTGTCACCACTTAAATATTTAATATCAACCATCACAGCAACAAAAACAATGATAAGTGCACTCTATGGATACTGAATCTCTTCGTGGGGTCCCCTAGAAGTCATTAGGTGTCCTCCCCTATAAATATTTAATAAAGATTTGATTTCCAGGCACTTCCACTGTCTAAAATGTTCTCTTGAAAAGCCTGTGAAAGCACACTATTTTTAAATGAAGAGCAAAGAGGGAGGGATATTACTTCTGCACTTTACAAAGTTTGGCCACTTTATGTCAAATGATACATGGTGTTATTACAACTCTGTCTTGAGTAATGGCTTTAATTTCATATTTCATCAACAGAGACTGACCATTGTGTTGCTAGTACAGGCTTAGAAGTGACTTATCTAGTTAATATTTTAGACAGAGGTAACCGTTCTGCAGCTTACATGTTAAAAGGGTAAGTGGATGCATCAGATTTATAATTAAGAGAAGAGATCATGAGATGGCCTTTAACCAGTATTATTTTTAACATTAACTCTAGTGAGGGGATGAAAAGTCAAGCCCAGGGAAACCAGACTAGAAGTCAGCATTTTACTGCTTTACAGAAACATATTCAACATCAAATGTAACTGTAACTCATGGGCGTATCTGAAAAAACATGCACAATCTTTAGGGTAACACTGCCTTCAGTCAGAGAAGATGGTATTACTGTATTTTTCCTTTTACTTATACATCAGTGTGATACTCTTAGGTGTGGTGGTATGTGAAGTTCCAGGGATACCTCAAGTATTATAAATATAAGAACTATAGAAATAAATTATTTTCATTTTTATTTTTCTCTACATCTGCACTGTGTATGAATGTTCAAAAGTTTGAAGACAATGTCTCTGAATGGGGTTTCTGAAAACAAAATAAATGAAACTACTTAGTTAATATCACATTACGACTTCCATAACTATATTATGTTTATTACCGCGCAGCTATGGTACTCAACTACAATAAACACAGTCATTCTGCTCTCTACTCTCCCATTTACTAGAACTTTGAAAAGTTTATTTTTTTTTTAATTGTCTGTTTCTTGCTAGCTCTCTTGCAAGAACACAACAAGCCATTAAGGGCTTCAGTGTGCATTCCCTTCAAGGCAAGGATTTAGCCCTTTGAAGCTTTAAACAGGGATAAAAGGAAGACACTGACTTGGGTGGGTTTCTCACAGGCAGAAGCTAATAGGGGAAACTCATTATAAAGTGGAGGAAGAGAGGGCAGGAAGACTGCCCAGAAAGCTTTGGAGCCCTAGTAAACAGGAGGGTGGTACACCTAGAGGTGATTGGAGGACAAATGTCCCTGCCTACGCTGACAGCCCCTTGGGACTCCTCTGCTCCTCACTATCAACTTCATCGAACTTGATGCATTTCATTACAAACTCAATGTAAATTCTTACAGCCTAGCTGAAACACGTTTTGCCTCCTCACAATCACACATATATTTTTACATGAGACAATTATGGAATTACCCAGTACATTGAATTATTTGAGTCATTCTGTGGCCTGCTGTTTTTCTGTACATTTTACCCTATCTATGAAATTCATAATTCAAATTTTATGCTTCATAGGTCAAATTCCTGACCTCTGCATGTTCTTCAAGGCTAAAAATAAAGCTAAAAGCAGTATAAAGTAACAGTATAAAATGACTGTGTCTGCTCTTTTACCTCTGCTTTGAAGGTAAGCAAACATGGGAAAGAAAGGAGCAATGACACACTTCTATCTCCAGGTAAAACTCACTATCCTTGTTGAGTGCTGTGTGGAAATGTGACCTGCCACAAGTGTACCAGTTCACCCCCAATAGCCTCTCCCTTGCACCCTGACCACAAGCATGGCAGTGCAGTGTCACTGTGACAATCACCCCATGGCACACTGTCCCCTTGCTGCGGCACAAGCGCCTCAGGAAGGTCCCAGGGTGCTGCACCATGACTGCTACAGGATGGAGCCCAGCTCTGCACCCACAGCTGCATGAGCCCTGCCCACACAGGCTGCAGCACTGCTGTACAGCTCTGTAACATTCCCTCCTGCCCCAGCAGTGATCCTGCCAAGCTGTCTGCCTGGGAACTGATTTCTCTGGCAGGGGTGCTCTTATTAACAGACAGAAGGCTCCCTCAGAAAGCAGGTTAGTAGAAATATGTTGAAGCACTGCCAGTCAACTAACTATTGCTTTAAATTTCTGCTTTTACACAAATACACAAGAATATACACTGTTTAAATGTACAGATGAACTTTTAATCCTTCAGAGTCTGCAAACAGTAAAACAGCTGAAATCTTCCATTAAATGAATTTTTACAATCCAGTCTCTGTAATCTCTAATTCCTAATTTCACAAAATTTAACAAGATTGAACTTGCATTAACTTAAGTAACAGTGCAGTAAAATATTATGCCATGAGTTATTGTTTGAAACACATGTATAACTTAGTTAGAAACCACTTACTGTACCATTGTTCAGCCACATTGACTGGTTTGCTGGTCAGATCAGTTTTATTGTGTGACTAAGATGCACATAATGGTTTTATTTGATTTATAATTTAATTCCACGCTTTGATATATGTAAAACATCCTGAGGATATCCTTTTCATAACATTAAGGGCCTCTAAATTCAAGTAGAATGACACTCACTTGTTACAATCCTGTACTATCTAATGGCAGAAACCTTCCAATAACTAGTAATTTCCACTGATTGCTATCTGGGTGTATAAGAAAATGAAACTCCTGTAAATAAGCCCATTTTTCAAAAAATGTTATTGTAAGATTGAGGTGTAATATTCTTCTATATTAAGAATAAAGATCTAAAACTAAGATCTAACAGGTCTTTACTTCTCAAAGCAATTAAATACAGATTATCTAGTTATCTATTATGAGAATTTAGTTTTTCTATTATTTTTCTATTATTTAGAATTTAGTTTTTCCATTTTCATAGAACCCCAGTAAAATAATCACTGAGTGAACTATGCTAGGCTGAGAAATGCATACAGCATTTGCCATGAATCAACTGCAGGGAAAAAAACATCTACAATCTCTTAACTTAAAAAAACACTTATTTTATTATTTAGGGGGTAATTACTATATTTACTTCTATATGAAAAAGAAAATGCATTAACACATGCTATGTTAAAGATGAGCAAAGGCTTTCTTAGGGAAAAGGATTGATGACACTTTACTAACGCTGGAATCAAAGGAGCTTTCTAGCTGTGTTTTCATAATATTAAGGCCACCTTGCACAGTTATTTAGTAATTATTTCCTATAGATTCCATTAGTGAGATCAGCCCCATAAAAAACTTTCTGCTACCTTGAATAAAATGCCACATTCTTAGTTATTTAAGGTTCTCCATCACACCAAGTCAGGCTAGTGGTTGCTGATTTTTGAGAACATAGAATCACTGAGGTTGGAAAACATCCTTCAAGATCAAGGCCAACCACTAACCCAACACTGCCACAAATCTGTGCCACATCTGTGTGTTTTTAAATCCCTCCAGAGATGGTGACTCCACTACTGCTCTGTGCAGCCTGTTCCAATGCCCAACCAAACTTTCCCATGAAGAATTTTTACCCAATATCCAATCTAAGCCTCCTCTACCTCAAGTTGTGACCATTACCCCTTTTCTGTCACTTATTAGCTGGGAGAAGAGCCTGACCCTCGCGTGGCTACACCTTCCTCTCAGGCAATTGTAGAGATGACAAAGTCACCTCAGCCGCATTTCCTCCAGTCTGAACACCCCCAGCTCCCTCAGCAGCTCCTCATCAGACTTGGGCTCCACACCTTCCCTAGTTCTGCTGCCCTTCTCTGGCCATGTTCCAGCCCCTCGGACCCTTCTTGTTGTGAGTGGGCCAGAGCTAGGCACATGATTCAAGGTGGTGCATCACCAGTGCCCAGCACAGATAGCAGTGATCAGGAGTTTCTATGCAGTAAGGTATGGTATTGTGCTGTATCTTGAGTGGGTTTGAAAGGGTCTAAGTTATAGTAGTAACTGTGGACATAAATGCTATTTTTGTTCTGAATATAACTTTTTGACTTATAAGATAGAAAGGTAATTTCCACCTTTCCACCTAAGTTTATGGAAAAATAAAAAAGCAAACAAACAAACCACAAAAATGGTAACAAGCAGTACTAAGTTGGACCCATTGGAAGAACTTCACATTTCTTTGGAAGAACCTGCTGAAGAACAGCTCCACGAATAAAGGTTTTTTTATGACAAGCATGATTTGAATTAGCTGACCTGATACTTCAGTCAACTGCAGAAGACAACAGGCAATTCCCAAAGGGTTTGTATTGTGCTTGCACCTATTTTAGACAAAGCACTCAACTGGAACTGAGGTTTTTTAAGATTCATTTTAAGTAGAGAGCTGAGACAGTTTATCTTGAAATAAGAGTTCAACTCAAAGTCACTCTGAATTTGCTAGATTCCAAGTTTTGAACTTAGTAGTCATTTTCTCCTCCTTATTTTCCAGTCATTAAGAAAACAAAATTCTCATGAAACAAAATTTAACAGAATGAGGAAGAATAGCAAGAAAAAGCTGTTGCAAACAAAGCAAAATTCTTCGTGCTCTTAAAGCCTGAAGAGATTTTTAAGAAATGGATACTGTATCAAATGTGTAAGCATAATGGGCTGAGAATTTTGGGACAAAATCAGAAACTACCAAGCACAAACTGAAACAAAACCAGCAAGGGGCAAAGAACAATACAAATGATGCAAAAAAGTATGCTCAGTAGTTACAGGTAAACTTGGGAAAATATTGCTACATCATTCTACTGCTAATGAAATCTGCTGACATGTGATTGGGAAAGACCAGAATTAAATGCCTTTTTTACTTCAGACTTTATTAAAGTTGACCTATGAGTAGATGGTTAACTCATTTACAATAATTACGAAGGACTGACCTGGATGATGGACTAAAATCTCTTTAAATCAAAAAGAAATCTTGCTTCTCATTAGTGGTGAGGTGGTCTTCAGTTGCAGCAAGAATATCCAGATAATGTTAACATAAGCTTTTCATTGATGAGAAAATAAGACACTGCAATAGATTGTCTACAAATAAGATTAAATCTACAGGAAGGTATTTTTAAAGAACCAGATACAACGGAATACTTTCAACTAGAGATGAACTTCAAGCCTCATTTTCTATGGCTTTGTGTCAATCTACATGCAAGCGGCTCTGAAAACCTCTGGATAGTGACCACTGCCATAATCTGAACGATGTCACAGCGTATGGAACATCATGCTGCTTCTGAAGAGGTTTCAGTAGTTTGACCTCCACCACCTGACATTTGAAAAAACACGTCCATAACCACTGCACTTTTGCTGGGAAAATCACAGAACGTGTAGAAGCACCTCCATGATTGTGGTTTTGTGGTTTTTTTGGTGTGCTGCTTCTGGCTTTTTAAACTACTCATGTTACTCTTACATAAGGTCAAGGAAAGAGAAGAAGAGGGGTAAGAGAATTCAACAAAAAATGTGAGGCAGACAAGAGGCAAGTAATATACTAAGGTATAAAATAGCAGATAAAATACTGTAAGTAGTCCTTTCTTTTTTCTACAACAGAAATGCAAATGGCAGTATTATTTTCTGTATGTAGGGGAGCATTTTGAATGAGCATCTAGATTATTATTACCTAGGATTATTTTAGAGCTATTCTACATCATAAGTTAAAAACGACAGGTAGGCAAGGCTCTCATGCTAACAGACCAGCAGAATGCCTCACTGCAGTTAAGGCAGAGACACAAAAGTGAGCGTAGCTCAACTAAGTGACTCCCACTGTTCACTCCACTTGACCTCTTTAGTAAGGAAATCACCACAGGAGTATTAACCCAAGCTCTATAATCCTCCCAACTCCACCTGAATTTGCCTTTGGAAAAATTCTGTAGATTAGGTCAGTCCCAAAAAGCCAGTTTCACACAATGGTTACTAGTCCAAAAACTATTTTCATCCTTCTTTTCATTCACTGATAAGTAGCTATCTGGTGCAAAATATACAGTACTTGCATTAACTTCACACTTATTTTTGCCTGCTCATAAACTACAGCTGCAGATCCCAAGTTCCCACGGCCCAGAGGCCTCAGCTGCTCTCTTCTGATTGACTGCTGCAGCTATTTGAGTTTGTCCCTGAGCCTGTCCCTCAGATTTTTTCATCAATTCAAGTTAAAAATAGCTGCAGGAAGAAAACACTGATGACTGGACTGCTCTCAGTAGATTCTGAGGAAGCAACACAATAAGGTATTTCAGTGGTGTTGTGCAGAGCGCAGTACGGTATGTTTCACTTTTTTAAATCCCAAAGTACAACTGCAGTGGGTTGAAGAAGACCAGCTGTGATGTTAAATTACAAAAAACTACCTGAAAAGCTGTGGCAGTGAGACATGTCATTCTGCAAAATCTTGTAAGGTCACTCTTATGAAGACAAGGGTAGGACCAGGTCATTCCCACAGACACCAGTGACATAGACTTTCCATGATCCTGCACTAAATTCAGAATTTATCTTACCATGGCAAGCTTCACTTCAATTGTCTGCCTCGTTTATCAAATGTATTATGTAAAACAAATATTCAGAAAAGTTTGAAATATGTAAAAATTTTACAATAAAAATAAATGTTTACAAAATAAAATTAGTGTTGCTTCTGTATTTTGAAGTGTAAAATAAGAAACTGACCAATTACTTTCTTTTTCTATTTGTGTTTTTCATTTGTGTTAGGATTGAATAAGGCCACTAGACAAGCAAATGAACAGCTGAAAGACTATGAGATCATGCACACATCTTCAGTATAACGTAAAGAAACTGCAGAAGTTAGGAGTTTTGAATGCTCAGAGGAGCATCTAGAAGTGATCTGTAAAAAAAAAACCCACTGATTTTCTATGGACCAATCTTACATAAGGAATTTCTCATCAGCTGAGTTATTACTTGAGTGATTTCAGTGGTTATAGTCCCAATCTCTCTAAAGCTTGTCTAAATCATTGGCAAAACTAGTTGCTGTCTGAACCTGAGGTATCCATGCCTCAAGTTTCTAGTGAGGAAAAGACAAAGTCATAAAGATTTCTGCATAGTACCAGAGCAACAAAACATCCAGTTTCCAAAAGATTTTATCATTCTGCCATTCCTGTGTTAGGATCTTACTTTTGTTATGCAGGGTTGAGAGGAAGTATCTTCTGTAGTGTACTCAGTAGGAGTAACTTACAGAAAATAAAAAACTACCACCATAAACATTTGGTGACAGCATTTAATAGCTAATTCAACAACCAGAACTACAGAATCAACTCATCATTGAATTAATGTAGAGATTTAACTGGTTATAGCAATAAAGTTTGATAATTTTTAAATATGTGGTATACACTATGTTACACAATCATGAGTGGTACCTTGTTTATCACTGCTGTAGACATGGGTCCAATATCCTCAACAACTACTCAGAAGAGACTCAGGAGAACTCAAGAAAGACTAATTAACATTGCTCAAAAAAACAGTGGCGTTTCTGCGGTGTTGCTCTTTTTGGCTTTTTGCCCCAAGAGTAAACATCCAATTAAAATCGAAAGCCAATATGCTGATACTTAGCTCAAGATTCAACAGTTTATTTTTATACACATAATAGGATACATATGCCTCACTGTAAGCGAGCACTTTGTGCCTGCTGCACCACTGAAAAAGCAAGAAAAGGTTTTGAAAATACATAGTAAACTCTGAAAAAGAAACTGAAATGATGAGCTAATTATCCTGCTAGTCGAAAGCCACGTCAATTTAATTAGAAAGATCACAACAAGCACACAAAAAAAGCTTCAAAATTACTTCAGACACACCCCGTGATAGAGTTAATTTTCTTCATAGTAAGTATCAGGGTGCTATGTTTTGGATTTGTGGTGCAAACATGAGAAGCAAAAAAGGCTTTGCCTCTATGTAAGCACTCCTCAGCAATAACTAAAATTCCCAAACTTGTAATATCAACATTGTTTTCAGCACAAATTCTAATAGTTGAATGTTATAGAAATCATATCCCCATAACAGCTGCTGTGAAAACAATTAACTCTACCCAAGCCCAAACCAGCTCAGTGGCACGTACATGTCAAGTCAACGAAGAAGAAACAGGTTCAAACCAATTAATATGGTTCAATGAAGTATTAAATACAACAGTCCATGATCCTGCTATAGAGCAGTTTTAAACTGTTTTTTTCTAATATGAAAAAGTTTTTAACCAGGCAAGGAGATGTTCCTTGCTTTGAAAGAACAAATGACAAGCTAGAATCAAAAAACAGCACCCTGGAGCTCCTTAATAATCTATACACAGTTATTGTTTAAGGCTAAGATACATGACAAGGATGATTTGCTTAATTAAAAAATGTATTTGCTATTAAAAAAAAGAGTAGAAGTTATTACAATAAAAATAAGTTCTATCAAGATGAACATAGCATACTCGGGACAACAAAAATAAACAAAAAATCTTCTATCTGACATACAATGCTATCACAAAAACAGAGAAAGAAGTCTCCTGCAACAAGTCTGCTGAAATCTGAGACACAATATAGAAGATTTTCCTGGAAATTAGTTAACAGTCTGGGAAAACATATAGAAGAAGAGTTCAGTTGCTCTTAATGTGTAGCAAATTTTAATCACTGTGAGTGCTGCCGCTGAGTTCACTACTGACCTCATGATGAGTGATGCATATGATACACTACTGTAGTTCCTAAAGAATGACAATATAAAGGAAGTTCTCCAAGAACATTCCAGGAGTTAAAAACCTTTCATTAGCTATCTAAGGATACCCACAGAGTAGATATTGGATAACCTGAAGTAACTTACCTCACCTCGTTTTAATTTGCTCACTTGTTGCTAGAATATATTACTATAGCTGTGAGACAAAATATTTAATTCAAAATTTACACTGGAAATTCTTGGCTTCTAAGTAGATTGTAGCCATCCATTTAGAGTAAGTTTTACCACAAGCTTTTATTTAAAAATCTGAGCTGAAGATACCTGAGCATTTATTCTTTGTCACAGAAAAGATTACTTGCGCCACAGATTTGAAAAAAATGGAATTTTAAAGGGAAAATAGGGGATTTTATTGGGAAAAATGGGGGATTTCATTGGGAAATAATGCAGATTTTATTGGGAAATAATGAACATTTTATTGGAAAAAATTGGGGATTTTATTGGGACATAATGGGGATTTTATTGGGAAAAAATGGAGATTTTATCGGGGGGAATTGGGAATTTTATGGGGGA
>JAODLH010001601.1:256084-268193 GCA_027575645.1 Cossypha caffra | reverse complement strand
TGGCTCAAACGAAAAAAAAAAAAAAAAAAAAGAAAAATCTTTGGGTAGTTGACACCTCACTCATAAAATTTCCAAAGCCATAGAAGTTGAAAAAGCACAGCTGAAAGTTGTAAGTTCCACGGCACCATTTTATTCCAATGAACTTTTAAAATTTAATGAGATGTTGATCTCTTATATCACTTGTTAAAAGAAGCAACAGGGAGACACTTCAGTACACAGCTGAGGATGAGTCCAGCAACAGGCTTCAAAATATGAAGTCATACATTCATAAAAAACACTTTTTAATCATATAATATTTAAGGGACAAAACATACCAAGATTATTTACGCAAAATGCATAATCAAATAATGCCAGAGCAATGCTATCACAATAATAACTGCTGCATTCACATTTAATTAATATGATTTAAAAGAAAAATTTCCCTATCTGATAACTTACAAGATGGGAGCAATTAATTTGAAGAGTTTTCTTGGATTAATTATATCTCTGCTTTATTATAAAACTAAAACTATTTTGGAAGAATACACTTACTGATAAAATGAAATATGAAGGCAGGACTTTCTTTCCATTATATGACATCTATCACATGTGATGTTTGCTGTGTGACAAATACCTTAACTGTGAACCAGACTTCCAACCAGTTAGAATCCATTTAGGCACTGATTCCCTAGAATCCATGTGAAATTTATCAGTTTTCAGTGGAATGCCACAGAGATGTTGCCATCTGGTGCTGGAAAAAACATGAGCTGGAAGAATTTTAAGAGCTGGCAGCAAAACCCATCGCGCATTAAAAGACTGCCTGTCAACCACAGACATGTAAGCCTTTTGTTTTCCAATATATGCAACCTCAGCACAACCCAGTTTCTGAATAACAGACTGGGATATCATCACAGAGGCTGATAAATTTTGGAATAAGAATGGCTTTGTCAAAGAGTAGAAAGAAAGATTTAATCAGAGTATTTGATTTTCTTTGGTAAAGGAAATTACCTATTCCAACTAGTGCTTTAAGTCACCTGTGCCAAAAGAAAGACTGCATCCACTGAGTTGCTACCCCTTTTAATGACTCTCCCCAGTTTTCACCAATATTTCTTTTGAATAGTCCACTTTTTACTAGTAGAGAAGACAGTACTGTCTGTCTTGTGCTGTAATTTAGCACATACTCAAGAAGATGACTAGAATAGAATCTTTTGTAACAATTAGTCAACCTGCAGAATTTCAGGCTCTACCATTCTTCACTGTCAAGGTTACTCAAGCACAGAGACTCACTTTGGCTGAAAAGTGAAAATTACTGAAAAAGTAGCATTTTTTGAAAAAAATTAGCAATAACGCTACCTCACTGTGAGAAACTGGCATTCAGACCTGAAAATGAAGAAGTTAAATGGGTTTCTAATTAACACAGAGCCTTCATTCATTCTGGAAGCAAGACATCAAAGAATGGGTCTCAGTTGTGGTACTGGCAATGTAAACAAGCATTACACAAAGCTTAGGCCATGACAGGTCTGGCAAGAACATTACTCACTCAAGTCAAATTAGGTACCGTAACCTTTTTAGAAACCCTTTAAGAAAACTGAGATCCAGAACTGTTTTTTCCACACACAGCTTTTCCAAATGATCAAAGTTATCAGGTAGCCTTCACAAACTTGTTGAGAAATTTTAAGATAGCATTAGGTCTATGAAATGATCCACAGTTCTCAAAAGCAGTGAAATGTCTGTCATGCTTGGTTAAGTAGTTTGATTAGTGAAAAAATCAGGCACCAATGCACACAGATGATCATTTTTTCACATAACTTGGTCAAAGTTACAAACAAATGGACTAACACAGAGTCATAAATATATCCTAAAATACCAGTCAGTATTGTGCAGATTAATGTAAGTTTCATTTGTACTAGCCTCTAAAAATCAGTATTTTTAACCATATTTCACAATTTTTTTTTCCAACTGTCTCAGCTCAGGTTTGCTGGAAGAGTTTGGTCAAGTTTACAAGCATACTAATGCAACCTAAACATAAATGTCATCGTGTCACATACTCACTATGTAACTGACCAAGTTAGCACCAGTGGGACAGCTATCAATGGTTAGAAGATCAGCAACATCAAGATACTCAGGTGAGTTTTTCCAAAAAGCAAGAAATAGAAAATCTACAGTGATACAGGTGATTGAGTGGAACTATAAAAATAGATTAAGCAAAGAGGAGAGAGCTATACTATTTTTTAATTGTAGAAGTTACAGAATGTGGTTTGAAGAAGAGTGTCATTGAGAAGGATAAATAAAGAGAACATCACACAAGGGAAGAATTCTTAGTGTGAAAAACTGCAGTAAGGGTCAAAGTGCAGTAAGAAGCTGGAAAAGTATACAAACAAAAATCAGATTTCAGTATGTGAATGTTGATCAAAATACAGAGACTTATTTAAATTACTACTCAACAAAATCTCTTCATTTCAAAACACTAACCAGCCATGAAATATCCAAAGAGCAGAAACTTCTGAGGTTAACGTAGCAGCACGTAACTTTATTGGCCATCTCCATGCACCTAATTTAAAGAAAACAAGCAGAAAACGCTACCGTGTCATGAGGCAAGAGAGAAAGCGTGCATGAGCAGCAGCGGGACAAGCGTAAGAAAAGCCACCATGACATGAGATGCCTAAGGTCAATTAAAAATGCAGAAAGGATGACAGGAAAGCTCATAGCCTGGAGCTAATACAAGGACAATGAGTCAAAATCATAGCTTTGGGAAGGTATAGACACCACACAATTTCCAAAGTGAGTGTAAAAATATTTGGTTCAATACACTACATACTGACAAAGAAATCTCTCTCGTTTCCAAAAACACTTGTGAATATGGGGAGGCACCTCAGGATGCAACTGGTTTTTTGGGGTTTTTTTGGTGCTGTATATATTCCTGGAAAGACATCATTCAGGGCAAACATCATATAAAAATGGTGAACCATATGATAACCCTGCAAAACACTTATAGCTGTGCTTGCCCCTTTTTATAAGTTGCACTGATGGGTCTGATTTTGACCTCTACTGGTGTTGATCTCCACTGTGGGAGCAGCATGTGCACAACAGAGGAAGAACTTACCAAGACATTTGAATTCCAATTATAAAAAGCATGAAGAAAAGACAGAATAAAAAAATCTACTTAATCTAGACTAAGTGCATTAATACTAGAGTAAAAAAATCGGGAGAGGGACTAATGCAAGGCAATTATTAGACCATTATAATGCCTTCTGAAGGTAGCAGATGAATATGCTTAACCTGGTAACATCAGTAAATAACCTGTTTCATTCCTATCCTTTTCCTTCTTATGCCTGTGCTTCAAGGGATTTACAACCTAATTAGACAGCTGGGCCTACAGGTCTCCTCTGTCTCTCATCCTCTCCTTTCCTATCATCCCCTGTTGGTAATGTGGTGATGGCAGGGAAGAGAGGAGAAAATTCAGTTTAGGAGTCAATATGCAGAAAATTCTCTATTTCCAAACACAGAATTTTGAAACCAGATTTTAGCAAACCCAATCTAATCATAAAGCAAGGAAAGCTAAACCATAACTTTTTTAATGGAAATCATAAAGTCAGCCGCAGAGATACAGACATAGAATAGGACAAAATATTAGGAGTAGCAGTGCTCTTAGCACAATTCCAACTAGAACACCAGGATACTAGACTGCATAGAGTCACCTGGTCTGGCTTTCTAGAAAAATTTCAGACAAGATTCATTCAGTACTCACCGAAATCATGTATAATTTCTGTTTTGGCACACGCATGCCAAGCCAGGCTGTCACCAGGGCCCAGCATGCCTCCCTTACTCCTTCAAAAGAGGTCAGACGAAAACAGATTTCATTAATCTGAGCTCCCTCTGCTGCTGCCTGTCTGCACAAAGCCTGTCTGCAGGGCTGCCTGCAGTTCTGGCACCACTTAGGCCAGCACAGCTGGTCTGCAGCTGGCAGATCCAGGAAGCAGATCAGACCAGAGCACATGCACTTGGCAGCACTGCCCTATCTTTGCTTATCATTTTAAAATCACTGAATAAAAAGCTCAGGTTTCTCTGGGTACAAAGGAAATAACTGCTGGCAGTTCCTTTAGGTCTTTTCAGGTTTTGGTGGTGTGAGGATTGAAATGTTGAAACACACAATGAATGTGCACAGGTTTCAGGCCAAATACATCTAATTATGCATCTAGCAGGTGTCCATTTTTTGTGCACAGACTTTTCCCTGCAAATACTTTCTCATAGACAAAAACGTGTGTGTGGGTGAATCTTTTGCAGCATTAACTTTTCATCCTTAATCGTACACGTTAATCCGAGCCAAAAAAGTCAGCAACTCAGCACTGTGAGCACAGACTGAAGGTCAAAATGCCTCTAGAAAGACTCTTCTCCTTTGGCACATCCCCTTTCCCTGTCTGAATATAAAATAAGATGAATATTCTGTTACTAAAAGTTTCCTGGAAAGGCAAAAGGGTGTTGTTCTAAACTAAGGAAGGTAAAATAACACTGCATAAGAAGCAATGAGAGGGAAGAAACAATGTGCTCCAAATCCTTTAAGTATCTATATCTATAAAATGTCCTAGAGGGCCTTGGAAAACTACTTAAAATCTCTAAATGCTTTACTATTTTCCAGCTTGTAGTCAAAAATAGTCTTAATAAAGTTCTAAGTGGTTGTACTAAGAAAACTTGTTATTTTCTTTTTATGTCACTGGGTATGTTCTCAGGAAGATTTTTTACAAAAGTAACATTGATCTACCCTAGAATCCAGTTGTGTTGTGGCTGCATGATCCTTATACAACATCACCATCTCATGATAATAGAGTACCTAGAATGTTAATAATCACAAATATTTATTTTTATATTTCTTGACAATTGTACATTTCTTGTAAGCTGTCATCACAACTTCATGGGCAAAGTTAGAAGTTACACTGTAATTCTAACTAAGTAGTCAATGCTTCCTTCCCTCTCTTTTCTGGGAATTTTCCCTCCCAATTTATTAGAGCAGCAGGAGAGTTTTAAGAGGTTTTTAATAAGCTAAATCTGTATTCATTTCCAGAATTATAAGTAAGTTGTGTTTTAAACTTCCAAATGCTCCATATCTTTTATGCAAGTCTATTTAAAGACCACCAAGAGACAATCTTGGTCCATAAAACACTGGGCAAGTATTTCTTGAAATGACTATTACACTGTTGACTCCTTATGCCTCTACAATTAATAGGTAATTAACTGCATGGTAATTGCAGTTGCTGCTTTTTTTGAAATTTGAAAAAAACAAAACCCAAACCAAAGAAAAGCTATACATCAATAGTTTCATTTTAGTTTTCTGAGTTTTAAAGAATTAAAAACGAGACAGTATGATGGCTAAATGAAACATGTAGACAGACTACATTAGTACACAGTACTCTGTAGAGAAAATGCAATATTACACAAAAAAAATTGATACTTTTTGTTCATTCAAGGAACACTAAGATCAAGGTAGAATATATATTTTTTCTTATTTGGAGGGTCGTCTGAAATTATTTATATGTAACATATTCTGAGCCACTTTTTTCCATACAGCAACTTAGAAACTCTTTGGCTTTGCTATACTGAGAAGCAATAGTAAAACCTCCAACGTGTTTCCAAGTAAGTTGCTAAATTTCATCACGTTTCATTAAAGGTCCAGCTCACATGAGCAGATACGCCTCAGCAGTCACATGTTCCCCCACTGGGAAGCCTGGAGGCTACCAGGGTGCTGCTGGCCAGTGTCTAGTCCAGCAGTGCCCCAGCTGCCCTCCACACTCTGGTAGTGTCACAGTTCTGAGAAGCAGCTGGTGAAGAAAACATACCAATATCAGCATGGCTTAACTGCATCCATAAAAGTCAGGTGTCTGAAACCCTTTGAGCTATGATTTTATTGTGAATACACACATTTGATGGTGACAATTGGCATATTGCACTACCTCTAGTCATTTTTCAACCAGTATTATATAAAAAAAACAAGTATTTGCCTAGCAAATATCTGCTATCTGTATAAGAGATAACGCTAAGATAAGATTTCAATGTTTTAATTAAATCATAAATATTCAGTTCATAAATATTGTATCAACACTACTTTTTAAAAAAAAGCTTTTGAAAAATAATGCAAAGAAAATTACTTCTGAAGAAAATCTTCTCCTTTCCATATCCATTTGGCACTGGGATTTACAGAGATAACCCAGTGCAGAACCACTGCTAACAAATCAGAATTTTTTATGTCATTATAGGGTTGATAAATTAGGGTATGAGTGAACTGGGTAAACAGAAGTTTAACAATGCAGATCATATGCGAACTGGGAAGAAGTATTGCCATAAGATTTAGGCCCTGATGAAGCATGTATGTCTGGACCTTGTAGAACCAACATGCATCTGACTTCCTTTGTCTCTACAGATAAAAGTTCAGTATGCCTAACTGGGTTTTAATAGGCTCACAAGCAATGTAACTTCAGTCATTATAAATGTTAGTACAGATATTCCACAACCACTTGCTATTCACTGTAAAGAAGTTCTACCCTGTAATAAAGCTTTGTGAAGTGCTTAAATTAACATCAGAGATCCTCTTTCTTAAATCAGTTCAGCGATGAAATAGAATTTGATTTTTACATACTCCTCGCAATAGCATTTTCATTCAAAATTTTTTCAAAGATTAAATACTGCAGAAAAAAAGAGATTATAACCCGTTCTTTCACTCTACCAATTTAAGAGTCAATTCAATAAAGTATTTCATCATATGCTCAAATTAATCACTTGAATATATCCAAATGAGACTAGCAAGATTTTAGCAACCAAATAAAGCACAGGATTATTCATGCACTTCTTTTAAAGCAGTTTTCCGACTTGCAGTCGCAAGCAAGCAGAAAAAACAAGACTGTTACTTTCAGATGAGGGAGCTTAAGCTTCTATCAGGCAGAGAAGTATTAGAATCTCTAACTGAATATATGTCCTTATTATGACAATCTCCCAGCAACCACAAAGCTCTTGGCTCATCACCTTTTCATTAAACAAGTGACCTGCACTGTTCTTACTTTTTCACACTCTCTATAATGATTATCCATGGTGTTACCTAATGAAAGTATAGATGTCTCACATGCAACATCTTCAGACAGTAATAATAATGAGCAGTACAGGAGTACCTTGCTAAAGGTTGTTTGGAAAGGGAATTTATAGTAACAGGACCAATTTTTTCTCCTGGCACTAAAAGCCCTAAACACAATGAAACTTTGGTATACTTTCTTTCTGTGGTAGACCAAAGGTTCCTCTTAGCAATACATGGCAGCACTATTTTTAGTAGATGCGGAAATTGGGGTGGACAGGGAGCTGGCTTCACCTACAGATGCAGAGAGCCTCAGCTTCAAACCACGAGAGACACCTAGCTAGAAAAGAGGACGTCCTTTTACATCATGGTGAAAGAATAGAAAGAAGAGCTGTCTAATGGGAACTAATACGTTAACCAGCTTGTTACAAATAAGGCGCTGCTCTTAGTTTCAATATTTGATTGGCTAATTGCCAGCTACATATATGGTTCTATTCCTTATCCTCGTTATTGACTGGATCCTGTACCTTCTACCTTATCTATATACTCCGTGTTTTCCAGGTTTTGGGGTCTTCAGAAGTTGTGCCTGGTACCATGTGGTTTCTGCATTTGCTATTTTTACATTAGAAGTTCTTTGTTTCAAGACGACTCCACTGCTCCCATCTCTGTATTTATGCCACGGATTCTCTGGCTGGCCCAGTTCTGTGTGGCCAATCACAGCTGCCATAAGTAGACGCATAGCAGGAGGCAGCCTCCTGTCTTGCTTGCCAAAGAACTACCAGGTTTTCTTTCTACTCAGACCTGTTTAATCACCTTCACTATTGGGGCTCAGGATAAACCTCTACTCAGCTTTTGTGTTTGAAATACTTTTTTTTCATTTTGACTATGTAAAGGGCATGAAGAGATGACTGCTGTTAGCACAGTAATAATAAGCTATTTGAGGGGCACACTACCATGTCACCAGCCCTTAGCCACCCAAAGCAAAACAAGATTGCCAAGCACTCCATGAGCACTGGAACAATGAACCTTTTCTCTTCTGCACCAGTTTGTACATGATCAGCTAACAGATTTCAATGATTAAAGCAAGTGATTGCTACGGAATGACAGATAACAACTATGGGACAGCAACTCACTGAATATCTAGCCCCTTCCCAGACGCTTTAACAATCTCATTCTAATAATCTGATACTGCATATAGGTATAGAACACACACATCTGCATCACACGATATAACACATTCACAGAAAGGTAACAGTTTAAATGCCGTATAGTTCTCTACTTACATGTATTATGTTTTGGTTTGGGGCTCGTTATTACTTTTTTTTTATTATTATGCAACTCTAATTAACATTTAAATACTAACTGCAATTTATTGAAAGACCCAAACCAAGCTCAGGTAAATGTAGCCCTAAACAATTTCCATATATATTAATTTCTAAATGTAGAACAAACAATACATAAACAGAAAGTAAGTAGTATAAAAATACAGACAAAGACATCACACTTGCCATAACAATACCAACTCCTATTCCAGAGTTCCAAAGACAGCATTAGTTATATTTTGGTACTATCTGGATGAGTGGAGAGCAGTGGATGTTGGACTTCATCAAGGCTTTCAGCACTGTGTCCCATGATATTCTCATAAGGAAACTCAAGGAAGTGCAGCCCGGACAAGTGGACAGTGAGGTGGACTGAGAACTGGCTGAATGGCAATTCTCAAAGGTCGTGACCAGTGGCACAGGGTCTCACTGGAGGTCTGCCATTAGTGGTGTCTCACAGAATTCAGTACTGGACCTGGTATTGTTGAACTTGGATGAAGGGGCAGGTGCCTCCTCAGCCCATTCACTGATGACACAAAGCTGGGAGAAGTGGCCGATACCCCTGAGATCTGTGTAGCCTTCAGAAGGATCTCAACAGGTTGGAGAGATGGCCAGAGAGAAATCATCTGAAATTCAACAAAGGCAAATGCAGGGTCCTGTACTTGAGGAAGAATAACCCCAGGCACCAGGACAGGTACACTAACCTGCTGAAATGCAGCCCTGAGGAGGACTTAGGAGTGGACAACAGGCTCTCCATGAGCCAGCAGTGCCCTTGTCCAAGAAGCCACCCTGGGGTGCATTAGGAACAGCACTGCCAGTAGGTATGGGGAGGGGATCCTGCACCTCTACTCAGTCCTAGTAGTCATATGGAGTGCTGTGTCCAGTTCTGGGCTCCTCAGGACAACAGACAAATTTCTCCTGGAGCAGGTCCAGCAGAGGCTCCACTTTTCTCATGAGAAAAGGCTGAGCGAGCTGAGCCTGCTCAGCATCAAGAAAATACAACTGAGAGGGGACCTCATCCATGTCTGCCAGTGTCTGCAGGGAAGGTCAGAGCATGGACAAGGCTTCACTTCATGGTACCAAGTAACAGGACAAGAGGCAAAGGGCAGAAACTGATACACAGGAAGGGAAGCTCCACCTGAACATAAGAACTTTACTCTGTGTGTGTGAGTGACTGAGAACCGCAGATTGTCCAGAGAGGTTGTGGAGTCTCCCTCTCCAGAGACACTCAAAAGCTGTCTGAACAATCCTGAACAACATGCTCCAGGATAACCCTGCTGGATCCAGTGGTTCCTTTCTGCCTTAACCCATTCTCTGATTCTGTAAAAAGGCTGAAGGATACTGGTAATTGATCCTGGATAACTGATAAGGGTAACTGATCCTGGAAGCTTTTGCAGAAAACTTTTTTATCACTAAGTGTCAGTTAGAGAAAGAATGCAAAAGTATTTTTTTATCTGTAACAATCAATAAATATCCATGACCAGAAAATAAAGAACATTAGAGGTTTTAATAAGTTCTGTAAATTACATCTGCAAGCATAACCACCAATGGTCTTCATAATCTCTTATTTTTAAAAAAGGTGAGGTCTATTAAAATTAAATGCTTAAGTTCCAACTTTTCCCAAAACACAAAAAAAAGATACTGGTCTGTTACTATCAGCCTCGCCTTATACAAAGAAAAAAAATCTGGTGCTGCACCCATCTTATCTCAATAGTCTTATCAAATGTTGCAAACTGGAAATAAGTGTTTCCAAGTATCACTTGAAGAAATAAATATAATTTTGTTTCTCATCAGTTCTAGTCTTTTTCTAATGCCTTCAAAGTATTTCAATAAGCATTAGGTACTTTTTATTTAGGAAAATATATATATATATCTGTAAATCTTACTGTAAGTACTTACACCTTGCCAGTTTCATGTTGAGTATTTCCTCTTCAAATCTGCTTTCACAAATTACTTAGGCTACTTGACTTTCTCCTGAATTTCTCATTTCCCATAAGAAAAACTTAAATTTCAATAAGTTAAACACCAGGCTCAAATGAAGAGATTGCATAAGACATTGCTTGCATAAAACATGATACAGAATCATGATTATACCCAGTGAAAATGAAGAATCTCACATTTAAGTTGTTAAAGCCATGGGACAGTACAAGCTATTCAAAGCAGCTCTTTAATATAACATGAAGGGCTTATGCCATTTTGCCTAGCTCAACTTGTAATCTCTTAAAAGCTCTTTAGGTTAATTATATCTAAATACTTTTTTTTTTTTTCCTGAGAAATTACAGAAGCGATACACAATATGTAAAGAATGCCTGTTTAATGCCCTACTAATATCCTAAGGCTTTAACAATAATTACACAGAAGTACTGTGAACCAGAATTTATGAGGCTAATCACTGCCTGAAGCATACATTATAGGATACTTTCTTTGAAGGGTACTGTTGGTTATGTAAAACCCACTACAGCCGTTGATTCACTTACACGAAAAAAAGCTGGTATATGAAGACATAAAATAAATTTCAGGCATTCTTGCCTGAATTTTGTCAGGCATGTGAGCATCCCAGGAAGTTGCAAGGGTCTATTTTAGAGCACCACGATACATTTAAAATTAATTAAAAAAAAAAAAAAAACGCCCAAAGATAGGTAAAAACTTATCTGGACTTACTAATACAAAATAAGAGAACAGTTTTGTACAGTAATACATTAATTAAATACTACCACAAATGCTCAGAATATGCATATAGTAACCATGGAAAATAGCAGTAAAATGAAACTAGCTATTCTACACATCTGAACAAGTCTGTCTTAACAAACTCTTGAGCCCCATGGCACAGTATCAACACTCAGTCTGTGGACATTCTTCCCCTCCCAGAAGACACTACTACCACTTTCTGAACTAGCTGCTATTCAATTTCACTTATCTCAGTATAGAGAAGTCAGCAGTGATAAAGTCATGCAGCTACTGAAACTCTGATACAACAGCAAGCAATTCTAAAGCTTGTGACACAAAGAACCTACAAAACAATTTCTGTTTCTCAGGATTTTCAAGCAGCAGCACAGTTCATAACAATGAAATAACTGCACTAAATAAATTTGAAATTTAATAACCATCTAACGCAGTCACATAATTTATGAGCCATGGTCAGTTGATTTATTAAGTATTTTACATGGTCCTCCATAATATCCTTCTCTCCAAACCAGAGACAAATGAATTTGACGGGTGGACTGTTTGGTATATAAGGAACTCGCTGGACAGTCACATCCAGAGAGCAACAGTCAATGGCTCAGAGACCCAGTGGGCATCAGCGACCAGTGGTGTCAAGAAGAGAAGGCTCCAGGGAGACCTTTCTGTGACCTTTCAACACTTAAAGAGTGATTACAGAGAGATGTAGACAAAGTTTTCAGCAGGACTTCTTATGATAAAACAAGGAGTAATGGTTTTAAAGTAAGAGAGGATTAAATTTAAAGATAAGAAATAAGTTTTTTTACAGTGGGGGTGGTGAAGCACTGGCACAGGTTTCCCAAAGAGCTGGCAGACACCCCAATCCCTGGAAACATTCAAGATCAGATTAGACAGAACACTGAGCAATCTGATCTGGTTGAATATCTCTGCTCATGGCATGGAGGTTGGACTAGAAGTCCTTTAAAGGTCTCTTCCAACCCAAACAATTCTATGATCTTCATCTGCACTTATCTGCAAGGGTAAGGACAGGCTGTGGACCAGCTGGGTGAGAAAAAGTTCTGCAGAAAAGGCCATGGTA
>JAODLH010001601.1:214281-255984 GCA_027575645.1 Cossypha caffra | reverse complement strand
TGCAGAAAAGGCCATGGTATCTTGGAAAGCAGCAAAAATGCACTTGAGTCAGCAGTGCACTTGGGGAGGAAAGAAGGTCAAAGTTATCTCTCCACCATGGTCTGGGGCTGGAGCACAGGCCCCACTTAGAGGCAAAGCAGCATTTTCACTCTGTAGAAGTGGCTTGGGGGCACATAAAGCAGCTTTCCTGAAGCAGCTTTCCTGTACCTGCAAGGTCATCAGGACAAAGTGAGGTTCCAACAGTGATGCATGCTGGAAGAATGAGAAAAAAAATATGTAATCTGAAATAAGAGTTCAGAATTTTTCCACATGAGGATTGCCAAGCAGAGGCACAGAGAGGCTGTGCAGATCTGATCCTTGGAGACTTTAACTGTCTCCGTGTTTAAAAGGATATATAACTGTCCTGGTCTGGGCTCACAGCTGATCCTGCTGTGGGCAGAGGAGTGGAGTAGAGACCCCCTGAAGCCCAGGCTGAGTGACCGTATTCTAACGATATTGTTTGTAGCAAGCCAGAGGTTTCTCCAAAAGTTAAACACATCATTTACAATTTGGCAATGGAGGAGGGAGGGGAGGGGAATCAAGCAGAACTCTATTTCCTTTCTAATTCATTCTAAGACATACTATTTAAAATGTTTTTCATTTCAGATGTAAATGCCTATTTTCAAATGCAAGTTGTTTCATTCCTATTTATAGATTTTAAAATGTCACCAGCTGTTATCTTAAAATTCTTCTACACTTTTTTTGCAGGGCAATTGTCTTTGATTTTTTTTTTAGTTGTAAGACCATATTCCTTTACTTTAAAACTATTAATACGGGTGCTGTTTATCACACTGTGATAGTATCATTTTTAAGGGTGTAAGCAAAGATTAAATAAGTTTCTCTACCCCAGGCCTTTTCAACAAATGCTGTTTTGTCATGCTTAGATAGTGTGAGTTCATTTTACTCTTCAAAATCCCTAAATCTATTTGAGAATCACTATTCTCAAAGGTGTAACTATTTTCCCATTGTGCAGGTATATTCTGCATTCCATGTTACTAAATATACAATTTTGTATATGGTTATATTGAAATGCATTTTTCCCAGCATGATCTTAGTTCACTAAAATAATCTAGATTGCTTGGCATCAATAGTCTATCTTCAGTGTTATTTACTATCTCTCTCCTTGCATCACCCAAAGATTTCAACAGCTGTAATTTTACATACACCTAGAAGATATACATACAAATAACAAATGACTGCTGATCTCTCCCCAATCTCTATCAATATATGATACCAGCCTAGCTTCAAATTAAGAAACCGAAATTCATGGAACAAGAAAGAGTAAGGTTCTAAAGTGAAAGAAAGATGATGTTAACTTCATTCTGAGGGTTTTATAAAAACTGGATTTACAAATCTGAGCTAGACTAGTCTTCTTATGAATAAATAAATATTTCCTAGCTCCTCTTTTGCTGCTTGAGAAAGAAATGAATGTGACAAGACTACCCAGGAAGAAGAAACTTCCCAAGAAATCAAGCCATATGTCCCTTGCAGCAGAATATTACAGCTACAAATCTCAACTTCTGTTAAATATTAGAGAGTTCCCAGTGCTACAACATCAAGTGACACATTCTGACCTCTTTCTCCAAGCATTTAACAGGTTTTTATTCCTTTTCCCGGAAAGCAAATATAAAAAAATGAATACAGTAAATCTCAAATCTATAAAATACTGTCTTTATAAATAAATGCTATTAGACTCTACTCCATTTAATCTTTTTCCATTATACTAAAAAAATTCTGCAGAGTTACGAATACTGTAAGTCTGATTTATTTAAGAAGATGCTTAAATTTTAAGACATATTCAAATCATGAGACACCGAAATATAGCTTAAACTCCCAATTCATACAATGAACAGTTTCTCTTTATCTGTGTTTTGTATAAATATTTGAGACATTTTAATTAGTAGTCCTTAAAAGGATAGTTTATTATTATTATTATTATGTAAAGGAATAAATGGGATCATTGAGAGATTAAAAAAAACAAGACAGTAAAGCCTATAATAGGACTCAACTCTGATACTTTATTTACAGGGCCATACAGTTTTCCAAATTATCTCAGCATTTCTAGATTTTCTTTTTTTAACCAGTTTATTATGCAAACAAATATAAAATGCTTCATTTTTTTTCTTAAGCATAGAATTAATTCTGCTTGCAATAGAGGATTATGCTAAAAATAAAAACATCTTCATGTACTTGCCATCTAGTGTGAAACTAATTAAAACTTAAAGATTCAACTGCTTTTTTGTAACTTTAGAGCATATGTTATTTAACAAAGAATATTTAGCAAAATGTGTGGGTCAAACTTGAACTACTGGATATCATGCACAACACTGTTTCAGACTGTGAATTTCAGTGTCTCAATCCATCAGTTCCTCCTTCAAAGTCCAATATGCTGCTCTGTTTAGCAAGAGCTCAAGACAAGCATGGCAGGTATCCAGGTTCCTCTTCTCTGCCAAACTCAGAAACATACTTGCATAATGTAAAATTATTTTAAAAGGTCATTCACAGCCTCCCAACAGAAATATCCTACATATCCTGACCTATCAAAGGTTATGAAACGACAATCAGTTCAATAGTTTCCATCTTGTCCCTTGTTTTCCACGCAACAGGGAAGTGCAAAGGCCACAGTGACTCGAAGCCCAGGCACAATTCTTCTCCCTATATTTCTCCCTTCACTGTTTTTCCAGAGCTTTCTGCTCAGTGCACAAGGTTTACCTGCCTGAATGTTTGTCTGTGCAATCAGATGACAACACAGACATACGATGAATAGGATAAATAACTGCAGTTTCACTTGCAAAGTAAATTAACACAAATATAAATATCTAGACATAGAATCTAGCCCCACATACTATCAGTTTATTCCTTATTTTGAATAATATGGAGATGAGATGATGAGATCTTCACTCCACTCCTTCACATGCACAATACCTGCAATCCTGAGGCATAGCTCTTACTAATACCAGCTCTATTAGACCTCACCAGTTTGTTGGGGCTTTTTTTGTTTTGTTTTGTTCTTAATCAGAACAAAGACATAAACACAACCAAGAGAAGATGGTATCTGGAGGTACACAGAGTTTGGAAATAGAGATGATCATGGTCTAGCTACCACTGATTTGTGCGTTCAGGATTTCCCCATGACCCTAGAAAGAAAGTGAACCAAAAAAAAAATCTGCATGGAAATCTGCGTGGAAAAAATGTTATTTAACAACAAAAGGAATTATGGGATGCTGAAATAAGTTCAGACCCTGCATTAATCAAATACACCAAGGTCAGGTTGTTGAAGAATACACTAAGAGCTTCAGTTTAGGGTAAGTTCAGGGACAATACCCCTATATGTCACCCTAGAACAAGCTTGTTAGGACTTGCAGTGAGAGTTCTTTTGAATTATGCCAATCTACACACATGGATAAAAAAAAATTACCTGACTGTTATTCTGGGACCAGCCACAAGCCGTCTCTGCCTCTGTCTCTTGCTACTTTTCTACATTCTCTTTCTAAATATGGTGTCTTGATACTTGCTGTTTTCTAAATACTTTTGATACCTCCACAGCTATGAATATCTTTTTGAGTACCTCTAGCACATCGATAGAGAACGTACCCCAAAAGCAATTAATCTTTCAACAGTACATTTCCTATGTTCACATTTCCTCTGTTCCTATCATATGTTAACAAAATAACTATGTTATAGGCGTAATTGAGAGGTTAAATTAATTTCTAAATTGCTTTTTTAAAAATTAATACCGATTCAATGTTCCAATTCAACATACACATTAGGTGTATGGCAACATACATTAGGTGGTGGCAACATACTGTGGTCTGACACAGTAAGAACCTATTTTTTAGAGGTGTAATGGAATACTCAAATTTTCTCTTAGGGTATTTCCAGGTATGAGTACTAACAAAAAAAAAAACCAACAACCCTTGTTTTGTTGATTACTTGTATAAGAACAAAATTTGCACATAAACTTTTACCATACCCTGACACTCCTTAAATCATTTTTTGAATAAAAAATATTCTTAGCGCAAAGCACAACTCTACGACAACCTATAGAAACTTAAACACACTCAATAGAGCTGCCAGGACTGTACTTAAATGGAATTACTCTTATAACTGACCTCTGTTTTATGTGTGTAAACTGATGAGGACCAAGAGTGAAGGAAAAAGAGCAGGGAAAGAAAATAAAGTAGAAAAAAGAGTGTCACAGTTAAGATACCACTGCACTATTTTGTATATGTACAATACCACCAAATTCAGCAGAAGTATTTCAATATTTGACATTACTACATTTGTTAAAGTTGATGCCAACACTATTGCAGCTTTTGTAGCTAGAGATCTTTTTCTGTCACTCATTGTCTCTTAACTACGTGAAAACAGAAGGGTCAAATTGCACTCTGGCATATCCATTTCTATTCATTAAGGCAGCCAGATTTTACTGCACACAAATCTTGAGAAACACGAGACAATGAAAGATCATACAATTAACAGAGAGTATTTAATGTTATCTCTACTCAGCAGCACCAAGTGCCTGTAATAGAGCAAGTCCACTGTAATTCCATGAAAGATAAGATTTATATTTCCTAGCACTTGTGTTATACACCGATGAACAGCACAAAATTGACATAATGGTTCTTCAGGGCTACAAAACGTGTTTTCTTTTTCAGTTTAATTGACAATGACTAGATTGACCTTTTCTCTATAATTGTAACTACAGTAGAGCAATTAGACAAATCGTCACCTCTATCATTTCTCACACATAATAAGCAAAAGTAGAAGTATCACACTGTTAATCACCTTTTCATGATGATGCTACAGCAGAACAATATTTTACACTTGCATAGATGAGCGAAAACTGGAGTGAAAAAATTTAAATTATATACTTCAGTAAATGAAAAGTGACAACTGCAGAAATGATATTTTAAATCCTCTGATCTCCCAAATACTGTTTCTTAAATGAACATTTGTGTCCTTCACTATTGCTATAATATTTTTGTATGATAGTTCACATTTTCATTTATATTTTGGCTCATTTTGAGTCCCTGTATTGTAAGTAGTGGTAACTAGATACTTTCATACAGACATTCCAAACCACCTGTGCATATAAAAAAACTCAGCAATTCGTAACATTTGGATTTTACATCAGACAATTCAGTATTAGAGCTGTCTCCTTTTTCATTCCCTCTTCCTCTTCTCTGCAGGTATTTATTGCCACCTCCAAAGATGCGGTAACAAAACCACAAAACTCTTTGTGCTGTGCTATTATTCAAACTGACTGTGATTGTTAATGGGAAATTGCAGAGTATCTTGTTTTAGTAAGAGATTTCTTGACAAGATAGAAAGAAATGCACAGCTACCAGCAATGTTGAAAAACATTAAAATTAATCTCTTATAGAATGTGTCTAATGTTACAATTAGCTTGGGAAAACTGTATCAGTTTTTTAAGACTAAGTTCATAATGCAGACTTTATAATATACCATTAAGTTTCATCTCATACTACTAGAATAGGGTTTGGCCTTAATATATGACTAAATCTGGACACTGTACAGGTATCAGTAAAACTTCTGTGTTGAAACATACATCCTTTATGGAAGATTCTGTAAAAAAATTCACTTTGATGCTCCTAAACAAACTGCATAACATGCATGAATATATATACACCATTATATACACAGATGTTATCTAGTATTCAGTATTTCAATGAAAAAATATTTTGAAATTTCATGAAAAAATAAAGCATTCCATTGAATGATGAAACCTTTATAGAGGAAATTGTAAATCATCATTTCATTGTATGTACTTGTTGTAAGAATTTGTTTTCCAAAAGTAGAGGGATTTTGTGCAACTTTTGTTTCCAAACATTTACAAACATACCACTATTGAATGCTGTTTTTTAACAGCATAGCTGTGTTACCTATGTAAACTAAACCAGCAGTGAACTTTAAAATACTGTAAGCTGAGAGCTGATGCTCAGCCAAAGTACCTAAAAATTATTTCTTTTTCCTGTAGCCCTTTCACCATGCAATTGAACAACATATATGATTCTTATATGACTATATGACTTGCTAGGATAAGACGGTTTAAAGCAAGTTTCTCTTTAACACCACTGTCCTCACAGCACTTGCTGAGAAAGACTAATTGTGACAGGCAATAAACAGGATATGAAGAAGGGTTTCTAAGGCCTTCCCTCCTGACAAATAGCATAATTTGCAGTTTCAGAACGAGAAGCTTTACTTCGCTCTGCAATACTTTTTGACACTTTGAATCCTCAAAATAATGATGTAAGACGAAGCTTGAAAGGGAAGTAAGATAAATAATTTGGTGAAATAAAGCTGAAGATCCAGTGACAAATTCTATCTGTAAACTCATTTTATGAGCTCTTGTGTTAGGACCTGGAGACTGCAAAAATATTTGTTACAAATGTCTAATCACTCAAACTATATTACTGTGTTAGTAAGACTGTAAATGAAAGGACCAGACATTAGGACAGATCTAGAGAAGAACTAAACCCTGCCACCTGTTCTTACTTCTCTCCTAGCAATTTCCAGTTTGGCAGCCAATACAAAAAAATGCTTCAAGAAGGTTTTTTAAAGGTCTATCAGTCATTTACAGACTCTTATAATGCAAAATTCTAGGAAACAATTTTATGAAAAAAGGAAAAAAAAAAATCAACTTAAACTCTACACATTCCTTTAACTTCTAAAAGGTTCATGTTTTATCTTAATGTATGGTACAGTACAGTACAGTACACCGATTGTCTTGAGGTGTTTGGAGCAGTACTTGAAGAGATCAACCTATCCACACCTGTTAAAAAAAATAAAAATTAAATTCCAATTTCAATGTTTTCAATGCTTCATCTTATTTATTTCATAAAACTCATAGGTATTCAAATTAATAGATGTATGAAAATATCACCATTTAGACCAGGGCTAATCAGGAAACATCTCTGAAAACTTCATTCATCAAATATTTGACAGTATTGACTACTGGGATTCATTAATTATACAGAAGAACAATTAGTCAAAGCAACATTACAAGCAAAAATAAAAGTTTATGTGCTACTGAAAATTCTTCTGAAATGTGTATTTTACAATTTGACCTAAAATGTTTAAGCACATTCTTAACAGCTCTCAATTCTGTGGTAAGATTTTTGCAGAACATGACTATGTTTCAATTAGAAAATTAAATCTGTTAGGGACAGCAAAGAAGAATGTTTATTACAGCATTCCACGATAGTAATCTATAGGAATGACAATAAACAAAACATCTTTTAGAAGCTAATTACACAAGAAACTCCTCATAGTTGCAATCTTTATCCTTTTGCTTAGAGCATATTTAGAACAATTATTTAGCATCAGGTAAGGAGATACATGAGCAAGATATTACTAGGAAATCTAATTTTCACTTTTATTTCAATTCTTTTGAATTCTGAATGCTAAATGCAAAACCAAAACAAACCCAAACCAACAATACTTTTCTCGGAAGTTTTTACAGTTTTAAAATAGAACATATTTTTGTGGTTTTATGCTGAATTGGGGGTTGAATACAACCTGGACTTTCTGAGCTACTCGTGCTATTTTGTAAAATCAAGAGCATCCATTACAGTCAGCTCCAAGCTACAATAATTATTGGCAAATCTGTTGCTACTGCCATCAACAAGAGACCAGAAATAGGCAGGAAAGCAGTCCAAATGGAGACCACTGAGCACAACTCAGTTACACAGAATGTATTTTCCTCTTTCTCCAGTTGCCCCAGGAGAATCTAATATCATTTAAAATTCCTGACACGGTTTCCCAGCCAGAAGACAATTAATGGATGAAAGCTCGAGCATGCACTTTTTAATTTTGCCCTGCTGAAATGCGACAGGATGGCACAAATTTTCTAAGCTAAATTCAGCTGGCTAATAATTGTTATGTCTGAAAGTAGAAATGGGACTACAGTTTGCAATACAGATTATATAAACAATTTCTTTAAGCAAGTGTAGCAAATGGATATATATTTTATACATGCGTGAAATATGCCACATATGTGAGGAAAGGCATTCTCTCACACAGCCTACATTTGTCAAAATTTAAAGGAACACTTTAAAATAAATCAATACCATTACATATAGACATGTAAAAAAGAAACCATTGAAGAGTATCAGCCAAAAGAAATACATAGATGGAAAGAAAATAGTGCTATTCAAAGTAAGACCTTCTGCTTTAAGTAATTTATTCACAGTAGGCAAGTATTTTCAGTATCTGAAAAGACTGAATAAATATTTGAATGCCATCTGACAGACCTTTCCTAGGAATATTTTGTACACTTTTCAGCCTAACAAGCAAACTGTTATGCGTGGCTGATAAAAAGCTCCCAAGAGCACAGAAAAGCAACTTATGCAATAGAAAGGTATCTAGACTTGAGTGAAATTCACCTGAATCAATTTGATAAGGACATAAATATTTCAAGAGCGGGTATCTTCTCAGTGACAGTAATCAGAACTATAAAAAATTAAATTTGTTAGATCCTAAGTCGATTAATATGTATGTATATATGATTTATAAACATGTTGAAAAAATGTTGGAATTAATGTATTTTATGTGCCAAGCATAGAATTAATTAAGGACTATAAAAGACCTTTTGTCTCCTGTTAGTACTGTGTAAATCAAACGTATCTCCCCAATTTACTCTTCCAGTCCAGTATGGCTCAATTTTTTTTCCCTTTTATATCAGCTCATGGTTGATCTTCCAGATTGAAATAAATTGTGCATCTTCAGTAGTATTGAAAAGGACTCTCAAGGAGCTTAGAAACATGGATAGGCAGAACTCTATAACTCCTAATAAAGTTAAGCTAATAGCAATATGTATCTGGAAAGAATCAGAGGAGGGCAGAACAATTCATAGATAATCTACTATACACATTGGTGAATTTGAAATTCAATTTTATAAGTTAATTTCCATTGTTCAACAGTAGATGGAGAACAAAAATTAGCCTTTGGGTTCTGTTCTATTCTGCACTGGGAAGGATCCACAAGCAGCTGATTACTTTCTCTGCAGCCAGGGTTTATAGATGCTGCATCCAGCCTCAGGTTTTGAAACAAAGAGTATAGCAGCACTAACTCTTGGTGAAGTCTGACTGAAAAGTACTGTGGCAACAGCAAAAAAGTGCTACTGATACGTTACTCCTCCAGCAACAAACTGTAGTAAATCAGACTTAGAAACTTGCCTAAATGTAACTCTTAAGACTTCCCTAAGTAGGAAGCATTCATCCATTCAACCCCTTTCACAGACCTACTCATATGCAAAAATCTGTTATCATCCATCCAGAGAATATACTATATATTTAAGTGTACATTTGCATACCAAAAATGAAATAAAAAGGCAAAAGCATAAACTTTAAGTTATATTATTTTTGAAAGAAAAATAACAAAATTTAAATAAAATCAAAATTATTCTGAAACTGTAACGACACTGATCTCAAATAACAAGTGTAAGATGTACTTCAACACACCAATTTTTTTGTGTGAAACCAGATATACCATGTATGACTTGCTATTCTGTTGGCTTCTACAAAATGTTCATTTAAAGTACATGAGTTAATTTTACTAGAATGAAATTAAACTATTAATCATTAACGACTTGTCATTTGTATTTGTGAAGACTCTTTTCCAGAAAGTGACAAGAAGACCAATCTTGTTATTTTACTATTCACAGATTTTAAAAAGCTTTCCAGGTAGGTTAACATTTCATTGCAGCTTGCCTCCACACTGTCTATAGGAAACTTAAGGAAGAAGTCAGGAAAACACTACTGGCAGTGTTTTGCCTCCAGACAATTCTTTTGTTTAGGAGAACTTTTCATTCACTAGAGATCTATATACTTCATTGAAGCACCTCTACTAATGACAAGCTGGCAGGTATTGGTAAATCTGGCTAGCTACAGCATGTCAACAGGATTTCCTTCTCAGTGGAAAGAGAAGTGCTAGTGTATAGAACTAAGCAGATCCAACAAAGCAAAGGTCGCTCTTTCCGTGTGTAAAACTAAGCAGTTAAGCACAGATGGGATTTTCATCAGAATAAAATGATCATTCTAAGAGCAATAACCACCCATAAAAATGTTCTAAGGCAATCGAGAAAAAATTTGAAAATTTGAAATATAAAGCAATAAGTGCAGGTAAACTAATTTGATTTTAACTTGAATAAAACTTTTCCTTGGGTAACAAGATAGAAAGTTCTGTTTGCTCTCTGTCATGTTCATGAGGAGGCGTTGCAAGGACAAGGGGGATGACAACAAATACAGAAAACAACCACTGTCTTTGGAAACAAAGTTTTGGTACTGTGCTGCAAGGGAGCAGACTGCAAACCTCAGTCTGAAGCAACTGGAACTTGGCAAATTTGTTCCAATGCACAGTATTTGGAATTGCTCTTAACTCTCTGACTACCACAGACTCATAACCATCTGCTAAAATGCCACAGGCTAGATAAATTAGACTTTATCAGATAAAGTCTGAAGGAGAGGAAAAATTAAGACAAGAAATAAAACAGTAGGAGGAGGTAATTGGTACTGCAAAGGCATGTAAAGAATGAGGGCAAGACACAAATTTTTCCTACTCTTCACTGTAAGCAGTAGCACCAATGATGCTGATATCAATATATCTCTCATTCCTTGTGGGCCTTCTTTAGGACTTCCTTGACCAATACATTTTACAGAGTCAGAAGATAACAGTCTGTCCAAATTCTGAAAAATAAGATGCAAGCAAGGAAGATGGCTGCTATGGGGAAGCTCACTTCATCTATCTCCATCTATCTAAATAACCAAAACACAAACTAACAGAAAAGGTTAGTATGAGAGTCTCAGAATGGGTAAGTTTGGAAGAGGCCTGGTAGGCACCTAGAATCCTTGTCTCTAAGGCGGGAAACTCCACAGCTTCTTTGAGCAACCTGTGCCAGTGGTCAGTCACCATCACAGTGAAGAAATGTTTTCTGATGCTCGGAGAGAACCTCCTGTGTTTCAGTGTTTGCCCAGCACCTTTCACTGGGCAGAGGCTGTCTCTGCTCTCTTTGCTCCCTTGTTTCATATGCTAATGCATATGAACGTTCTGCTCTCCAGGCTGAACAGCACAGTTCTCTCAGTCTGCCCTCACAGGACAGCTGCTCACGTATCTTCAGCTTATTTACGGCTGTTTGCAAGACACGATCCATACTCAAGTATGCCCATGTCTTTTTTGTACTGGAGAACCAAGAAATGGACATAGCACTCCCAGTGTGCCAGAATGGCAGAAATTTTGGAAGCTATAAATGAGACATAAATGTTTTTGACAGTGAAAAATTCAAGATATATTTAATGAGTGGGCAGTGTCTTTTCTGTCCGTACAGAACTGTGAGGCCTGGGAATGCTCTGCCCCTCTGAAACTTAGCTAGACAAGCTGGCTAAGTCCCAGCTCCCTTCAGGCACATGGAGGTGAGTATCCACCAGTTTCTTCTCCACTCCATGAGACTAAAAACTACATGCATGGACTGAAGGAAGTCTCAGACCACTTCACCATGGTTCTGAAAAAGAGCAAATCACAATCACGAGGTATGAACAGAAGTCAGTAAGATTTCAAGCACAGAGACACAGTTTTAGCCTTCTAAAACTTCTATTGTGTTGCTCACTCATTCTTCCCTGACTATACCCTATAGGCATCACCATGATCGCCACTTTAAGTTACTGCTCATTTTCCTCATTCCATTATTACTGTACTTTCAGAACGACCAAGTTATTCATTCTGCCAGCTCAACTTCCACTTTATCACTATCTTCCTCTTCAAGCTGACTACAACTTCTCAAAAGGTACATCAAATTCCTTTACAAGTCAGTACCTATCGGTTAGTCTTGAATTCTAATTACAAAATACCCCTACATATAACATCACAGAAAATTCAGAATATACCAGACTCCTTTGTTTTTAACAAAAGAAAACAGGGATCACTGAGTAACCTGATTTGGATTGAAGATAATTAGCATACAGTATCTGACACATTTCCTATATGATTTCCTATATGATTTCCTCATGATAGCATGATCCCCCCAAAAGATGAGTTTTTGCTCACACACACATACACCAAGAAAAAAAAACATCAAATAATTGCATTTTTTTCATTTTAAGCTCAGAACCCATGCAACAGGAGCAGCCTAAAGTGAATTTAGAACATAATTATGCTGATTTCAAAAGGTATTTATATTGGATATACAGACAGGCTTTAAACAATAAAGTCAGTGCAGTAAATCATGGGGACATCCATTCCTTTTTCTCTCATCTTTTCAAGTACTGTGTCTGTTCTGACTGCATGGTGAATTATAGGTTGCAACCTCAGAACACAACAGTAATTGCAATAAAGACTACATCTTCTTTTCTGAGACTTGGCAGGTTGGATTTTTTTAAATTTTCTGTACTGCTTTAAATTATAACACTGGAAGTATTTTATCTTTACAGAAATTATATATATACACAAAACCTTTCAGTTTTCATGTTGCACTGAGGAAAGAGATTTATAACACACTGTCATTTCCATGCCTTTAGGGAGCATTGCACTTTCTTAATTTCTGTAAGGGATGTCATACAGAAAATCAACAAGCCACATTTTGTGTCAAGTCTGCCATTTTTAATTACTAGCAACTAAGTTTAAGAAATTTCTCCTTTGGTTTAAGAACCGCATATCTATCTCGCAGCATTTTTTTTTATGCCACAACTCATAAAATCATTTACGTTGATGCTAGTCCCTTGCACTAAATTACCAACTAATCACAGGAGATATTTATCATCCCAAGTTTTTTACATGAGAATTGTCAGACTTAATCACCCTCCTCATATTTTCACTATTCATTTATCATACATTTTAGCAGTGTGACAACAGTGGACTATTTTCCCCATTTTTCAAGTATGTTAAGACAGATAAAAGCATGGCAAATCATTACAAGAGCTTGAAAGTTGTACTGTCTCTGATAGCATCCATTTCCACCAAAAAGTGGTCCCTAAAAACTATTTATTTTAATACCAGTTTTATGTCAGTTATAGAGATCATAGAAATAGCAGGCTAAAGCCTCAAAAAATGGAAAGTTACACTTAATTATATAAACTGCATTCTGATTTTTATCATTGGGTAAACTCTGCAGATAGTACAAGAGTCATCTGTTCTAATCGACTGCTTGTAAAAATTCATTTCTTTGATAACAATGCTGAAGAAACAGTTCCCAGAAGCCCTTATAATGTGGATTCGGGGTACATTAATAGAAGCTGAAAAGATGACTAACACTGGTAAGGTTAGTGATTTCTGGAATAACTGCTGAGATATGTGTGGAATCATACCCCACATTCTTTTTCCACTGCAACGATGAGTAACAAAACACGTAAAACAAAGATATCCAGAATGACACAAATATACAGCCCCTGCTTGATTCTGGAGGAAGTTCATCCTGTACCCATGGGCATGAAAGCTGCTCTTCTCACACAGTACTGCACAACAAGGGCAAAAACTAAATTATGTAAGATATCACTTCACTGAAATTAGTATAAGTGACAACTCCCAAGTCTACCAAAGGAAACATGCAGCATAAATGCTACCTTGATGTTCACAGAATCACAGAAGCTGAGCTGTAGGGGATCCATGCTTGGAGCAACCTGTTCTTTATGAAGAAAAAAACCACACTGGAGCAGTCCTTGAAGAACCGCAGGCCATGGGTGGACATACACTGGAGCAATTTGTGCAGGAGAGTGTGGAAGTGTGGGATGGGGTGGTAAGGATACCTTAAAAGCACGCCAGGTGGGCACCCACCTGCTTCTCAGCCCCCCCTCCTCAGCACGACTGTAGAAGAAAATAAGACAAAAAAGGCCTGTAGGTCAAGATAAGGATTAGGAGATCACTTGCCACCTATGCAAAACAGGCTTGGTTTAAAGAAACTGATCTAGTTGCCAAGTACACAGAGCAGGATAATAAGAAATAAAAACATAATTTAAAATACTTCAGCTGCCATTTTTGCCATACAAAAAATTCCCTTCTCTCTTCTCCCAGAGACAGTAATGGGGAATGTGGGTTGCAGTCAGTTGACAATACTTTTCTCTGTTGATCCTTTCTTCTCATACTCTTCTCCTGCTCCTGTGTGGGTGTCTCATTTCACTTTATCCCTCTACTCTGGACTAATCACAAAGAGGTTTTTCTCTTTCTTTTTTTCATAATCATTAAAAAACCAAAATACAAGACCCAGAATGTGAAGTTGATAAAGAAAATTGCCATGCTTAGGTGTACCCTTTGTCCAACTTCTATGCTTTGTTCTGAATTTTTTAAAAAATTAACAATCAGTCTCAAATCATTTCACAAAACATCTGCAGGGTGAAACAAATTTTCTTCTAAATTTAATTAAAAAGCATGACATTCAAAAGAGTAAGTAATTTTAAAAGCAAAATTGATTTGTGTTACATTATTTCAGTTTTTATTGAGTTCAAGTTTTTAATGTAGCTGACTAAACATCTGATATATATGCAGAGTTCTCTAAGGAGATCATCTTTCAGATAACTCGGAATACCTGAAATTAAATTAGAATTAAGAAATGCTAGAATTCACCTAGAATGATTCATGACAAATATTGTATAAAAGTACAGTTATTTTCTGAAAGACTTTACTGTATCCACAAGTCCAGATTATACAAAATTACAGAAATAAGTACCAATGTTCTTGAAGTACACTGCAACTTCAGTCATATCTAAGGTGATGAATACTAAGATGCTATATTAGGATTGTAGTCATTAGAGTTAAAATGGACATTTTTGATCAGAAAAAAACATAGGCAAGATGAAAGCCTTGAATTTTTTCCTTAGAAGCAATTTCATTTAAACAATTTCCACATCAAGTATTCAGAGACTTTTAATTTCAGAAGTAGAAAACTTTTTCTCTTATTTTTCCAGTAAATAATTCTAGTGTTCACTAATCTTGCATTTTATTAAAAATACTCCATAAGAACTGAGCTACTATTGAGATGCTCATGTCTGCTGATGAAATGTTGGGGCATCCACATACACCAGCAGCTCAGGGACTAAACACAGTGAGCTGATTTCCTGCTGTGATAATCTTCAGCACTGCTTCCTCTACCCACAGTGCATCCAGGTCTCATCAGATGCTCCCAATGCTGATTACATGGGTTTACATGAACTCATGGCAGGCAGCCAACATTTTGAACACTTCTATAATGTAGGGAAGACCACATTAACAATTTACTCTACTAAGTAACAACATGGAAACCCCAATATGCTTTGTGCCAACTATGATGCCCAGGCCTGAGAAACTGGCAGTGCATTAATGACCCAGTCAGATAAAGTAGATAGGTGAATTCTCCTTTCTCCTGACTCTGAGGCTCGACAAACAGTTTGATTTTCAGGCTTATGGTCTATTTCCATGTTTCCACTGAATTTCTTCTGTATACTGGCTTCCTGACTACTCTTCTTGTGAAATGTCCATATTTTCATGTTCCTCTGTCTTGGACTCCAAGTATAATCCTCACCAACAAATCTTAATCATTACAGTATGGGTAGACTATCCCATTACATTGCCTACTCTGGTTTATCCATAGTGGATTTTCATAGAAACTGCTTTTTCTTCTTTTGTGTTTTCTCAGAAACGGAATAACAAGACAACATCCAGGTTTTCCATCTGCGCTAACAGCTGAAGGAGGTGCACATTAATACCTCCCTTTCCCCCCCACCACTAATCAGAAGTCCAGTGATGGTAAGTGATACCAACACAAGGTCAATAAGCAAAATTCTCACGTTTTACTGTGCCATGGAGATATTGCATATCAGCCTCCAAGTCACAACCATAACTTGCTGCCAACGATGTCCAGATGCTCTGCAAATCTTAGCACCTGCTATTGAAGTCACTTACTATATATGTAATAAATTACATGAAAAAACACAGTTCTTTTGAGATGTTATTACAAGAACATGTGGCACCACCTATAGAGGAAGAACCAAAGTTCATAAATGGTTGGAAAAATACTGCCCTTTGACTGCAAAACCAATCGATAGCTTTGTATTGCAGATGGAATCTTATCCTGGGTGACTGGCAGGGCCATGGCACAAAAAAGTCACACTGCATCTGGAAATAAAGTTATTTGCCTTATCTGCATTATTCCTTTCTTTCTAAGAAGAAACATAGATACAGTAGAGGCTGGCAAACAACTTCTATACAAATATTACACAAATATAAGGAAATATTTTAGTAAGAGGATGACTGAAGCAAGCAGAAATACTCTTAAGATTTCACAATCAATGCACAGCTTTTAAATGTCTGTCCCTAGGTGAATTATGTAACACAGATGTTGAAGTGAATTGCAACTCTCAGTCCACAGTGATGAGATTCACCAAAAAAGTTAGACTGACTGCTGTTTGCTTCCTGATCATTATGGATATAATAAAATAGCAGATGTTCCTCAAACTATTAAAAAACTCACACATCCCTGAAAACTTTGCCAGCACATCTTACTGCATTTCCTGAATCCCCCATAAGACTTACTTCTAGATGTTGTTTTTACTTCATCAATTGAAATTCAAAAGAACAAGGGCAGTGACCATAAAAACAACTTCAAGGTGATAAGGTTACCAAAAGCAAGCTTCAGAGTATATTACACACCTCACCATGTACAAAGAACCCAATCCTTTCCAATTGCAGACTTGATGTAATCTACTCATGATGCATACAAAAAGAATTTGCAAGCTTGGTTTTGTTCATATTTGAAAGAAGTAGAATAGTTTCTATAACAAACTAAACCCATCTGAAAATATATGAAGTATATAAAGCTTTTGAGTGAGCTGTAATACTTAGAGAAGAAATCATTACATTAGATTCCTTCAATAGGTGTTTTATGATCTTGCTTAACTCACAACTTCTACAAACTTATTTTACAAGTCATCAGAAGAGACCTCTTTTTCCTTCATTTTAAAATAATGTCAAGAATATCTCAACTGAACATATTTTTTGCCTTGGGTAAAAGTAAATTATTTTTTTTACTGCCTCACATACACTTTTTAGATGTATATGTCCAAAACAAAAAAGAGCTCTAATCAAAACACAGAAATAACAGTCCTCATCAATTCTTGCACACACAGAAGAATCACAGCAGCAAAAATCTTAGCAAGTGCCTGCCAAGCAAAGCTCTTACACTCCAAAAATTTCAGTTATTTAAGAAGAAATGTAATGATCCCAGGATTAACTCTAACACCATGTCACAAGCAAGAAAGGACTGTAAGTGTTCTAGAGTTATACTCTAGCTTATGGAAAGAACTTTAATGGATTTCTAGAAACAATCATGAAATTGAAAGTTTTAAAACCACTGACTTATTTCTGCAAAGCAATAATCAACTGCCTTTAAGAGCTGCTTAGCTCTTGCAAGTTATACTGGTACTTTAAAAACTTTCTAGTTTTCTTTCACCCTCAATATTATGCAGAAAAAAAATAGAGCAAAATAGTTTTCCAAGGTTTTAAAGAAGCTCAGCCCTCAGAACTTTAAAGTGATCAAAATATTATCCCATTAAGTTTGAAAAGATCTGGAATACAAGTCCTATGCAGCTGGATCTCCCAAGCAAACCTGCTTGATAATGGGATGGGAAGTGGGGAGAGCTGAAACTAACCTTTTTTTTTAAACCAGGGATCAGGAAAAACATTAGACTGCTACTATCTCATTATGTACTGGAAAGACTCAGAATCTCCTCTGACATTCCCACTGACTAGGAGCCACCCAACGGCATCAAATTAAAAAAAAACATAAATAAAAAAGGTTAAGCTTAAATAGTTAATAAACTAATTTACTTAGTTTAAACTAATTTGCATTTAACCTAAGCACCTGAACAGTCCTGTGAGCTTCCAAAGGCTCACTTGTATTCTCAAAGTGAGTACACTCAAAATACTCTCCTAAACTGGTGTTTACTTCAACTAAAGTCCTGCAGTTATATCATGTTGCTTTCATATAATTTTCCATTATTCTCAATTGAGCTTTCAGGACAAGTGGAGCAAACAACTTTATTCAGTTCAGACTAGTATTTGGAGTTTCATGCTCCTTTTAAAATAAGAAAAATATCTAAATTGTCAAATAGCTGCTTATGAATAAGATTTACAGGCATTAATTATCTTCTAAATTATCTTTGTTTTTTTTAGAAAATAATTCAAATTTCCAAAGTTTAATTGTTATAGTAAGTACTAACAAGTACAATTAGAAAAAAACATGAAATGGAAAACTTTAAGAAACAAAAATAAATAACTAAAAGTTACACAAAGATTATCTGTCATTGCTTCCTTTTCCTGCTAGGATTCACAATTTTTGTAAGTCATACTAAGTGTGAAGTTTTACAGTAAGATGCGTAGAATTAAAATATATACTTATTATTATAGCAGTGCTAATAAAGAATTTTCAAGAACAGCAGTTTGGATCAAACTTAGCAGACTGCCATACTCAAAACATTCAAGAAGATGGATATAGGTTTCTAAGTACTTTAATTAAAATCTGAAAACTGTCTGTTTTTTTAATTTGCATTTTTACTCTTATTATTTTTCCAGCTTCTCCTAGAATTTTCCAGTAACCTGATTCCACATGTGAAAATAACGCCCTACAGACAGAAAACTCTGAAGCAACTAAATGCTTTTGAAACCAATGAAGTTGCATCAAAGGTCTGACCTAAACCAACAAATCAAAAAAACTGTCTTAAGGGCTAAAAAGAGTTATGGCAAAAATTACTGGTACTTCCTATTGAACACATTGCAATTTTATTACTTTTAGAACACTACACTTTCACCAAAGTCTGAGCTCATCTACACATCAGTACACCCTTAATGACTTTTGAAAACCTTGAAAGCGTAATTGCTAGAATACATTATTCTGGTTTATATGAAACTGTTTTAGAACCCCTGTTTAAAGTGTCTCTTTCCTTTTGTTTAAAGCACCAGTTAAAATGAAATAGTCTGGTAGAAGTAATTACATATATTCCTTCCTGTGTACCCTCAGGCACTGACTTTGCTCAATTTTTTCATTTTAAAAGAAAATATTCACTTCTAAAATTCTCAGTATTTTTATTTTTCATCTGATCTATGATATAAGTATACATAATCTTTTTCCACATACTTAACGTTGAAATAAATTAGTTGATCAAAAGACTGGAATACAGCAGGATAAGAGGTATTCTGGTCAAAAGGAAAAGTCTAGGTAATAACCCAATTATTCTTCCATTCTCATTCTGGAGCTCTTTGCAAAAAAAAAAAAATGAAATCCCAAAACCAACCAAACAACCTTGCTGCTATCTAAAAAACCAGAAATTCCACTATTTAATTCACAAACAGTTTATTATTACTTATGTCGTCAAACGTATGCTTCACTGTGTGCATATAAATTTATCTATATCCTAGACACCTACTGAAGGAGTCAGCTTCAATTGCAATTGAACATTTTAATCAGATCTTGCACAGAGCATATTCTCCTGAAATCTGCATGAAACAATTAGTGCTGCCATCCGGTCATAACTAAACTTTTCTCCATTGCAGATACAGGCAAACACTCCACAAAATAGGTGTCTGGATGATTTACTCAAAACAAACAAGAACAAGCATTCAGCAAACACTGTTTGCTTTAATCAATCTCCTCCAGCCCCCAAGCCATGAGGAATTATTCTCAACTCACACAACTGGTTAAATTTGCATAACTTTCGGACGCTTTAATGAAGTTACCTGTCATTAATGATCCAGTTCAGACACAGATTGAGAGAATTAAGGTTTTTGCATCTCTTTACTATTTCCATCACGGTTTCGTTGTCCAGTTCTGTGATATGACGCAGATCCAAGCTCGAAAGATTTCTTAGCTATCGAGACAAACATGAGAGAAAGAAAGAATCTGAAATTCATTCAAATACATAACTGTTGAAAAAATTGTTAATTTTTTTTTAAGTTTCACAGTATGTGCAAGCTAGTCATGAAAGATAAGATTACTGTATTTTTTACAAAAAAGCAAACATACCAGAGATATTCACAGAATTCAACTTGAGCAAAGCTGTGATTCAGGCACACAGTTACCACATAAAATCCGGACATTCTCACTCGAGGGGCAATACAACCTACAGTAAGGGCACAGGCCTTCCTTCTCCTCTTAAATACATGGAGTGTAAGATACCAAGGTAAAATATAATTTAGCCACAAGAAAAATAAGGCATGGAAGGAAGTGAGACAGCACTTTTGTGCTTAGAGTCAAATGAATGCAATTAACAACTCCAGAGTATAAAGCTTTCAAAGTAAACAAATAATACAACTCCCTGAAAAATATAGTATTTATACTGTATTCTCACCGCAGTTATCAATAGCAGATTAGATATTCTAAATGACAAAACTTGGAGTCACAGAACAATATAATTAAAAGTTATGCACTGATTAAACTGACTTACTACCAGAGTTAATCATTCTCGTGTCCTTCAAAAGCAAACCCTTTTAATGAGTTAGGGATGCAAAAAAGTATTTTTTTACAGACTTCTCCAGTATCAGTTTAGTCATAATAACCTCCAAGTACTATTTGCTTTGTAAGATGTCTGAAATAATCTCTGTTATACTCTGGAAAAATAATTGCATTAGGCAATATTGACACTTCAATTGAATTTACTTTCCCTGTAAGAGAGAAAAAATGATCCTCATCAGTGATTTAAGTCACTAAGGATTTGATTAAGTAAAGGCGTACAACTGAGATCACATAATTGGTCCACTTCAGTAGTTAACTATTAAGTCTACGTATTTAGGGCCGGGGGTCTGGGGGAGAGCTGGCAGCATGGTGTGAGAAGAAAAGAAGAAAAGGAAAAGAAGAGGACTTCAAATATAGGTAGCCTTCTACAGAAACTGGAGTTTTGACAAGTTTTTAACAGTCTCCAAACAAAAGCTGAACATAAACTACACACTGTTCCCAAAAATTCTGCAAAACAAGCATAAAATCAAGAATCCTGATCTCTGAGGAACACCAGCAAGGTATGTCTACAGAACCGAGGACAATAAATTTCTGTTATTATGATACTACCACAGGTATCACTCTATAGGTACTTGCTGCATTCCCACTCAAATTCTGATAAACTTCTTTGCCTTCTTACTAGGGAACAGAACATACAGTGGTTGATACTGTGTTAGTAAAATACACACCTTTTACAAGCTCTGTCTGTTCTCATTTCATACATACTCTAGAATGAAGTTTAAACTTATCTTCTATGTACCAAAAAAAAGCTCATAACCAATCTCTCATTTTTTTCCTGCATAAATAACAAGAAGGGGAAGCTTACAGCAACTGTAGATTTCCTCACCTTCACACAGATACTCATATTAGATATTTCAGCCATTAAACCATAACAGCAATAATGTGGCCTGTGTGTGTAACAGAAAAATACACCTGCTGGACAATTCAACAATGAATACGTTCTATGACATGAAACATCTAAGGAGACTTAAAAGACAAGCAGAAAATCTTCCCATTTAAGAAAACCCAAAGCTTTCTTTCTCAACAACATTCTTCTTATGAGCAGATGACAATACTGGTGATTCTTTTGCCATTATTATTACTTATGGACTTAAGCCCACAAATTTACAGTAAACTATCAGTGCATGGAGAGAGGCCAGTGCTCCTTTAAAAAGTGCCTTTAAAATGTGGCTTCAAATCAGGTAAGAGGTAACAACAGTATATTATTTCCCTCAATGATGCAACGATGAATGTAGCAGAAAGCATTTGTGGTTTCCCAGGAAAAAAATGCATGAGTGGAGTCAAAACCTAAACTGAATCTCTAGTATTCCTGTCCACCAAATTAACAGTGTTTTCAAGGTAGATTTTGTCCATTACCATCACAGGAGAATGATCATTCCCTCGCTGCTTCTTTCTTTCATACTAGTAATAGTCTATTATTGTATTCAATATACAGTAACCCAGCCATCACTTGCCTTTTTTACTGTCATATTCCTTCATTTTAAACACCTGACCTGTTTGGTAGATTAATTCTTCTTCTTCTCAGGCACAATATACTCAATGAAGAAAACCTTCGTGTCTTAGAAGTTTGAAGAGACTACTTCAGATCGATACATACTCAAGTATACTTTGTTCTCTACAACATCAAAATTGTCATTACAGAAGTATCAATGGCTTTCAAGACTTGCAGAATTGAATGCACACTCCCTTTTGAGACAATCTGAATATGACAGGGAAAAGAATACCACTCTGCCTACTTAAATCAAAGGTATCAACATCTCATTACCGGTGAGAGAATTGTAACAAATGTCTATTCAATCATTTTTCATTTTAAAAAAATATATATACCTTAAAGACAAATTTCCTATTTTATATCTTACCTAGAAGTAATTTTAGGGGGAAAATGCTACAATGATACAATCACTACTAGGAAAAATTGGAAGAGAAAAATACGTAGTGTCTTACATCCTAATACTAACCCTCACAGCTAAAAGTAGAATGATATTAAAAAGAAAAATCAAACTTCTCCAAAGTAGACAATTAAAAAACAGATGCCAGACTCTACAGTGCATTCATAAAATTTGAGATTAAAACAGAGTAGCTTTAAACAGTGTTCATTCAACAAAAAGATGATATGCTGTGACTTAAATGCTCAGTCTTACATTGCATTGCATTTATAATGTTTTTCCTTTAGTATTTTTTTTAAACCAAAATTATTTTTGTTCATGCAGCAACACCATTTTACTGAATGATTTCAGGGCCCTTCTTCTGCAGATATCCAAGCTTTTCTTGAACTCTTCATTTTAGAGCTTTGCAAATAAGCATGCATGAGCAGAATTTAAACTTTGAACTCAGCTATGTCAATCAGTCAGTCAAAACATTTTAATGGAAAAAGGAATACTCAGTGTGACTAAGCACAATGCAAATAAGTAGGCAGAGGGCTTAAAACATGAAACAGAAAATACCAGAATTTTTAAAAAGCAGAAACACTTAAACTAACTGTGCAATACCTATAAACACATTCTTGCTGATATTACTGATTATTACCCAGTACTTCTGGATCTCAAGTATTTTAAAATATGCCAAAATCTTTGTGGTTTTTAAATTACTTTGTTTGGTTGGTTTAAATGAAATTGTATGACAACTGATATATTTGAAGATTCAGAGATTATCATACTGTGTGCCTGAATCACATGCAATTAATAAGATTTCTATCTTGGCTACTGAAACCTGGAATAGAGAATCAGTATTACCATTGGGATCATAGGTGATTTAACTGTGGGTGTATCAACTCCTGTTAATATTTAGATGTTAGTGTATTGAAAGTGCTAATGTAATCAGTACACAATTTTTTTCCCATTGCATGCTTCCACAATTCCTGTAGAGATACACTGCCCTAAAAACCATAGAAGAGAACAGAACCATAGAACCATTTAGGTTGGAGAAGAACTTTAAGCCTGAGTCCAACTGAAACCTAAAACTGCCAAGTCCACCACTAAACAATTCATGTAAGATTAATCCTCTTCAGTATGAAAGCCAAATTATTTCTGAAGGAAAGTGCTTATAAGGACTTAATGAGCTTTAAACTCACATCTTTTGCTAATTAAGCTTAATTTTCTTGACACACTCTGTCTATATATGCCTTCAGGGAATAAACTGCTCTCTGACTTAAGTCTCCCAAAGCAAATGTATGATCGCAGGAAATGAAAAACAGCAACATGAAAAAAACTATAAACCACATTCTTTTTATTATAACGTCAATAGAATCTACGAACTATTTTTTTTAAAAGTTTTGTTAAAAGTCATATGCATTAATTTTTACTGAAGAGCTGCCATAAATGAACTCCACAATTGAGATATACTGTGATCCTAGAACAGTAATCATACATGATCTAAAGAATTGGAAAATGATTGAATAGTTACAAAGGAGTCTATTTTCCCATAAACTGATTAAATGTTTTGCATGTAAGTAAGTTTTAATTTCAGTTCTTAAGTACTGTGAAATATTACGGTCCCATTGCTTAAGTAACAAACACACAATAAAAACTGAGTTGTAAGCACAAAGATTTAATCACCTCTAATCACCTCTAGAGGAGGGACCTGCATATACATAGCAACTGCACATATAGCATCTCTGCTACAAAACTCATTTCCAGATTATAAACTCTAAAAGTTGCTGTAGAATTACATTTTTGCTGATTCATAGTTTACATCTTCATGTTATTTACTGTCAAGTACTTCTAATGAATTTTTTGGGAGGGTAGAAGGGAAATGGAAGTTTCATAGAGCCAATCCTTTCAACCATGCAGTCTTCTCTGCAATGTGTTTTCTACTTCATTGAAAGAAATGACAGTTGGATACAAACATCAAATTCTTCCAATTAGCAACAAGAATCTCTTAAGAGGGACACAGGTAACCTAATTCAACAAAATCATCAGATTCAGTATGACAAGATGCAAAAGCATTCACTTAGACAGCACCGTACCAATTAAAGTTGCAAGACAACACTCACGAAGAATGTCCCAGAATCACCACATCCAAAAACTCTCAGTCAGTGCTTTTTCCAGCAATTGGAAGACTAATATTTAAAACTACATGTTACTAAAGGCAAACAGACTGAAATATATCACATTCTATCTTAGGAAATCCGGTTCATTATACAAAACTGATTAAAATACTGTTTTCTCTGTACCTACTCAAAGAACAGCAATCATACCCTCAGTCAGGAAGCTTAATGATTTTAAGATCAGAAGGTATGCTGAAATACTACCATAGTAAGAATATAAAGCAGAACACTTTGTGTCAAAACAAATCATTTACTAGAAAGAAACCACACATTACTCAAGTTCAGAAAGGCTCCTGCAAAACCCGTCCTGTCAGGTGTAGATTATCATTATGTATCCGCCACACTGATGATGTCTACACTGAATGAGCCCTAAGAATTTGCTCCATAAATATGAATTTTGATTGACTTCATACTGACCACCAACTCAGACACAGGTATCACTAGGCTGGATTGGTCATGAGTAACTATTATGAGAGAAAGAAAAAGTGAAGATCACATTATTCCAAAAGTACTTCTTAGATGAACTGTCTTCATGCATTAAAGATTAACAATCTTTTTCTAAGTTAGAAATTTTTTTCTGTCAAGGTTCTGTACAAGGACTCATACATAATTAAATGTCATTAACAAACTTTACCAGACAGTTTGTGGGAAGTATACAGTGTAGAAAGCATAGCTTTACACTGCTACAAAGTAATTCCCCTTGCATACATATATATATTTTATATATATATACACATATATATCAGAAACCAAAGGAAGAAGCCAAGGAAGTGGCTTGGTAATAAAATTATATCTAGATGTCAAGATTTGCTGATGCAAAAATTCTACTAGAAGTGCAACAATTAAACTGCTGAGAAGGAATTACCATAACATGGGAGGAAAATGCTATTGGTCTTGACGTCAAAGATGTAACATTAAAAAAACACTACCTCACTAGGAAGAATACAAAGTTTCTTACGCCCATCTAGTCAATGAACAAAAATTACCCTTCTGGTTGTTCTGTCTTCAACACAAACACCTAAAGCGCATAGACACTTTTCACATTTGTGTTGATCTTCACACTTACAGGAGAAGCAAAGTAAAAAATAACTAGGGATAAACTCTTGAGAGACAAAGATGTGTGGAGGGGAGAAAGAGTGCAAACAAGGAAAAAAAAATCACACATGGAAAGCTAATTAAATAATAAAATAAGTTATAAAGAGAGATAAAACAAGAAAACAGCACATGGAGACGCGGTGAAAACAGCAGATGAACTACAACACTACACAGGTTCTTCCCTCCTCCTGAGAAACAATACTGGTAAGTATTGGACTAAATACTCTGATGTCATGGAGGAGGCCATTCACTTCTTTTGTGACAATGTTTCATACATTAAAACTCTTAAGAAAAATGAAACATTCAGGTCATCAGAACAACTGATTTCAACCGAGAGTCTAACCGTGAATTGCACATAAACACACTCCTTTTTTCCCTTTCTTCTTGTGTCTGTAAATGAAGTGCCTATCATCTTAGCCAACAGTCACTATTTGCTTTATCTGTATTTTTTTCAGTTTATAATAACTTCAAGGAAAAAAGGCACCAGTGTGATGACATGGTCTTTCTCAGAAACCAAATTTTTTTTTTGTCATTCTGCTCAGTAGAAAATTAGTGAAAATAAACCCGGAATGTTTCGACTTTTCCTTAAGTATACAACACTTTATATTCCATACCCCACAATTAGCTATTAAAAAAAGCTCTGTGATGCAGCAGCACTGTAATTTAGAATTTTTCAAGTGCCAGTATTTTTAAAGAGAGCTAACATTACTAGGGGGAAAATACAGTAATAATAAACCACTCAATTTTTATACATCCATCAGCCCTAAAGTAATTTCACAACTGAGGCCACTGCTGTTATCTCCAGTTTGCACACAGGAAGGAGGACACACAGCAACTAGCTCTGCACAGCCTGGAGGGACACACTCACAGGCCACAGAGAGCAAAGAGCAGATCCCACCTTCTCTAGGAACACCAGACTGGAATTACTACTAAACACTTATGAAGCACCAGTTAGGTACTCAACACAAAACCAACCACAGAAGTGCACGATGGTTAGAACAAAAAGTTATGTCATTGACAGATGAATTCTGGGAAAGACAAATGCAGCAAAAAATGTTACTACTTGCTACAAGTCTGTCTAAAATGCCTGTCCCTATTTTTCTCATAAGTCCCCTCTAAGTATTTAAAGGTTGCAGTAAAGTCTCCCTTGAGCTTTCTCCAGGTCAAAGAGTCCCTAACTTAGAGTGCTATCACATCACTGTCTTTGCAGTATTCACATCCTACAGAAGTGGTACAGATATAGCTTGAGGGAAGGAAACTGAAATACGTAAGTCTCAAGTCCCAACATGCACCAATTATTTATGAAGTAATTACATACTAAGAGTCTAAGCAGCCTCTCAGATACTTTCCGAACATGTTCAACAGGGTTGTTCCAATGCAAACCAGGATTTCTAATAATTTAGTATTATTAAACATGTGAAAATCAGAAATATATTAATAAAAAGTCAAGATTTTTACTCTTCTTCAATCTAATAAATGCAATTATAAAGTCATTCTGTTGAATGATAAGACATCTAACATCTATTAAACACTCAATAAATGTAGGTCAGAATAATGCCGTAACCAAAACATGTAGCTGAAAAGTGATCCTTGTGGAAATTTCCCACAAAGCTTTGGACTATTTGGTCTATGTCAAACTTTTAAACTGTGTACCTCCTATATTTATGTTGTGTATATAAACATAACCTATAGTTATACACATGTATTTTCATTGGATATGAAAATAATTGTCTCATTTCTTTCTCCAACAGATATGCACACCTTTTACTCATCACATCAATACACAGTTCTTTTGAAACAGCATCCTTTGAGGTCCTATGACTTTACCATACAAACTGATTTCCCTGGCTTATTTCTTTCTGCATGTGTTCTAAGATGTTTTCAATTCTTCTGTAGCTTCAGCAAAGCAGCTCTAAAATGATGAAAGTAATTTACAGATATGCTGAATGGTTCTGTATAACAATAGGAGACCTTCACAGCTACATCAAAAAACCTTTGCTTTCATCAAGCGCGCTCCATTTTCATTAAATATGCTCTCTACTTCCTACCTCAAGATCTCTTTAACCATTTTCATGTTTGCATGATCCCTGGATTTACTTTCAGCTACAAATTTTAATTAGATGGTGTTTGTCCACCTCATCCAAGTCATCCATTTTACTGAACACTTTAATTACTTTCTGTAGATTCAATCAAGTTAGTTTTCCCACACATCACTCCTCTTATGCAAAAGAAAAAGGAAAGAAAAGAAAATATATCTGTCACACTATCTATATAAAATAAGAAGATTAATATAGTCAAACTGTACATATTCAGGGGGCACACTGCTGCAACCAGAGGTCTGTATAAACCTCTTGCAATTAGAATTTTGCATTTTAAAATGGAATTTTGTTTTGTTTGTGATGGAATCAGCTGCAATTATGCATTTTTAAGAGTTATAACCTGAATATCACTGTTGTTTGTGAGAAAATGTATAATCCCACAAATATATTTTTGTTACAGTGGTTTTATACAGCGAAATTTAAATAATGCAAAGTTCACTCACTTGATCATGTTTCTGTCCATGCCAGTGCTATAAATCATTCATGTAATCTTATCTTGGCTGATACCTATGACCCAGCTATAGTCCAGTACACTAATGACTACCAGAGAGTAGTTATGATACTTACATTGGTAAGGTGAATGACTCCTTTTGAAGTAACAGAGCAGCCCATGAAACCAACATACTGCAGCTCAGGGCAATGTTCAGCAAAAGCTTTCACTGACTGATCTGTCACCTACAGAAAAGATAAACAGGTAAATAAACAGTTGAAGAGGTGATACAAGCTCATACTTAACACAGCTTACGACATTTCTACTAACATTGGCAAGCAGCTTATTTAGACTTTTAGTATTATTATTACCACTACTACTTTTTATTTCAAGAGTTTGAGAGAAAGCATTGGGTATGCACAGTTTGCATAGACAGGTATGGACATATATAAATGAAAATCAGGATGAAAAATATTTTTGGCAGAAGGCAGAGAAAAAAGAAACACACGGCAAGAGATGATAGCCACAAATTCAGATCTTATTGTCACCCTATTTATGTGCAAATAACTCAAGAGACAATTGTATCCACTATTTTCATAAATTATATACAAAAATGAAAATACTAACAATTTTTTTATTGTCAACTGGTAGACTCATGCTATACCCATCACTGACTCTGCAAAGAATTTCAGTTGTGTGCTACCTTAAATTTATATGCCTTGTCTTATATTTCTTTTAACTAAAACACAGCAATTGAAGAGCTCAACTTAAAAGTAATATTACATCTGTTTCACACAGAAGACTCGGTAATCTCATGGCAATACACCACTGTGTCAGTTATCAGCCAAATGGAGATGTTATCTAGTTTATTATTGAGATTTATTTATTTATACAACCGTTTTTCTATAATTAAGTTTGTCTAGTAAAATTTAATAACTATAAAACAAAATCTATTATATAAATGCATTGCTTTGTAAGTAGACTTAATGATCAAAAGGGACTTTGTGAAGAATGCGATACTGAGATAGGCACATTTATGACACGACACACACCTTCCTTTAAACAAGTAAGGTTTGTTTTTGTTTTGTTTTTTTTGTTCTCTCTGAGAAGTATAGATACCCAGTGTAAATGGCAGTAATGAAAAACCATATTTTTTTAAACTACTGACTGTGTGACAAAGCCTGTATTTTCCAACTACACTGCTCAGGAACGTCTCACTGTGTCTGGAATCCTAACACCTGAATGCTGAGAACATTCTGAATTTCTATGGATGTCTCCCTGTTACCACAGAACTGAAAAGCAAAACAAGTTTTGAAATATCCAGTGCACAGCTGAGACCTAGGTGAATTCATACAGGAACACTGTTCCTGCTGTGTAGTGGATCACCAACACCCAGAGTTCCAACTTGCCCAACATGCCATGTTTGTGCACCCTGGCAGCACACGGTGACCTTGATGAGGACTCTGGCAGAAAAACTTTTGAAAAGATAACCCAGAGATATGGGCTTATAGGCCCCATTAACTCAAAAAAAGCTGCATTGCTTTGAGGTTACTGAAAATTGTTATAGACCTAGTGCAGTTTTCTCAAAGGAAAGATTTCTCAGCAAGCAGAGATTTTTATTGCTGCACATCTGCCAAATAAAAGTAAAAGGCAAGCCTTTTAGTATTGTGTATTTAGAACCCGATTAAAATGAAAACAGGCCAAAAGGAAAGGAAAAAGGGTCAGCAGAACAGAATCAATCACAAATCGGGTAGCAGAGACCCATATGTCATGTCTGCCTGCTTGAACAAAAGCCAACCACTGTAGTAAGGAATTTTTTCTCTGATTCAATCTGACACAGCCTTAGATTTTTACTTTTTGCACACTCCTCTCAGCTAAGGACAGCCACACCAACTATTACTTTTTTTGAGATACTGATTACCAAAAACCTGTGACAAATGCTATCGCAAGTCAAAGGCTTAGAAATTTGCAGTATTTATGATGCTACCAGCACCAAACTAGGGCTGTAAAAGAGAAGCTTATCTCCTATAGAAAATAAATTAAAACCTCTGATTCAGCTGTTGATCTCGGAGAAGGACTCTATTACAATCTCAGTCTACGCTCCCTACAGAAGATTTAAGTGTAATTCTCTGTTGCAGACAGGTTTGCCCTACCTATCAAGAAAATGTAGTAATGAAAAATCAATAGTATAAATGCCTAATATCACAAATTCATTACAGAACTTAAAGCTTCAATCTAGAAATAATTTCTTACTTACAGCTAACATTTAGGTGCGTGAAGACTTTGAAAAATGACATTATGAATGCAAATAATAAAATTACTATGTCTTAAAATATCTTCTTTCCATACTATACTATTTTCTCTAATCTAAACAAAGCCTGTGGAAAAAAATAGTCTTAATAAAAATTAAGAACAGTAGATTATGATCATTTACATTAAATAGTTTACAGATTAGCAGTGAACCTTTTCAGTGCTTGTTAGATATGCAGTATCTTTTTAATCAGAAAAAGATCCTTCATTGCTTCTGCATGCCAGGCAAGCATCATGATTTTCCAGTCAAAAGGAGTGTGACGTAACCTGATAATGCTTTACAATTACTGTGGTAATTCAGACACATATTTTGCTACTGCAAATAACAATTTGTTCTTAAACAATTTGTTCTTATCTTGACTTATAAATAAAAAAAGAAGTCTTTCTGTCTTTTGCTGTCAGACAACAAAACCCGACTATCTGCAGAAGATGACTTTCAACTTTAATTGGGAAACACTGCAAAAATTGTCTCAATCAACGCTGTACTTTCCTCTCAGCTTTCTTTGTTACACCAGTATCTAGGAACTCATTATTTCTTTTCCAGACCCTATGTCATTTATAACTATTGATTTTTTAATATCATGCTTCCCATTCTGACAGCCTGCAATGAACTGATACTCTGTTTAGTTAAATACTTTGATATGACTCCACTGTCCAAAGATTGTATTAGCTGGAAAGGAATATATGCATATGTATTTCTGTATTTACATACACACACAATTGCAATTTCACTAGAAGGCTTCTCCTAAGATGAATATAAGAGACTATGCATGGAAATACCAGATCAAAATCTGTAATCTAAACATCTGTTAAAAGGTAAAATTTATATTATGTCTTCTTGTTGCTCTTTTTTTACAGGGTTTGGGGAAAACAAGAACACATAGTAATTTGCAATTTATTTAAAACTTATGTGTAAAATGATAGTCAAGTAAAATCACCTAGTCTTCAGTTAGAATAACAAATAACTAAATCCTATCTGTCCTTATTCATATATGGGTCAAAACCATAATGATACAGAGTTTGTATGCAGAAGTTTGGGCTATTTTTGGTTGGGTTCTTTTTGGTGTTTTTGTTAGTGTTATTGCTCAGTGTTTTGTTAGTGTTATTTTGTTAGTGGTGGTGTTTTGTTTCTTTCATCAGATGTATTTGTATCAAGGAGAAAAAAAGTAGATAAAGTTCAGCCGTGTCTGAAAGGGTGATCAGAAAAGGGTGATGGGCTGCCCAGGGAGGAGGTGGAGCTCCCATCCCGGAAGGTGTTTAAGGGAAGAGTGGACATGGCACTCAGTGCTCAATGACAAAACATTTGAAAAAAGCTTGGACTTAGTGATCCCACAAGAGCTTCCAACTTAGCTCATTCTGTGATTCTGTGTTACAGAAGCAATGAAGTCCAAGGATGCTTCTAAGACTGGAAGCACCTATTCTTCTGCTTAACTAGGCTTTCCTCTTATTCATCATCTGCAGTGTCTAGCACATACAGACTTAAACTTTTGTGTTTAGCTCCTTATGCAGTCTGGGTCACTATTTCTACCAGAAGTAGTCAGGAATAGAAGCCTCTTTTACTGTATGAAGTGTTTTACACTTGCAAGAGATGGTCTACTCTGCAGAATGAAAGAAAATCGAGTGACAAAAAAAAAAGCACGGAAAATTAGCAGTGATATGTATGCAATGATTATGCACCTTAACACTGCCTCTTTGTAATGCAATATGTAACTGTATGTTAAATTTTCACTACTCAGGAGATAGAAGAGGTACATAAAATGTCTATTACAAATATGGCTTCTGTGAACTAACAGATTTCTAAACAACTGACATTCTGATGTATTATACAAACAGATTAGACTAGCATAATTTAAAACTAGATTATTATAAAAAATATACTGCAGTTCTACAGAAATGACCCTTGTCAACCAAGAGAAAAATTCACACACAATTTTATAATATATCACAGTAGTGTTCTTCCAAGAATCTCTAGTAATTGGATTGTCTAGTCGACCTTCATTGACTTTCATTCATCCTGTCTTGCTTCATGTTAGTCTTGCTTTGAAAAAGTAATATAGGATGATGAGGACAGATTTATAAGTTATGCACTAAAGCATTGTGAATGGGAAATATGCTGGTCTGGAACTAATGGCATAGATTTTGCTCCTATCAAAAAGATCTATGATAAGTGAGATATGATTTAATCATTTTCTTTCTATGTATTGCAGCCTATTATACACAAATTCCAGTTCTGCATTGTTTTACAGAAATTCAATATTTTGCCTACTCTGAATTAGATTTTGTAAGTATTAGTTTATTTTACATTCTATTCAATAAATGAAAGTGCAAAAAGGAAAAAGCAGAGACGATAATTCAAAAAGAAAGACTGAGGTACAACAATGAAAGCCACTCAAATTCCAACTAAAAAGCCTCATAATTAATGACACCTACAGAAGCTCAAATAACTGAAAAAAGAGACAGGAATATAAAAAGCAACTGGCACAGAACGAATACCATGTTCTCTTATTTAAACAAGTGCACTGCACTGTCAGTAAGCAGATCTTAAAAAGCACCTTTTTCCATGCTATATACATAAATAAAAGTTGGAAAAATATGTAAAATATTCCTCAGAAGAATAAGCTCTGCTGGACTAAAAATTTGCTGTCATGTAAACAGTCAGTCATGAAGCTACATATTCACTACACAAGGCAATACTAATGGTAGAAGAAACCCTTTTTCTCTCAATTCCTTATTCCATAAATTTTTTCTCCATCTTGGTCAGACACCAGCTTAAGCAAATTATATCTGGACACCAAAGGAAGAATTAAAAAGTCAGAGAGGGCTTACTAAAATTCAGTTTTGTATTTGAAAAGAGGTTAAGTTTGCAAAAAGCTCATATGCCAATAAAATGTTCTTGTCTTACCTACACATTTTTCATTATCTGCTACAGATTGAGGCCCACATGCCCCCCACTCCAAAACCCGCCCCACGCATGAACCACATGGCTACACCCTCCAATATTGTGTTTAAGGTATCACACACTCATTGTGCATTTCAGTGGTCTGTCTCCCCTGAAATCCTTGTGTGCCATAACCTACCATGATTTAGCAGCTAGGCTAAACTCTAGTATAGCTTTGGTTTAACTCCTTTTTACCACAACTTCTGGAATACATTAATTTCAAAAGATGCAGGCAAATCACGCAGAGCAAAAGCATTTACCAAGGACTAATTTAGATCACAGGTGAATTCAACCAAATTCACAAGTATGCAATACATACCAAAAAAAGAAACATAAAGTAAAAAGATTGATGATATACAAAAATATCTTTATACTGTAAATCAAGGCACTCAGGCTACCACTGTTCTATCAGCAGGAAAGAAATTAAATATCATTACATGAACATCCTAAAAAAGCCCAAAAAATCACAAATCACAGTAATTAAGTTGTTTTGAGGGAAGATGCTTTACTATACATATGTGCTGACATAGGTACTTCCTATTTGGCTTAAAATTTGCCTTACTATCTCTGCACTAAAAATTAGCAGATGATGCCTCTTTCCCACAAAGGGAAAGATGACCTTGCCTCTTTTTTGACTAACACTTTTAAAACTACTTTTAAGGGTCAAAAGAGGTCAAAAGGAGGGCCAAAAGAAAGATCAAAATATAACAGTAGAACACTACTAAATTTTACACAGTTCAACTAAAGCTTATACTTTCAAATATTTAAGATTATACATACCTTCCTAGTTCTGTGAGTAAGAAATTACAAGTAAATTCTGTTATAATTTAACCACACATTTAAATTCAAGTACAAATTCAATTTCATTTGAAAATTACTTTCCACAGGAGGCTGCAATACTCAAAGTATTTACTTACAGATTTAGTCCTAACAAACAAACAAACCAGGGCATCTAATTCCTAATAATATTTTAAAAATATAATTTCTTAGAAATACATTATACTTTTAGATTGATCATAAATATAAACCCAACCCATTGCAAATTAGTGGTTTTTCAGCACAAACCTCTCGTACAAACACACACAAATAAAGCCTGCTATATACAAATAAAGGGCTCTTTTGCCATACCTCTCTCAGAAAACAAAAGGCAGAAATTGTGGAAAACGAAGTTTATGTTTCAAAGATACATTTAAAACTTAAACTGGAAAAGATTTTTCCTATTCAACAGGACTGATACTCAGCCTGCTTTCCACAAGCATCAACCTAAATTATATTTGTCATAAAAGCTGTGACAAAGTAATTATTATTGGCAAACATGCATTTAATTCATGACCCCCTATTCCAATTACAGAACACTGACAAAAATAAGGCATGGATAATCTGTCATCACACTCAAGTTCTTAGGACACCCAAATTTCATTAGTGAACAGCAGAAGGCAAGGCTCATCTTAACTAACTGCCAGAATATATTTCTTCACTTTTGCTTAATCAAAACAGAAATTTAACAACTTGCAGCTTTAACTTCCAGTAGTAGTACAACTTTCTATGTGCACCCAAAAGAGAAATATAAATATTTCTATTCCTTCATCTTTGAAGGAAACTAACTGAAAAGAAAAGAATCCCCATTTTCTAACATACTTTTAAAGATTCAGTTGATATTCAATATTTTCTCAATCTGTTTATAACTTTGAGTGGTTCCTTTTCATTACAAAAAAATATCTTATTACAAAACAAATGTACAGTCTTTCATGAAATAAAATATTGCTGCTTACTAATGGCTGCAAAACATGTTCCATTATTAGCTAAAAGAGATGACTTAATCCATCAGTATAAGTGACTTTTTACACACAAGTTAAAACAAAAAATTCTTTTTAAGTATTTTAAGACCAACTTAATTTTAGATGTCCTGTGCATCCCTGCTACCTCAGACCTCATGAGAATATATACTTGCTCTGAGGTATTTTGTAACAATTCGCTACCCCAGCCCCACATTTGAGAGGAGGGGAAGAGTGACATGATTGAATTGCTATCCTTGTCCTCACACTTATGCTCATCCCAGGAATTAGTATCACTAATCTAACCATATACAAGAGGAAAAGACAGACTAGAGTGTAAGGACTGAAGAGTTAAAAGGAGCATTTTACATTACATTTACCAGTTGGCCTGATCACCTACATTATGGTAACTTCAACTAATTCAAAATACCTTAGAGAATGAAAACAACACCAAAATTTTGCAGAATACTCAATTCAATACTCAGGGGAATAATAATTTTACAATTCTTCTAGAATGCACATGGGTTTACAATGTTTCTCCCTGGTTTTTATAAAGACAGTGTTCCTGTTTTATCTTGATAATAGTGAAAACATATACAAATCCTTCCTAACTACTCCAACATGATTTTCAGATACGGAACTCTAAGCACCTCTGTTAAAGGACACACAAAGTATTCCTTCCGTTTCTGTGGCACAGAGTATCACTTTTTAATCTTATTCTCTTTTTGTTACTGATGACACGAGTCATCAAAAGACGACTTGTTCTCTTTTTTTGATCTATTTTATCGTGCAAATTATTTAGTACTATACAAAACAACATCCTGGAAACATATTTAGTTTGAAATACTAAATAATGTAGACAACTTCAAACTAGTTTAAATATCCAGGGTAGAAAATAAATCTAAATTCTCAATATAAATTTTCTCTGATTCCCATTATCTCACAATTTTATTAAGAACAGTTTACATGCATTTGTATTAAATGAGACTATCAGCACATCCTAATTTATCTGTTGAAAAATGCAAATAAAATTGTAAAAACAGTTCTTCATCTTACAAAATACGGCCCTCCTACCAAAAGAGAAAATTTATTATCAAAATGTGTTTACTCTGGACTTGGAAAACACTGCTTCCAAAACTAAACATCTTTCACCAAACAGCACATACGCATAACCTGATAGCCTACAAAATGTCAGGAAAATTAAAATTAAAAAAATTAAATACAATAAAGAGTACCGTTGCATTATAAATTTTGTAACAAGAGTCACACACTAGAAATATGGTATGTTCATAAATGGTTATAGGAAAACTGAATGTTTCTCAGCTTAATTTTTAAGAAGGAGAATGCATTATAATTTCTAAAAATTAAAAATAATATTACCCTTTGCTATTCACAAATCTCAGTCAAAAAGACTAATGTGTCCACATGCTAAGAAATACATATTAAGCATTTTAATTTAGTACCATTCTGAATAAGAATAAGGAAATAAAAATTTCCATGTAACCACAAAATAGGTCCATGGTTCAGTGGTCTAGCAGCTTAGTACTTCCTCCTTCTATAAGAAGTGTATGAATAAAATATTTATCCTCTCTGGGACTTTGCATTACCTTCACTTTTAATGCCCCCAGAGCTACAGAAGCATATTTCCTATTCTGTATTATGAGTTTAAAAAAACACAAAATCCCAGCTTATTCTACAGCTTTACTGTTCACCCTAACAGAATAATCTCATTACCACCTAAAATACTTTTTAAAGAAATTAACTTGTATTTTCACATCCTCTGTGCTATTTGATTTTATACATTCCCATTAAATTAATTTACTATGGCAAATATATCTGTTTACCACAACTTCAAGGCTTTCAAAGGGGCTGAGACTTTATTTTACAGTACACATTCATGCAACAAGCATCTTACGCTCATACTGTCTCCCTTCTAAAATGGCCTAACAAGAGCATGATTAATGTTCACAAAGAGTGGAGACCTTGGTCACAAAAACTATTAAATACTATTATGTCTACATGCTTCTGGTTCACTCCAAGAACATTGTCCTTTTTGCAAATAAAAACATTTCATTTGTCTCGTTACTCTGATTACCTTCTGAAGGCCTCCTGGATACTTAAACAAACCTTTTAATTTCCCTGGTCAAGAATCTGAAAAATCCATGAAACACCCAACCAATTCCTTACCCATCTAATAGCCTACTCATCATATCAATCTCTCACCAATTTACAGAGAAGGATGTTGTAGGGGAACTGTGTCAAAGGCTTTACGGAAGTCCAGATAAATGACATCTGTAACCCCTCCCCTGTCCAGTGGTGTAGTCACTCCAATACAGAAGGCCACCAGGATGGTTATTTTAAAACAATGTGAGCATTTTATCTTATAAAGTTAAGACACTTGCAACATTTAGTAGAACTAGAGATTTACACAATATTACCTAAATCTCTTCTTCCAAGTTTCATGGATAGCGTGTAATTGTAATGAGTGAGGAAATCCTTGTAGCAGTTGAAAATGCAGGGAAATATATACACACAGGTCATGTAAGGTGGTGTATACACAGTACATTCTATATCAGAACCCACAGTGAAGATACCTTCACAATTGCATTTTGTTTTTCAAGCAATTAACTGTGCTTTATTTCTCAGGTTTCATACTAGCCATAGGCAATGGAAATACCATATGAAATCATGAAGCTTATAAAATCAGCTGCAATATCTACCTAAGTTTTCCACCAGGAACTATCTAGATTGCTACTACAGAAACTAAAAGTTGGTAGAAATACAAAAACACTTTCTTAGAATCCAGCCTCTTAATATCTCCATCCTTCGGCATTCCACAATTAACAAATTCATCTCCTCCACTTTCAGACGCATAGAAGGACAAGATTTCCCCAAATATTCCACTACAGACCACAGATATAAAATTTTGCCTGCCCAATGCACCAACACAAATTTCATAGAGGGAACCATTCGGTTTTGATTACAAGGACTCTAGTTAAATCACTTGGTCACCATTTGCTACAAATTATAAGAGATACATGTTAAGGCAGGGGAAGGAAAAAGTCTTATGTTGCTTATGCTCTACAAACTGAAGCACAGGATTAAGAAGCTTTTTAATCACCAACAGGTCTCTCATGCCACATATGAAACAGGAGAAAAAATAAGACGATTTCCTGCATATTATAATAAATACGAGTTACCATGAAGATAGAAGAACTATGACTACAATTGCATTGGCCTAAGAAAATCATATCATAATTATAAACTTTCTTATCCTTCAGTAACTTTAATACATAAAGAGAAAAGGGAGAAGGTATTTTACTGAAAAATACTACATTAATCAAAATAATATTTAAAAACAGCACTTTATAGCAAAGCTCACGAAAAATCCAAATCATTTAATGGACATTACCATTCACTGGGATACCACAAGAGCTTTTTAAAATACTTACATCTTGCTCAAATAACTTTACATATTAGTCTTCCTGGGTAGCACACATCATTTAATATGAACTATTATTTTTAAAATAAATGATTAAATAAAACACAGAATGTCACTCAAATTTCAGATACCAATATTGTTACTGGCAGAAATAATTTCAATTTGTCTCTTAGGAAGGACAGAGAATTTAGAAAATTTAACCAGCCCTGCAGTTTGCCTTTTGATATTGTAAGCTGTTAAAACAAAATTATATTCTCCCTATGAGAAGCCCTTCCAAAAAGAAAAAAGGGGCAGAAAAAAAGGTTTCTTACAATAGAGATTAATGGACATGGTATTGTACCTTTAATTTTGGCTAACAGACAAGCTATTAGGTATTAAGCACCCACCCAAGTTTATGCATCCTGTTGTGAGTACTAGAAGTCTTCAAGTTTCATTAATGAAAATATGCAATATTCCATGCTCTTCTAGCAAAAAAAAACAGATAAAGTCGGAGTTCAAATCCTAACTGGAGGAGACATTTTAAAACACCTTTCAAAAGAACCACAATTTCAGATGCCCTTGAGAAGCGTAATCAGTGTACAATCAGTGAAAAAGAGAAATATTGCACAGAAGTTGAAATGGTTTCAGTTTTACTTATATATGATCTTCACAAAACAGAGGTCACACTAAACAGAAATACTCGATAATAAGAAACCATATGAAGAGGTTTTTTCTTCACAATTTTTCTACTTAGTGAATTGCATGTATTAACAGAAAATTTAATATAAAATAAACCTCTGTTATATTAGTCTGATCAAGAAGGATACCAACATATTGTATCAATCTTATGCAGAAACAGCTTTAAGACATGAATTAGTTAAAAACCTGAAACGCATCAGATGCGACGAAAAGATGGATAAGAACAGGATGCGATTCAATATAGTTTCTGGTTTACACTTGTGTGAAATACAATTGTTTCCATGCTTTCTGATCCAGTCAGCACTACAGCCAGTGGACATTCTGGCTACTCAGCACAGGCACTGTTGGAACAGGCTGGATATCAAGATTCTCTTCACAGCGGCTTTCAAGTCTTGTCCCTACGTGTACCAATTGGTACAGAGTTTTACAGAAATTTTATGGGAGGAAGTAAACATGTTACATCCTGTGAGAATTATTATATGAATGGGACCAGCCAACAATGAAAAGTCGCAGGAAAATTAGTCATTAAAATGGTAATCTTCCACATTCACTACTGTGATTGACTACTTCATTACAATCACAGTTTGATATCAGCAGTAACTGGTAGGAGCAACCTCCAAACACAGCAACAATAAAGAAAAAACCCATAAAGCTGCTAAAATAGAACTTTATTATGCATGTACGCAAAGACTCAGATCCAAAATACACTTTGGTTAAAAAAAAATTTATATACGTAGATGCACATACACATCCTTGCATATACTTCAGTGGAAAATTCATTTATAGATTTTTAGCAAATAAACAACTCTAGTCCAGAAAAAAGCAAACCAAGCAGAAGTTCCCCACAGTTCTTGTACACTTTTCTTTGTTTAACTGCAAAAAATACACTACTACATCTAGTAACAAAAATTTAAACCATTAAGATAGAAATTAAGGGGTTTTTTTTAATTCTTGCATTAAAAAACAACATAAACCACCAAAATAAACAAAAAAATTACCATTTTTGCTTTATCCTAACCACAACAGCAAGGAAAATCAATTACTTCCACAAGGCATTAAAGGAAATGTGTTTATAGCTGATTACAGACGGTCTATTCAAATGATTCGTAACAAACATTTCTAAGAGTTTCTTTTTTTTTAACAGATCTTCTAGCACGTAGATTGTCAGAGCACAAAAGTAGAGGAATCTTTTTGTTGTGTTTTGTTTGATCTCATAATATTTAAAGCAATCTTGATTTTTTTCTTTTCTGAATGGGCATCCAATTAAGCTCTTGGTGTTATTTGGCAAGAAAATCATACCTAAAAAATCATAATCATAAATCATTAGAATACCTAGTCGGCACAATTTACAATGCTAGTTTTGATCTATTAGAGTTAAGTCTGAAGACGCTGCCTGGATGCAGACAGCAAAAAGAAACGGAGAATACACAACAATAAGAACAAATTAAGTACAGTCAGGGAGGCACTTAAAACATATATATTAACGATATTCATTTGCCTTTTGTCATCCGGATTAAACAATTTTACAATTTCAAGGCCAAAGACTAAACTAGGAAGACAAATCATCTCATAAGGGCTCTCCCTGACACAGAAGAAAACAAAGGAGTGAGAATCTACAGCTTCAACATGCGCACAAAGATATAGAAACTAGAATTGCAGCACGCTGCTCTCTGCCATCACATCCAGGAATAACCTGAAGGAGGCCCAGGAAATCACAGCTGAGACATTACAAATGGTATTAGAAGCAACTAGGCAATAATGATATGAACATGAACATGAGTTAGATGTGACTTTTTTTAACCTTACTTGCTGTCCAAGGGCATATACATGTTCAGATTACATCAGTGCATACATGCATTTCAGAACAGCACCTTGCTAATGAGGAATCTAAGTTGAACTGCTGTGTAAGTTATGACTGGAAGCAGGTTACAATCCTGATTAATCCCAGTGCAGAACCCAGCGGCTGCCAGGCTTGTGTGAAGCCCTGCCTCCTGTGTGATGACAGCAGGACAAGCACAAGAGGGTGCTGAAGTTCAGCAATTTAGATTTAAGAAAAGAAAAATGAAGACCTGCTTGCTCTTCCCAGAGCTCAGCACATTCAGAAAGCAAAGATCACGATTGCTGCAAATCTCTAGGTCACCATGGAAAAGGAAAGAAGTAAAACCAAACCAATCCAAAAAGCAAGCAGCAAGGAAGTGGGTAAAAAAAGGAAAATTATGAAACATCTTCAACTTTGCTTCAATATGTCACTGTGTCTTGGTTTAAAATGACAGCAGGCAGCTAAACATCACACAGCCACTCACCGAATCCCTTCACGCTGTAGGACAAGGGACAGAATCAGAATGGTTAAAGTGAGAAACTGGT
>JAODLH010001601.1:192542-214181 GCA_027575645.1 Cossypha caffra | reverse complement strand
TAAACCAGCAAGTCTCCAAACACTGACAATCTGGCCAGCCACTTTTACCCATCTGAGTTTTCTTGCTGGGCATGATGCCATATGGCCTGGAATTTCCCTTTGGTCAGCTGGGGTCATCCGTCCCAGCTGTGTTTCCCCCAACTTCTTGTGTGCCTCCAACCTTCTCGCTGGTGGGGTAAGAAGCAGAAAAGGGCTTGGCTCTGCCAGCTATAACAAAATATCCTTGTGTTATCAACACTGTCTGCAGCACAAAACCAAACACAGCCCCTTGCCAGATACACTGAATTTCACTGTAACCCAGACAAAATTAGTACACAGTACTATCACAGACTCTCATTTTAGGAAATCCAAAGGTTTTAAAAATAAAAAAACCAAGACCCCCCCCTAAAACAACCCTGCCTTTAACAAATAAACCCTATTGTGAATAGACATGTAAATCCCAGACATATTAAGTAAATTTTTTGAGTCGAGGCTGTTGACAAGATTATGAAAAAAGAAATAATTTTTATTTCCTGATCATTCTAATTTTTCACAATGTAACACCCTTCACCTCACCCTTCTATGATGGTAAAATATGACAATTACAAGCAGAAAAGAATTTTTTTTATGTCAGAGGTGTAAAAAAGCTCTACAAATCAATAAGGGAAGATGAGTCATTATTGAAAAACACACAAACTATTGCCTGCCTCCTAAACCTTCCGATTAGTTCCTTCACAAATCAGCTGCAATTTTGTGGAAACAGCAAACTATACAATATCCAATGCTCTGCATAATCAATGCATCTTCAACATTTCTAGCTTCTGGCAAAGCAATCAACTAGGTCGGCTCTTAAATTATTGTTAATAGTGCCCAAGTACACTGTTAAATGACTTCCAGTTGTACTGCATCAGCAACTTTTATTTTCTTTTTGTTGGGGGACAAGGGAGAGAGACAGAGACTGCAAGAATGAAGTTCTCCCTACATGCAAATACAAACTGAAGAAAAATCATGTTATCACTATTCCTAATGTAATATCCGGAAAGGGGTTAGAAATTTTTTTTGTTTCTTGTCTTCCTCCATCCCCAACTCACTCTCCCATTCTCATAACCTCTACAGAATGAGCAGAATATAAATAAGGCCTCAGGCTTCTTTAGGCTCTCCTTGGCAGTCTCTTTCTTCAGAAACAAACAGAATGACCACCTGCACAATGATAATATTCACCTCCTACCTTGCTCCTTTACCCTTGTATAGTTAGATCCTTAACTGTCTTTGTCTTATTACCTTGAAATGAGACTTGGAGGGCCAGTGTTTGGCTCTCATTAATTCAATCCCTCTTCTCTTGACCTCATTAGTATAAATTATTCCAATAATTATAAGAATACATTTTAACAAACGAAAAAGGATGCAAAAGCAAATGAAAAACCTGAAGCACACATTTTTCTAAAGTAGGCCGTGGTCTACTGAGTATCTGAAATTTCTACAACTTTTTGGAGAGGTTTTCATGGATGAAGAAGATACGGCATCAACTATTTTTGCGACTAATGCTTTTCATTGAATATCAACAAAAAATTATTAAATTGAGAAAAGTTGAAATCACTACAGGAATTTAAGGGCAGAAAAGTAAATATAGCTATGATGAAGACAGCAGAGAACTAGACTGAAAGGAGAATAGCTTAGCTGTTAGTTGAGCTGAACAGTTACAAACAGATTTTGTGTAAGTCTTGAAACAGGTATTATAGAGTTTTATCAAGGACACGCAATCCCCAAAAAGCAGAAGACAATGAACTTTAATGGTGAAGTTGAGAATATAATCAACATAGATGATGATAACTGCCCTATAATGTATCAGGTAAAGTCTTCTAGAAGAGAAAAGAAACACAATTCCACAATGCATTCAGTAAAAATATGTAAAAGCTCTTTGTAATTCTGTTCACTCATCTTTGCATCAGACAAACATAGAAAAGGGGTACCAAAATCACGGAATTTAAGCAAATGAGAGTACAGTATTTATGAAAAATCTGATCTCTCACCTGACATACACTGGGAAAGGAAAAACTATTACTTAAGCATAATTATAGCTACAACTCTTGAGTGGAAAGACTTGTAACAAAGATCTGAAATTCAAATGACATTTCAAATTTCACAGCAATTCAATTTCCTAGTATTAAAAGTACAAAAAAACCTATTTATTGGATCAAAATAGATATAAGCAGCTCTAAATCAGGAGATTAGCTATGGAAGTAAGTCATGAGACTTCCTGACACAATGGGTCTCTCTACCATATGTTTCCATATATTCCTTACACTAGTTAGAATAATTAGCCAAGTCTCATATACTTCAGGGACATCAAGGTTTAACAAGAAAAACATAATTGTAGTCATAGCTACAGCAAATGTGCTTAATGGTTTTTACTTTTCTTAATGACTTTACTTCACTCTTGTTAATGACTTAAAATTGTCAAATATTCCTCTAGATCACAATTAGAAATTCAATGAGAAAGTAGATCAGTCTCAAACATAAAAGCAAATTAAACTAAACAAACAAACCAAAACCAGATCACACAAAGCCCCTACAAAACCAACCGCACCCACCAGGCTGGGGCTCTCATCCAGCAGAGCGACTATATGCATATAATATATATGCTAATTTTTTCAAAAATAAAAATGGATAGGTGGGGAAATACAAAATTTGGTATAATAATACATACAACATCAAAAGGTTATCAGGTCATGGTTTCCAAGGGAGTGCAATAAGAAAAAAACTGCCTTTTGAAGGAAAAAAACTTGCATATCCTTGCATATATTGAAAAATTTATGTTAGGAAAATCAGAATTGCATCTATATTAATAAACTTTTTTTGTTTTTAAATGACGTTTTTTATTTCATGAGATCTTATCTAAGGCATGCACCCTTCTATCAACTGTTACGAACTATGGTGGTAATTTTCTTGTAAGAAACAGGTCCAGTAAGTACCTTGTGCAAACACACTTAATCCAAGGCCCACAGAATGTGCTTTAGAGGGGTAAAGTAATTTCACAGGAAAAGACAGGAAACCTTAACACTTGAAGGTGACTGTCACTAAAAGGGCTATTGCCTGCACAGTTAGAACTGCTAGACTGAAAATGTGCCCTACACAAACAGGAAAAGGTCTCATTTCTCAGGTCACTTCAAATTTTGTCTTACTGCACTGCAAGAATCCTAGGAAACTCGACATACAGTTTATGCAAACCACTCTTGTTGCTGTTAGAATATGAAAACAATATCCCATCCTCACTACAAAACGACCTTGATGGTCTGTATAACATTTGACAGACTAATAAAATTTGTAAAGATAGTTGCTGATATGATGGATTGTATTCTTCACTGCTCCAGTTACCTCAAACTAAATTGCCTGTCATTATAATGATGGCTGCTCTAAGCACAGTTTCTTAATTTGTTCCTCAGTCTTTCAACAGTGATATCACAATAGACTTAAAGTGTTTATGGATCAATAACGTGCAAGAATAAAATACTGCATTCTAACAAAAGGTATTTGTAATCTTTCTGCTTACAGTGTGCCATGACAGAACATTAGCAGAGAACATAATTCTAAGTAACAGGAAAATAACTTCAAACCTAGCTCATAAGTATTCAGCACTGTGAACAGACAGAGAATCCTATAGATCCTGAAAAGGACCCAGCGCTGATGATTTGTGGTTCATTCAATGGACGAAAAACAAAGTGAAAAACTTAATCATAAAATTATAACCAACACAATACTTTCTTGACATACCTGATGACAAACAGTCTGTCCTGCTTAGCTACTCAAGTGTGCCTGACCTGTGCTTCCCCCACAGTGAGTTCAGTCAGAATGCACGATGCAATAACTGGAAGGGCTTTGAAAGGAGACAGAAAATATTCAGAGTATTTACTCTTTTGGCTCACATGCATGATAAAAATTTCTGTATTTCAGCCCCTGAAAACAGTACATCTTAATTCATATGGGAACGCAGATTATCAGGCCATGCTGACAGCTTACTTCAGGTAGAGTACTCAAGAAGCAATGTATCTCTACATGGGGCAGTAAATCTTCTGTATAGGATAAGGAAGCTTTCTCATTGACACCCAGGTTCCTGAATGTCACAGATCTAAAAGAAGCTCTCCTCAAAAATTCACAAAGTTGAAAGAATTGCCAGGAAATTTCTCTGTAGATCAATTTTGCTTATTTAAATGAGCCCAAAAGAGGGCAGCCTCCAACAGGAACTGAAATTTGAAGAGGTTCAGGCATGGGAACTACTGGTTTGTACCTGCTACAGATACTGCTCCAGTGCAAATATGATGGTGCTGCGCAGACTCCGGCTGGTTGTCAGACATGTATCCAGCCATTCTCCCACACCCTCTCCTCAGCAAGACAGGGGGAACCCTACACAGAAAAGCTCACAGGTCAGGTTAAGGAGACCACTCACAATTATTGTCACAGGATAAACAGACTCAAATCTTTCGTCTCTTCTCCCCTCTGAGGAAAGCAGATGAATGGGGAATGGGAGTGGAGGTTAGTCCATAATAGCTCCCTTGTGCTATTACTCCATCCTCACACTCTTTTCCACCCAGTGTGGGATCCCTCCTACTGGATACAGTCCTTGATGAATTTCTCCAATGTGGCTCCATTCCACCAAATGAGGTCCCTCAGGAAAACTCTGTTCCACGGCCACAGTTCCTGCTGAGAAACCTGTAGGCTCCCCTCCACAGGCCATGGTTTGAGAAGCTTGCCCTGGCATGTGCTCTGCATGGCTGCAGCATCCTTGGGGCATCTCCACAGAGCGCCACGTGGAAACGAGCTCCACAGCGTCTTCAGCATGGTGTGCAGGGGAATCTCTGCTCCAGCATGTGGACCACCCCCTGCCCTCTTCCATCACTGACCTCGTGGTCTGCAGTGCTGCTTCTCATACTTTGTTCTTACTCCCCTCTCACATTCTGCTGTGCAGTAGTTTTACGCTTTTCAAAACATACACTTCACCAGAGGTGCCACCCCTCTGAGACACTGCCAGCATCTCACCACAAGCACACACTGCACTGAGAAATTAACAATTTTTAAAAATTCAATCTCTAAAAAGAATCCAGTAAACTAGTCGGATTTTAGATAGAAGCAAGATAAAGACTATTATATAATGGATCTGAAGATGGCAAGTAGATGTAGACTTCCCAGTAGTGACTACTTCTACGTTACTGCTTCTTGTCACCTTGGGGTCCAGGAAGCTTAGGTTCAAACCCATGCCCTGACACAGACTTTTGTAATATGTTACTTTATAATATATAAGAGGATTTCACAGAAGTCATAATTATAGGCTCATACTGCCAAAATCATATTACATAGCTTTGATACTCACTAGCCAAACTCCATGGTTTTTAGTAAAAATACAGTATCATTCCATTACACAAACATAGATTACATACCTGATCCAAAGCAATGTCATGAAAGACCACAAATCTATTCAATTCCATTTCTTTGTTTTCACCAGCACTGCTTTACCTTTATATATCTTCCAGTTCAAACCACAGTATTCTACACATTAATATTTTTAACTATAATTTCACATTCCTCAATTAGGCTCCTCTAAAGGTTAAAGCAGTAACTTCAGAAGCTAAACTACACAAGAAAGCTGAGTTGCCCATAAGACTATGAACAAACCTAGTATTAAAATTGTCACTTAAGGTAGTAATAATATTTCACTGGCCCTTCAATACATCTTACCTCTTTCTCCTCTAGCGCTTCCGAATACATGTGTTAGATGAAACTATCTATAGCATTGAAAAGCTTTATATAAACCTGTATACAAAACCTCAGGTTAAGAAATTCTTCTAAAAGAATTTTAAAATAAGAACATCTTATAAAAGATAAAAATAAAAATATCTTATAAAAATTTAATATATACACTACAGTGTAAACTACATCATATATATAGATATATATATATATGCACATTAATTAGTGAATATACACATCTTTAGAGAAGTTTAAATCTGTATTAATTTTCCAAAGAAAGTTCGTCAAAGGATCCAGATTCCATTGGGATCCCAACTTAAAGGAACTTGCTGGGTCCACACATTCTATCAGAATTGTGCTACAAATGCCAACAGGCAGATTCAAGGTAAAGCACAGGCAAAAACAGAAAACAAACAATTCACCTAAAATCTCTAAATAATATAATTATGCTAACGTAATTGAGTGGAAACACATTTGTTGTAAGGACATCACTCCAGGTTTGCTCAATATTTTTTAAGACAAAGTCACTTACTTTCGTGCATTTTGTCCTAGTTGTGTTGCTTTGTAGAAGCTTAAGTCACTGAGTCCCTCTATGTCTACAACTTTCAACTTTCACTGGAATTATTTAAACAAGACCATATTGTGCTCTGCCTGCTAAACTATGTACCCAGATTGTTCGGAAAACTGAAAATAATGTTCTGATTTCTGGGATTCATCAACATCAGTGGTAATTTCTGCTCTTGTAACTAGATTTCAATACATACCCAAATAAATGCCTTTGTCAAAAACAGAAGAATCTTCCAATTCTGGAAGACATACTGTTATAAACAAATAAATCATATCTCCCACTGCTGCAGGTACAAGGTGAAAGAACACAGACCTGTCTTCTTACTTGCAAAACCTACACAAAAAGACATTATACAGCCCCAGGGAAAAAGTGAACTACTTTTCCCTTATCATTAACAACAGCAAGGAACTAGGAATAACAACAGGCTTTTCTTCTGAAAAAAGGAGAACAATTTCTTCCTCTTGTTCTTAAAATGAGCTGTAAGAGTTTATATAATAAACCAGCATTTTCTTCCAAAATATTCACTAGTATGTAATTTTCCTGGGCAACACAAGAGCGCATCATAGGTACATGAAGAGCTGCTGGATTCAGACAAACCTAATTTAGAGACTCTTCTCAAGTGCCAAATTGCTTCTGGGAAACAAAATGATTTTTAGACCAAAATAAGTGTTGATATTTTGCACTAACTTTTGTACCTATTCCTGTTTTGAAAACTTCTCCCATGTGAAAAAATACAAAATTAAGAAAGAAACAATTTTTGCTTGGTTTATTCTGAGTGGGGATGGAGGGAGACGGTTTTGAGGGTTCTTTCATGGTGTGGTTTCTTTCTGCCTCTCCACCTGCATTGTTTCAATTCTTATAGGAGGTTTATGAGAAAGATGAGAATGGGCTTTTTACCAGGGCCCAGTAGCACAAGGGGGATGGTTTTAAACTGCAAGAGGGTAGAGTGAGACTAGCTGTAAGGATGGTATTTTTCCAATGAGGCAGGTAAAACACTGAAATACTGAGAGATGCCCCATCCCCAGAAACATTCAGAGTCAGGCTGGATGGGATTCCAAGTGGAAGATGTCCCTGCCCATGGCAGGGAGCTTGGTTTAGACCACATTGAAAAGTCCCTTCTAACTCCAACCATGCCATGATTCTATGATTTTCTCACAATGTAAGTTCCTGAACTGCTGCTGCTACACTTGTTTCCAAGTATTTTACTAAAGTGAAATAAATTAAGGATGTTAGTAGAAATACTAATAATGTGAGAAGCTCACTAATTATGAAAACATACCAACCCCAAATGTTCTTAATAATTTCAGTGCATATTTGAACTCAGTATATATTTGGCAAATAAACACCTGTATTTTCAACTATTCCACAACAAAAAAAATCTACTAATCCTCTCCGGGCTATAATTTAAATAAAATATCTTCATGTATATTACCATACGTACGCATTGCTACATTTTCTTTAAAATAGCTAAACTGAAAAGACATTTGAAAAATTAACGTTAAAAATCTAACACACAGAAGTTGACGGCATTAAACAGTGACAAATATTTTTAGTTACAGCTTCTAAGTAATGTCTCCAGTCAAACTTACTTTGTTGTTCAGCTACTATATAAAATACATTGAACAATTTTATTTACAAAAATTGAATAAAGTTGACTAAATTATTTTCCAGTATGACTTGAAATGATCTCTAAACGTAAAGAAACATTAAAAAGCATCAAATAAAACTCTTTAAATATACAATAGCATATTGAAGAGCAGCATCACTGATAACAAAATTATTCTACATATGATTAGCTATAATCACTTTTGCAACACAAAAACACAAAAATTACTTTATTGTTTACATAGCCATAATGCAATGCTATTCCTCTTTATATAAATATGACAATGAAACAACAACTTTAACTGCATGCAAAGCAAAAAGATCATTTTCTGGTCTCAATTAAATAAATTCCAACTATTAAGGCCTCTATACTATACTTAGCAAGGATGATAGCAAGAAGAAAAATGAAAGCATTACTGGTTTCTAAAGTAACATGATTTGAAGGTTATATAAAAGTGTTTCTGTGACTTCACATTTCAAACTTAACTTATAATCCTCTACCACTAGCTTACTATGCTTTAAGGTAGTTTTTGGTCATTCAGAAATATTATCTCTTATCCTCCTAATTCTTAGTCTCCTGAGCACCTTTAAACAGCTGTAAAAAAAACCCCCTGGAATTCCAAATGGACTTCACCAATCAAAACATTCTTTTCTATGTTTTTTAATTCTTTCAAAGTAACTCTATCTTTAAACACGTTTCCCAAACAGAGCTCACTCAAGTGTCCACAAATTCTGCCCTCTTATTTTTCAGCTACTTTGTCCAATGCATTTACATGGCTTACAATCCTATAATTCCCTGCAACATGCACAGCAACATTAAACCAGAAAAGAGAAAGAACCACAAAAAAAAAAAAGCAAAATATCTAATGTTGCTTTTGTGTTATGATGCTGATTCCTTCATCTGATTGAAACTTGTAACAGGTGCATTCTTGCCTCCACTGATTTATCTTGACTTGTTCAACCTTGCTTGTTAACCTTGTGATATATTTTTACATCTTTTTAATGGTGTGTTTCCTCTTCTTCCTTAAGTATGTTTCACTGACTACTATGTGGGTTTAATTTTTCTTTAACGTTTTCTGTTCTTTTCAATAAGTTGTTTTGTTTTACTTTCCTGCTCTCCTGTCTCCTTCAGTATGTTCCATGCAGCCAGTGACCATAACAATTTTCCTATTACATGAAAACTATTTTTCTCCTGTCTTCCACTTTAAAATATAATTCTCCTAGTGTAAAAAATAAAATTTAACCTCAAGTTCAAGTGATTAAAAAAATTGCACCACATAAAAAACCTAACTAACTTTAAAACTTAAAAAAAAAATCCCACCATTTTTTCCCCTTGTATTTTTTAGTGCAACAAAAAGAGTTTCAATGAAAGCCAGGACACATAAAATCTAAAAGCCTTTCTTTACAAAATTATGTAACAAGAGTTCAATTAACAAAGTACTGAAAATATTCACCCAGTACTACTGGGTTTAGAAACAGCAATCTATACCATATTGTCTTGGATTTCACATTGATAAATGTAAAATAAATATATAATAAATTTAAAATGTTTCTAAAATAAACACATAATAAACATAAATAAATACATGATTCTGACAGTGCATCTCCTTTAAGCACCTTTCATTACTTTTGCCCTTATTTTCACTGTTTCCTCACTTTCGCTGTCCATGAAAACCCTTTAAAACAGCCCTAGCATTCAAAAAGGTTTGCTATTTCTAAATTCATTATGAATATGATGTATTTATGATATGAAATTTAGGTTTATAAAACCACACCTCTAATTTAAAAATAGACCTTCCTCCCTTGTCCTGAAGTCACATACAAGTAGTAGACAGTTGCAATTCTTGCTCATAAACTACAACTTTCTATGCTTACACAAAACTGCTGGCTATCAAGGTGAAAGATAACTTCCCCTACAAATGCAGATGAATATAAATTTAAATTCTTGAAACAGCTTTATACTCATGGGAAGTAAAGTATTTCTTCTATAAATACAAAGTCTAAACAAGAAAAAAATGTTACATTCATACTTCAGAACTCCAAATGAATAAGCAAATGTACTAATTCGTAATGTAGTTCTTTAAATTCGTTTCCAAAAGATTATTACAATATGACTGCAATATCTCTGAATTTTCACTTTTAGCAAATGAAATATTTTAACTTCAATTTAGAAGAAATAAGTCACTTACAGAAACATATGAGAACAGAAAGCATGCAGTAAGAATTATAAACCCCACATCTTCCTTAAAAACTATAGTTTCTGATTAAAAATCTATGTCCGTTCTTATTAATACTACCAAATTTTTCAAATTAAAAATGTTACTTACAAAATTCATTTTTTGTTGTATTAAAAAAAAAAAGCTACACTACCTATTTATTAGCCATTGATATACATTAAGATTTTGATGACATTTGTTCTAAAATGTCAGCAGCAGGGGAGAAAAAAAATCTACAAATTTCTTTGTCACCTTACAGAACAATGCTTTTTTTTTTTTTTTTTTTCCCTTTGACACAACCAAATGTCAGCTTGGACTTACTCCATACTGCACCACAGGTATGTTAAGACATTTTTGGAGCACCTAAAGACACTGCACTCGTCCTTCCCTTCCTTGTTTCTCTAAGAGAGGAAATACATACAGCTCTAACACAGATGCCATAGCTATCAAAGAAAGCGAAAGCTTTCAAATTCATGGTCAGCATAGCATACTTCCTGCTACCCTCGAGTTTAACAAAAGACAAAAGAGGTTTAGAAAACAATACTTATATCTGACAATATCCATTATTAGAAACATTAAATAAACAAAAAGAGGTGTTCTGAATATAAACAGAAGATACTGAGGTGGCAGGGGGTGTAGGCTCTTTGTTGTTTTCTCACTTTTTGTATTAGACAATGACAAAGAAATGCAGTCTGTTTCATCTCTTGCTGTCAGTATATATACCTAAATACAGACAAAATCTGGAATCTAAATGGAGCCACAGCCAGCAGACAGAGGGACTCCGTGCCCATAAACACCTTACTGCTTTCAGCCCAGAAAATTCAGTCTCATGACCCAAAACAAAAGAGAAAGACTAGTAAAACATAACTAAGGTAAAATTAGGGGTGGAAGGTTACTGTAAAATATAAACATTCATAAAGAACTTTTAGGACTTCAACGAGCATCTTTTATACACGGATAATTGGAAATAAGCACATTGAGTCAAGCATACTGTCAAGAACTCAAGCTGCATCCTTATTCTTCTAACAATCTCGATATTTGGAACAGACAAATTTTTCTTCACATCAAGTTTAAATATACAACAAAGAAATTATAATTGTGATTTTCTGGAGAGCACCATAAAGAAAAATGCAAAAAATATTTGCAAGACATTGATAGTGATGCATGTTTTCTCAATCCCTTATTTTTCAGCTAACACGAAAGATAATTTATGATTGTTATGTCATCTTATCCCAAACAGAGCAAATTACAAATATGCAACCCAAAACTCCTAGCTTTCTAAATTCAGACTGTTTGAATTCTATCAAAAAAAAGACATATTTCCTCCAGAGAAAAACATTTTTCTCCAAATCCAAATGTGCAACTTATTCAAGACAGATAAAAGTTGTAGCCACTGAGTCTTTACTTTATAGCGACCCAAGAATAAAGAAGTTTTCTTGTTGACATCCAAATTCCAATAATTTAAAACAATTCCAAGCTATATATTTTTATCTCACTCTTTCATTTCTTCTCTACAGAACAAAATCTTATATTTGCAGTTGTATTGACTGAATGACTGAATGTTGAGCAGCTGCTCCTCCTCAAAAAATAGAGCAGAACAAAGAAAACTGGGAGACAACTGTACAGTCATATGTGAAGATATTTTTCAAAATGGTATAGAAATAATTAATAATATCAGATATTTAAGCTCAACTTCATAATGACAACATCATCTCCAATGAAAACTAATAAAATTAAGCACTGATAAAATATTTAATTCATTAGTCTGACTGAGGTTCTAAATTTAACTGAAGACATTTAATCTTTTTTTCCTGGGATAACTCAAAATCTAACAATTCTATTCTTCAGAAGGAGGAAAACTTGAATTACCAAGTAGGTCAAAATTATATTTCTTCTTTTAAAAAGAAAATATCTACAGGCTTCAAACTTCACAGAAAAGTGACATTCACAAGTCCACCAATAATGAACTGGTTTTCTGAGAATTACACACATTTGTTTCTGCTTTTCATTTTTCATCCAATCCTTAGTTACAGAATGAGGAAGAACACATGATAGGACAACACTAAAAGGCAGAACAGTACGTGAAATTGTGAACATGTTCGTTCCTACAGGTACGCAATCTCAAACACTGAGGCCATAGTGAAAAGGCTACAGCTATATTTGTACGTAGGCTGGTGGCAAAGGATGCTTGAGGAGGTGGTGAAAAGAAACACCAGTTGATCAAGTACAACATAAGAAAAGAGGAGACCGGGTCTACATTGACCTAACATGTTAGACCATTTCTCAAGCAAAGGCTACCTGCTGCTCTTCAAAGATCTACTGAATACCTTCTGCAGTTAAATCCAACCTCAGCATAGCTCATCCTCCAAGTATGCTATTTGGCAATTGCACATTTTGAAGTTTTACAAAGATGTGGTGCACTGACTTTGGCTGCTACCAGATGTTCACACAGCCACTCTCTATTTCCTCCTCCTTAAAAGGACAGAGAGAGAAAATAAGGTGAAAAAGCTCATGGATCAAGATAAAGACAGCTGAAGAACAATCAAAAGGTCACCATGAAATAAAAGAAAACAAGAGTTCCTTCAGTAACTCTCATTGTCAGGCAACACCCAGAAATATTTTAGAGCTACAGTATGTGTAGAAGTTGCCTGGTAAGACAAACTCTGTAACTACACATCTCCCTGCAGTCTCCTGTTAGCCTCATCTTTATTGCTGCGGATGTGGTATGAAAAAATTCGTTCGGTCAATTTTGCGACCTGCCCCAACTCTGTCCTTTCCCAGCCTCTAAGTCACGCTCAGCTTACAGATCTCTGGGAGGGATGAGGTTGGATGTAAAGCCGTGACCCTGCACAGGCACTTCTCCAACAGCAGCCAAAATATTGGTGTGTTACCAACATCGTTCAGCCATAAATGCAAAGCTCAGTCCAATATTGGCTGCAATGGAGAGAGTAATCTTGGAGACCTGTAACTAACATTCCCTGGGCATCAATACTGGGTCCAGTCATCAATAACATGGATGAAGGGACCGAGTGTACCCCCAGCAAGCCTGCTGATGATACAAAACTGGGAGGAGTGGCTCATACCCCAGAGGGCTGTGCTGCTGTTCAGTGAAACCTGGCTGCAGAGTTAGGCAGAGAGGAACCCAGGGAAGCTCAGCTAAGGCAGGCACAAGCTTCTGCACCAAGGGAGGAAAAAATCCAGGCAGCAGTACAGGTGCCTGCTGGAAAGTACTTCTGAGGAGAAGGACTTGGGGGTCCTAGTGGACAACAAGCTGACCATGAGTGCCGTTGGGACCAAGAAGGGAACCTGGGGTGCTTTAGGAAGAGCACAGCCAGCAGGACAAGGGAAGTGTTCCTGCCCATCTACTCAGCCCTGGTGAGGCACATCTGGAGTGCTGTGCCCAGTTCTGGGCTCCTCCGTTCAAGAAAGACAAGGAGATAGAGAAGGCCTCCAGTAGAGCTACAAAAGACAATGAGGGGACTGAAGGACAGGATATCTTAACAGCAGGTATCAAGAGGAAGCCAGACTCTTCACTTGTGCTCTGGACAAGATCAAATGGCAACAGGCACAAACTGAAACACAGCAAGTTCAACAAGAATAGGAGGAAATACTCTTTGAGGGTGGCAGAGCATTGAAACAGGCTGCCCAGAGAGGTGGTGGAGTCCCTACCTCTAGAGAAATTTAAAACACACCTGAATGAGATCCTGTGCAACCTGTTCTACATGAACCTGCTTTCGGAAGTGGTTTGGACTAGTTTTTTCCAGAGGTCCCTTCCAATCCCAACCATTCTGTGATTCCATATGAAATGCCCACTAACCTTTCAGTTTCCATGTTTTTCTTCAAACATTAAAATTTAAGTCATGTTTCTACTACAATCTGAAAATATTCAGCATTCCTAAGACATTAAATTTGGCATTGATGATTCTTACAAAAAGCATTACTTCAATCATTTCTCCTAGTCCTGAAATAAAAATTTAGATCCTCCGTATCTATTACTCTTTTATTATTTAAACTTCTGCAGTATTTGTAGTACTAATTTCAGGGGTTTCCCTGGTATTTATCTGCTTAGCAGAGGTTAAGGTAATAAATGGTACAGCTGATCTGGAACCTTTGACAGCTTGTCACTCAACTTTCACAGTTTTCTGATTTGTGTCAAAATTTGTTTGCTCAAATCTTGACAGATGACAAGAGAGTTTGAAGTGTTATGTCTATGGCAAAATGAAGCTCTGATAGGAAAAATACATACTTTTGAATCATTACAGCAAATATCTGTAAGTGTACTAATACTGAACATTATTCCTGTTGCCATAGGTAACTCAGAGCACGCAGTTCAGTAATACTTGTCACACATTTTTATCTCATCAAGTATAATCATCAACTTACCATCATCATCATCATCATATCTTCAGCAATAGCTCTTCACAAAGAAATATCCTGCATTTCTGGAAGACCCTATTGAAAACTGAGTTTTTGTCCTGGACTGTCATTTCCTCGCATTCTTCTGTGTATGAATTTAAGAGCAATTTTCTATTTAAGGCATTGCTTTGGAACTGCAAACATCAAATACATTTAAGCTGATGTGAAACCTCACCGTCAGAAAACAGCTGGGGAGAAAAATTCAAGAACTGTAATTAAGGTATCCATGTATGCATTCTCTGAAGCTGACTCCATCTATGACATTTCTAAAGAGAAAACAGTTCTTTCTTAGTATAGTTCTGATTAAAACTTAATGTTGAAAGTGGAAAAAATAATAGAAATAGTGACACCCCATTTCTGGGACATGTACTTCTGCCTCTAGAAAATTAAGGGCTTTTTTCCTCAAGAAATGGAACAGGAAGATTATAGAGTAACGCACACCAAATAATTTGTTTCTAAATACTCTGAGACAAACAAGTATTTCAAATTTTTGAGATTTTTACAGAGCAAATAGATTAATTTCAATTATTTTTCTGAAAGTCTATTGTTTGATGCAATGCTAATCTTAAGCAAAGACAAGCAGATAAGGACATTCAATCCATTGTCTCAGACTATTATTTTCCTTAAAAACCCCAGATTCATATATCTTTGTCACAAAGTAACATAATTTGTCATTCTGGTATTAGGTTGGATCATATTACTACTTCAAAACATTTAGTAAACATTCAGCCAAAACCTGATACAACTGTGAACCAAGATTTAATCTACCTCCCCCTAAACTGACACAGAAATAAAACTGCCCTTTTTCTCTACAACAGCAACTATCACCTCTTTGCAAAACATTCAATCCCACAAAATGCTCCTGGCATGAATGCAAAATAAAAACTGAATGAAATCCTCATTTCTTCCTGGACCTATTTATGAACCACAGAATCCCAGTGTATTAATGATATACAATTGGTGGCTCTTGGTGCTTTTATGATGGCAACATTTCCTTATTTTACTGAAGATCATCTGACATAAAAACTTCTCCTGAATATTAATAAGCTAGGACACATTTACCTTTTTCTGTTTTTCATTACCCTCCCTTTAGAATACTAAATCATTAAAATCATAGAGAAAAAAACACCACTCAGTGAGACAGAATAGGTTAGAAAATTTAAAATCTTTATCCTCATCCTTCAGCAGCAGACTTTTCATCCTTTCTTTTCCAAATTGCTAGAAAAATAAAGCTGAAAATTTTCTCCTGATTGCTCCCAACCTGGTCACCCTGACTGCTGGATCCTTGAGACTTAACCCTCTCCCAATTGCCTCCTTAATTCAACAGTAAATTAGTCTGTTACTATTTATAAAGCATCAGCAACAGTGAGTGAACACGAGAGAAAAACATTCTCCCTTCAAAAAAGCATATGAATACGGAGTAAATAGTAAAACATTACCATTGGTCATAATTTGAAAAGAAAGTGAAAAGCAAATATTGTCTAAATTCCCATTAATACAAGCAAGATCTGTAAAATGAAAACAAATTAATAAAAAGAAGTTACAAAATAAAAAATGGAAAATACTACCTTTTTATTTCTATCCTTTATCATAAGGATAATAAGGCTAAGAAAGGTTACATGCACAGTGTTAAATCAGATTTCACTAATTTTTGACCAGTCAACTTTGCCACTAAAGAAAGGATTTGATTATAAACACATCATACATTCGAAGTATGCCATCATTTCAAGCATTACTGCAATGGTGTGAAGAATCCTACCTTGCTATTCCCAACTCTACATAGAGTAAGTATGTTGTAGACCAGTAAAATAATCGGCATCACCTACCACTCTTACCTCACACAACAATAACAGCTTGTTTTATCAGGTGCACAACTTCCCAATGCTATCGTAAAGGTCTTCACAGCCACGCCTGCCAAATCCTTCCAAGAGTATGATACACCAAAATGTGAAAGGATTCTTCATTCATGCTGACAAATAATCATTGACAGATAACTGAAGTTTTATCTCGCAATATTATACGTAATTATATTGTCATTTTTTGAAGCACAGGTTAAAAACTTAAATGCACACGGTATTTTAAAGCTTGTTAAAGAATATTTTCATAGCTGCTCCATGTGCTTACTGTGGTACACTGCTATATTTTACACTTTCTTTCATCTCTGCTTTAAACACCTCCTTGCTCTATCCAGCACATTTAATTAAAAACATGTGCGCAGCTTAATGCAAATTTTACCGTGACAGCTTCTCCCATAGAGCAGAAGCCACACACATGGTAATTATTTGCAATACACAAAGAAGTTACTCAAACTTTGTTTTAAGCGAAACAAGAGAGATATATTGACACATAAAATTTCAGAAACATCATTAGAAATGTCCCTTAGGAAATATTTCTTAATTCTATGATTTTTCCCTGTGAATGTTTATTTAACATAGTACTTTTTCACCCCCTAAATCTTAGTGAAAACAGCAGCTAACCATTTGAACCATAAGGTGCCAGCCTTCACTTTTGCTTGGCAACCATGAGTTTAAGGCTACCAGAATTTTAGCACATGAGCATAGATGTATTCATGAACTTCTTGCCAATGACTTACAAGAAAAAATATCAATCATACAACCAATGTTTTGGTAGGCACTATTCCAAGTCCCTACCATGATTCTGTTGCAGTTACAGTTAGTCCTATGCTTACAAGAATGGGAATCATGTATGCAATCCTCTGCTTGCAAAAGACATAAGCAGAGGTAAATGAATCCCTAGAATAGAAATATGTCTAAATATTCCTAAAAAGATCACATAAATGACAGATATTCTCCACCAAAGTGCTGGAAGAATAAGAAGACAAAAGAAGATTTAATACTTGTGGGCCTGAGAATCTGAGACATCGGAAAATGTCTGGGTTTCATGAAGCTTTTCATTATTTAATACTGATACACTTCAAGAGGATTAACTACTACATATTTATAAAATACTTTAGAAATGCAGAGAATTATCTAAGAGCTAGGTATTATAATTCAAAGCATTCTGGCCAATAGGCTGAAGACAAGGTATTGTCCTTTTCAAAAAAAAGAAAAAATTAAATGCATTATAAAGAGGATTTTCAAAATTCCTGGACTTCAGTTCCTGGAAGGAACATCTTTTTTTTTTTTTTTTTTAATTCCTAGAAAGATTTTTTTATTATGTTTTTCTTACATGGAATAGTATATTTAGAGACACATTTTAAAGACTTTGGCCTAATCAGCATAAGCTGAACTTGATAAAAATAATTTTTTTTAACTATCTGTCAAAGTGCATCAATTTCAAATGACTATCAGCTGACCAAAGCTACTGAGAGTTACTCATAAAATGACAGCTTTATCTGTATACTAAATAAAAGAATAATGAATAGTGTAATAATTTCATTTAAGATCAGAATATCAACCATTAGAGTAGATTAAGAACTCCTATATGTATCCCACCAGCATAAAAATAATTGCCTTCCATCACAATTTTGTAACCACAAACACTCCCCATCCAGAAAACAGAGCTTATCAATTTCCTCAAACTCTAGCAGAAGCATCTACTCATATAATTTGCCTTTGACTTTTCCTTTGTCAGAGACATAAAAATACAGTAAAATTAATTCCAGTAAGCTGCAATTAAGGCCTCTATTTTTTCACATTTAAAAATTATATATTTAAGAGCACCCAATTCCCCTATCATTTCTTCTCATGACAATGTCCTTACAAAGCAGACTGCCCACCACAAATACCAGAAATTTTCCAGCACCCATCCTTTCTAATGTTCAGCTGGTTTGCTTAAATTACCTCCACTCATTCCTACATTTCAAATGAAAACCTTGGAAGAAAAGAATGGTTGAGTCAGTAAAATAGCTGGGGCAGGTGGGAGGGAGTGGACAGGAAGGGAGAGAGTAGGAGGGGGTGTCTAACAGTATTGTTACCTTCATTAATAGCATGATCTGTCCACAGACAAACTACCACTGCCCACCTCTCGGAGACATCTGAAGACTTTCCTAAAAGGTTTCCTTATTAAAGAATAATACCTCTCACATCATTGCAAATCATACTTGTTAAATAAGCACTTTCAGGGTTTTGCGGGGGTTTTTGTTGTCTGTTTCTTGAATTTGCCATTACTACAAAAGATTATTCTTCCTTTTCTGGCACCTGCACAAAGAATCAACCATTTCCTCTGTCAAATGTGCCATTCCTCCCACCATAAAGTCTACAGCAACATAATAAATTTATGTATAAGAAACCAGCTACTGCCCCCATAAAAACTTCATTTACTGAAAACAGTATAATCACCTACAGTCCTGAAGGGAGAGCTTTCAGAGTTCATCTCTTTAGTTGTTTCATGCTCTTTATAATCATATTTTTTAGCAAACAAATTCTCCCATATAGGGCAGTATCGCTGAACATTCTATAAAATGTTTACATTCTGCCATCTTAATTATCCATTGAAAACATCAATATCCATTGCTTACTAGCCTTAAAATGACACAAGAAATTTCATAACCATTTGTCTTTAATTTAAACAGTCCTCCCACAAACTGCCAGATTAACTACTCTGACAATTCCATGACTAAAATGCACCATACAACACGAACTGACAATCATATTCTTACAACCTCCAAGTATTTTTACATTCTATTTATCCTTATAATTTCTTTAAATATTTCTTATTATAATTAGTTTTATATAAGTAAAGATTAATATTTTAAAGCATATAAAATTCTTCGTCTAGTTTCTTCCTCTTGCTAATAATTATTTAATCACTGATATGTAAAGTTCTTATCCCTTACACATAAAGTCTAGTAGAAATACAAAACCATGCTTCTGATTTTCAAAATTATTTCCTATTTTTGGAACACAACTTGGAGCACTACTGTCCCACTATAATTTATCAATCTTCACCAGTGAGACAAAATACTGCTAGACAACAGATGAATGGATATTCCAAGTATGTGCTGGAACGAGTAATAGGCTGGGCTAGCAAAAGTACAAAAGCAAGACAGCAGCCAGACACTGGAGCAGTTTGCCTGGGGTGGATGTGGAATCTCCATCCTTGCAATACTCAAAACTCACCTGAAGATAACCTGAAAAACCTGACTTGACCAGGAGGCTGGACTAAACTTCTGTAGATCTACCCCAATCTATAGGATTTTATGACAAATTCAAGGACTTGTATGAGCAGCTTATTATCCCTTACTGTTACTGACAAACATTTCAGTGTATAGTTTAACACCTGTTCTGACTCACAGCTAAATGAATATCTTTTCATGGCTAAAACATGGACAATTCATACAATATCTTTCATAAGGCAAAAGTCTCAGTTTCAAAGGAGACTACTCCTGCTCTTCAAACAGTTTATGAGGTAGCTCTTATCTAATGCTGTGTCAACGGGCAAATCAATGCACAAAGGAGTTAGGTGATTTACACCGGACTTCAAGAAATCTTGTTTAATTTTGAAAAATTCAGTGCTACAGTATCTAGAAAAGCTTATCACAGAGGAAGACCCTTCCTCTGCCTCAATATGCTAAGGGATATTAGCCAGGTTTTACTGGCAATGTAAAAAGAAAAAATCACTTCAACTTCCAAGCCAAATATATTTATTGACCACTTCTGTTCAATACTAAACTTCTCTCAGGCACATGACTGTCTAATATACATTACAAAATACTATTCTGATATGTTAGGTTGAATTTGAAAATTTACAGGATGCTTTAAGATACTTTCTTATCTTTCAAATGATACATACACAAAGGCAGAAAGAAAATGTAAAAAAAAAAATTCAAACTCTTAGCATACGAGCTGGTGTGTAACAACAAGCATTCTTAATTAATGAGTACAAAATGAGCTCTATTTTTCCAGCAAAGTGCTCATTTTCTTTTTATCAAGAGCCACATGTATTCACAAATCAAGGGAACAGAATAAGCTCATTTCAAGGTCAATATGATGCATGCTTAAATTTTGTTAGTTGTAAATATAATATTACTATCAAAAGCTGACAAAGTCATACATCATTATGTACACTCTGACAAGTTCCCTGATATCAATTCAGAATGACAGATAGATTAATCACATTCTAGTTTGATAAATTGCATTGAAAAATGTGACTCATGAGTACAAAATTCAAGAGCTCAGCCACCTACATCAGATAATGAAGATTCAAAGACCTCTTTTCATCAGTGTCATTTGATTAGTCCCTCTTCAAAAATGAGCCTTTTTCTTGTGATGAGGTGCTTTCTTCTATGCACTTTTTTATTTTTTCTCCAGATTTATTATTATCCATATACTGAGATAAAAACAGTGAACAGCAAGGCAGAAATATGTTTTGTTTTATTTGAGATATAAACAGAGCAAATGAAACTACTCTCTTGCAGCACTAGATGGATTATGCACTGTTACACTGGCCCTGAACAAAATTTTCAAAAAGGACTTGCTCAAACAAAACATCCAATATTCAAAAACAGGCTATGAAATAATCATGTAAGGATATATTTTATTTTCTATAGCCTGACCTGTAGTATTAATTAGTTCATTTTACCTACATTGAGTCACTTTTACCTAAATGAAAACACATATTAAATAATCTTCACAAAATAGTGACCCTAAATGAAGATGCTACCTACACTACAGAACAAAGGAGAAAGGAAGACCTAAAAAAAAGCTACTTGAATATCCACAGTAGCAAGATGGTCTATCCTATCATACCAAAAAACAATTTTGTATTACATATACAAGAAAGAGAAATGGTGTGAACAACAGTCTTCCATTGCTAATGATCCCAAGATACGCGAAACCACACAAGGTATTTCTCGCCATTTCTCCCAATCAGACACTTAACCATTCTTTTCAACAACTATGTTGCTTATTAATAAGAACACTAAGCATTTTGCAGCTATAAAAATTTTACATTGTATACTTTAGCATAAACAGCTGACTTCTAATACAAAGCTGTCAAGGTTCAAAACCTCAAACTGTTTGCATATTATTCCGCAAGATTATTTTTGCAAATTAGGAGACAGAAAATATTCTGATACGCTTTTCATGGGTACCTGATATTATATATATTAATTTTTAATGTTTCATAAATACTACTATATAAATTACTGTA
>JAODLH010001601.1:182428-192442 GCA_027575645.1 Cossypha caffra | reverse complement strand
GAACAAACTTTACACAAGTAGACTTTGTGGTGACAGTGTATGTTGGCAGCAGAAAAACACCTCTATAATTCCAGAGTATAACAATGACATTATTTTACAGAGCCACAGCATTAGGATAACACGCTAACAACTATTACTTTTCTTTTAAAAGGCTTCATTTATCATATATTAAAATTCCATTTCAAAGAACAACCATATAATGGCTAATCACAAACAAGCGTCAGGAACAGAATCAAATTCACTAAGCTCTTCTATTACTGTTAAAAAAATGTAGAACAATTTTAAAAGGAAAATACCATTTAATATTTACTGAACAGGAGTAACACTGACTAATTAGCTGCACTTCTGACTCAAAGGTTTTTCTTTATTATATAAAATTTTTCTTTATTATATAAATTATATGAAAATATATTTTATATAATTTTATTATATAAAAATATATTCCACTAATTTTAAAATATCTTCTCTGTTAAACATGTAATCTACAGTGAATAAGAGACAGTTCACTGAGAAAGAGTGTGGTACACTAGGTCTTCAATATAAAAGGAAATACAGATGCTCATCACAATCTTGTTTTTGGTTATTAAATTGTACACACGCACTATCAAATGACTAGCAATTATCCCAAAAATTTTCCTTTACAACAATTCATTAGACAGTAAGCCTCAAGTCCTTGCATTAATGTATGAACCCCGTTTCTCAGGATCTGTCACACGTACAAAGCTTACAATGAAGGTAATGCCCACACCTCCCTTATGCGCATGCCTGTGTTGAACTCACAGTTGATGGAGACTCAAAAAGGCATTCAAAACAGCCTACACAGAGGAGGTTTTCTCGTCTTCAAAAAGCACTGTATAAACTTAGAAATTAACTTAATCCGTGACCGCAAGTGTTAAATAATTTCTGTTTAACAGATTTACATTAATTTCTACATTTAATTATACACCCAACTTTGTATAAAACAATGATTTTGTGTTATCCAAAACCACTGGCACATTTATACCTCTTTTAAAACAAAAGAAACTTAACTGCAGTAGATAAATTCACACATATAAAAATATTACAAATATTGTTCCTATTCTTTAGATTTTACTGCAAGTATTGTAGCTAGATTGCTAATTGCACTTCTATTTTTTTAGGATAGTCAGTACAACGGTATGATTTTTTTTATTTTTTTATACAAACCGAAAAGCAGAACAAACACTAGGCAGAACAGATGTTGTTACACATACCAATATTTTGAATACCAGTCAGAGCTCACTGGCATTAAAAACACATAGATTATGACATTGTTATTTCCATCCTACCAGCTTCACAAAAGGCAGCAATAAGTACAATGAGCAAAAAGAAGCATTTCACTGATACCGATGTACAGCAATGCAATTGAAAATAGAAAAAAAAAAACCAAACCAAGTGAAGTTTTTCACAATAATCATACTTTTAGACAGGGCTCTTATAATCTGCAAGTTCTTTTTGCTCATGGGGAAGCTCAGTAAATACAGTAACATTATTGTCAATAAAACAAATAAGTAAAATTAAAAATTTGAAAAGGAAAAATTGAACACGAAGTAGAATACATTTTGAGCAGGTGCATTCAAATAAAATTTATTAATTGCAAAATAACTTCTTTAAATTTTAGAAACAAGTATTTTAACAAATTTAACATAGTCTTTAGAGTCCCTCCACACATACACAAAAATAGAATAGTATTTTCTTGAACAATAAATTAAAAAACATTCTAATTAAAGATGAAAATTAAGATTATCATTCCTCTAATGAAAGCTAGATCCTAAAACGCTACAGAAAGAGGGTTAATAAAAATAAGAATTTTTCATATAGCTAAATACAGTCTCAAAATATAGTTCAAAACACAGAAAGCAAACAGGAAAAGTGGACACAGGACATCACTCCCCATTTTTTTAACTTTTTTTTAGCATTTTTAACATTTTTTAATATTTCTGTTAATATCTTTAGCATTTAACTTCAAACTAATATTTCTGAGCTAGCAAATACAAAAAAGATAGTAACATACATCCCTTTCAAAGGACTTAATTTACTTGTTCTTTACTTTGTAGACATTCATGGTGTGACTTAACAGCACAAAACAAACATTTCCTACTTGAAGCGAGTTATTTAGTTCATTAAGACTTACCAGAATTGCAAAAGAAAAGCTGGCTTTTGTTTGATACATCCATAATGGTTTAAGTGTAGATTACAGTTACAAAAGACAAAAAGATGTGGCATGTACACACCAGGCTAATGTATGTCCCAGAGAAATGGACAAGAAAAAAAAAAAATCTTAACAGTTGATCGATACGATTATATATTTTTATTACATTCATGTCTAATATTAAAATTCTGGGATAATAATGAGAGTAAAACTCCAGGGATAAGGATCAAATCATCATAAGTGAGCAATATGCCAAGTGAGATCTTACTAACATGTTTAAGAAAAAGCGTTTTCTATCACAAAAACAGCACCAGGAAGAGAGGCATGACCACCAAATCATATGTTTTCTTAGGTTTTCTTCATTTTTGATAAACAGTTCATTAAGATATCCTGAAAATATGAAGCACCTTGATAATCCAGTAATATGAAAATGAAAGTACAGTAAATTATACAAGACTGTCATATAAGAACCTGTTCCAACCCTCTCCTGATAAATTATAGCTGAGAAACAAACATGATTGGTCATACTTTCACTGTGAACTTGCACAAAAGCTTTTCTGACAGTACAAAAGTGACCAGTACTAATTTGTAATTAAACATATTCATAAGGTGATAAACTGCCCATTTGTGAGGCTGCAGAACTTAGTACACTGGAATTAACTGGAGAGCTGCACAACTAATGTTCTGTCACTATATTTTACTGTAAAGTTTCTTAATTAATTGCTATAATTTATTAATTAAAGAATAAAAGCAGATTAGACGGTTGAGGAAAACAAAGTATCAGATTTCACTGGATCTAATGACAAGCGAATCACCTTTTAAAAATTCATCTACCAAATCTCACACATCTCCCACCCACAATCACTTTCATATTTTGAAACACCACTAGTTGCACCAGGACTTTTTCTATCCCTTATATTACTATAACTCATGCTCAAAATAAATTTTGAAATATTGATTTCTCCATTTCCATCCATCTTCATATTGCAACTTGGTGTTTTGCCCTTCTCAATCAATCCCTAAAAACTTTTAGTTATGCATTACCAGTGCAAGACTAACAAGCAGATGAGTGATCATCACGCCTCAGAAAAGGAGAACACAGAAATGGTACAGAAAAGCTGTGGATAAGAACAAGCCACAGCATTTATCTACATTAGCTATTTTCTGTTTTACTAAATCATTAAAGATTTCTAGTTGAGCTAAAAATTCAGACGTGAATGATAGGTCTCAGTACCATCAAACTGTGTACAGACTGTATTCGTGACGTATTACAGCTGAAAGCATAATGCATGGCACTTTTTAATTTAATGCCTATTGCCTTTTACCATTTTAGAAGTTCAGACAAATATTTGTACTTTAAATTCTTTTGCATTTATTATGGTGTAAGGCAGTAAACCTACTTCATATTGCAGACAACATGACACCATAGTCTTAAATATAAAAAGGACAAAACACAGCATGTTCAAAGTAGCCAGTGCAGACAGCACATGCGCAACATGGTATTTACCGCACCCAAACACAATCAGACTTCAAATGCTTTTGCATTTTAAAAAATTAAATTAAAAAAAATCTGAAATGTTTCTGATAGTTAAGCTAACTTATAGCATCTTAAGAATCCAAGTTAATTATATGAGATCAACACTCAAATTTGCAATATCAGGCAAATTTCTGACTTGGCTTGCTAGGATTAAAACTTAATATATTACAAAATCCAGGCAGACCGAAGAGATTTTAAGGTAACAGCATCATTAACCACAAAAAGGGGTTTTTTTGTGTGAAAAACAATCTAATCTAAACAAAAAACAGACGCATTCTTTCCCTACAGAACAGTAAATAAAGACTTAAACGTGAAATAAAAACAAGTAATTTTAAACACATGCTGGCACAAGTGAAGGACTTCTTTCAATTCACTTTCAGATCTACTGCTCTCCATTTTAATTTTCTTTCTCTTTCTTCATAAATAATTTTTTTATGTTTATTAGTATCCATTATCAAAGTTAAAGGGGTCTCTAAATTATGTGTATTTAGCCACCTCAAAGATACAGCTCATATAAGTACAAAGCAGGTCAAAACAAATATTTTAAGAAATTTTTCAAACAGGAACAATATAAGTAAGCCACCCAGCGAAATTATTACAAGATGATCAACAATCACATGGCCTAGACATAGAATACCTTTAAATGCCCCTCAAATTTCACCAACCTGATAACTGTTTATCATTACAAGGCACACTACCACTCTAAAATAAAATATTGAGAAGCAAATGCTGCTGCCTTTCATGTAGCAACAAAGAGTTGCTTCCACACAAATAAGAACTTCCTAGCGCTCAGTATTTGCCACCATTTCATTTCCCATCCTCCCTATGATTTTCCTTCCCTCTTCTTCTTATTCCTACCTTTTGTTTTTCCTTTTCTTCTTCCCCTCTCTTACTATGCACATCTGTTTTGTCATCTGACCTCATTTGTTACTTTCTTCCAGCTGGCAGCATGTGAACCCCAGGGCCAAGGTCCCATTTAGCCATGTCTGAGAATGTCAAGCAATTCTGGCTATGAAAGCCAGCTACCACCTGGGAGGGGATGGAGGGGGGCTGTAAGTGCACCAGAAAAGCCTGCCCAATAAAAGTCAGCCTCCCAGACTAAATTATAACCCCTCATACATAGGCACTGGTTGGCCTTGGAAAATGTTCAAGCTTTCCTTTTTCCCACCCCGCTCCGCCTGCTCATTATCTGCACTCTGGCAAACAGATAAAATGAAGCGGTAGTCAACACTTTGGTACACCTCAAGGGTCTTATCTTACTGCCTGAATGACAACCTCTTGCAAACAGATGCCCCTCCAACTGTGAAAGAGAACTCAAAAATGTGGAGTCGTTTTTTTCACTGAAGTAGAGAATGTTTAAGCAGGATTATTAAGATATACCGCTGTGCACTTTCCAAAGTCAGTTTGCAGCCTTTTTTGGAGTTGCAAATGCCATCCTTATGCTGGAAATACAATCACTGGTGTTCACAGTGTTAACAAAACACAGAGTTTAACAATCCTTTTAAACTTACTGAAATTGTGTTAGAAGAGTAATTTTAACTGAATCCTTGAAAATGTGTAAAGGCTACACATACTCCTAATGCTGTCATCAAGGGAAATATACAGATACATTCATCTCACTGTAACAGACACCATCACTACCCACCCTATGTAATTCATGCGAAACAGAGCTATGCTGACATCAGTCAGTACATAAACAGCTGACACATCAAAAGAGTATGTTTGCAGATCAAAAGGATCTTCATCTTTTTATCTGCAGTATTTCTGTTATGCCAAACTCCAACATTATTTTTGCCATGTTTAAAAGTTCATGGAATATTTAACAATAAGCTCTGCCCTCCATTACAGGACGAGACTTCTTGCAAATATATTGCAGCAACAATAAAGAAAGCACAATTTGCCAGCTCAGTGGTTTTATGAAGAGAAAAATACAACCAGCCAAAACAAACAAACACACACGCACACAAAAGCTCACACAAAACCAAACAAAAACCATACCAAAACAAACAAAACCAAAAGACCCACCAGAAAGTCCCAACACACAAAATACTAAAATCAGTAGGACATGACACAGGTTTTGTGTTGGAGCCTTTGTTAAATTACATCCCCAAATACTTCAAAACACATGACAATCTGTTATTATTCATTCTGGAACTGAGCTTTACCAAACAGTGTCACAAATCTGCGACACAAATCTATCTTGTTCATAAAATTAATTGTATCACTGTTACAGAAATCTTATTGAAGTAAGTACTACCTAATGCATCCAACACACATAGAGTTGTATTTTCAGCATTAGCTAAGCAATAGCTGGGCACAGGACACGCCCTGGTTTTTGCTAGAAGGACAAAATTGAAATTGGAAATATTTATAATTTTACATGTAAGAAGGAGCCTTATGAATAAAAGCAAACCCGGTGGGCACAGCAGAACATCTCTCAAGACATCCAAAGTAATGAATCAGCCCAAATTAATACCTCCAATTACTCTCTCAAACTATGATACATTTATCAGATAGCTCGAAAAACTAAAGACACTGTAGCATGAACCAACAAGGGAAGCACTCCACATTCTTTTCAAAAGACTACAAAATTAAACATCTGTCAGTATGCAAGCTAATTCTGAACTCATTTAGTAAGTAAAATAATATATTCTTATATTACTAATGGATGACTCCATACATACCAATGAAAATCATTCAAATGACATTTTGGCAAGTTTTGTGCTATATAGTGAACTGGAGTAGAAAAATTACCGTTTTGAATTCTGTATTCCCTACCACAGCAATGCTTTCCTAAAGTAAATTATATAACAAGCCTTATACTAGATTAAGAGACAAGCAATGTCTTTAAAAAAATCTTGAATGCATTAATAGAAATTATGACCATTAGATGGCTCTGACTCAGAACATCCATTTTCTCTTCCCCTAAGCTGCACCAGCTAAAACACATTTAATTTTATACTTCCCTCTCCAATTATAACACTGCAAATATAATGAACTATAGCAATGGGGAACAAAGAGACGTGGATCTCCTCATACTTGCCAAAGAAGTTGCTTTATTGCAGAAGTCACTCCCTTTTTGTACTTCTAACTTCCACCAGACGACCCAAAACTTAACAGAAGAAGGGCCCCCATTGGCTGCTCATCTGCAGTCTGCTGTCCACGCATCCTTCCCCCCAATCAGCTTCCCGTTTATCTGCTGTCCACGTGTTCCTCCTCAGAACTGCCTCTCATCCCCCTAACTACTTCCCACCATCCAGCCTCCATCTGTGCCTCCCTACAGGCCTTTCTAGCAAACACAGGCCTTAATGATTACAACAAATGTTACCACATATCCCCCACTCTATAAATAATTAGTTCTGAGTGGAGCAGTCCATGGCTGTTTTTGAAAAGAGATTCAGATTATTTTAGGAAGTTTCCAATCTACTTTCAGTTTGTTTGATTCATCTTGTAATTTCTTTTCTTTTCTTTTCTTAACTTACTGCTTTAAATGGTTTTCACCGCAGTGACCACAAGCTTTTTGCAAATTCCTTCAAACTTTGTACTAAACCTGATGCTGTCCTATTTCAGTCCAACCCTGACTAATGCACATTGGACAAAATGTATCTGTTCATTAAAATCTTGCTTATGAATCACAAAATCTTGAAATACTTTGTTTGAAAGATACACTAATCTTTACACCAGAAAAATATAAGGGAAAAGATACCTCACCTAAGTTGAAATTAATTGAGTGGGCAGGCTTCTATGTGTTCACTTATGGTACTCAGTGCTAAAATGTAGCACCTTGAAACTTATAATAAATTTAAACTGTAGCAGAGGCTGAAAACATCAAAGTAGGGCAAGAAAAGAAAACACTGCCAGCTCTTAAATTTTGTATTGTAAAAAGAACTTCATTCTTCAGCAAGTTGACAGTAAAAACAGACAAACCCAGTATTTTGGGATGTTGTGCCAAAGACTGTGTGAGAAAGTCTCCAAGTTTCTTGCTTTAAGCTGTGAATTATTGTTGCTTGATTTTGAGGAGTAAGAAATTTGAATTTCTTAAGAACCCTTAGGATATGGAAGCTGTACATTCCTCTTATTCTGAATGAAAGTAAGGCCAAACTCTTCAGCCAGAAACATGTTTATGTAATTTTTATTTTTTCAGTTGTCTTTTATGTATGATATAAAGTTGCTATTAATTTAAAAACTGTCACTCACAGAATATGGGAAAGGAAGGCCAACTGAGACAAGCACTCAGCAACAGCTGAAATTGGTATCCTGAGACAGGTGATAATTTGGTACAGCTAATTATCATTTTTCCCATATGAAATAATGTCAGTAATATAATAAATTGTTTTTGCTTTGATAAGGCACATTTTAATACCTGCAGTCAATCATGACTTTGTCATATAACCCTGTCACTTGTTTAAAAGAAAGAAAAGAACCAAACAAAAAATGCCAAAGACAGTGACTCTGAGCATTTCCTTAGCAGTGATTCACTCTTGACCTAGCCCTGACCTTGTCACTAATATTTAAAGGTAATCTCTTATGTTAAAGGTAAGTATCTGAGTCTGCTAATCTGTCCGAATATGAACAGTTTGTTCTTATTTGGAGGGAAGAGTGTATACACATTTTTGATAGCTCTTCCATGTATGTTGAGTCTAATGGTATCTAATTTTATATGGGTTTGCATTTGATTTGCTTCTGTGTGCTGTTGCTGATCACCCCCCTCCTTAGTATATCTAGTGTCATGTAAATATGTTTTCTGGACAGCCAGGCTTCAGAGTGAGAGAATGGCCCAGTCCTTGCCACATTATTGCTGGAACACAAATCCTTCACTCTTCTCTAGCAGGATGCTCAGTTCCATATGACTTCAGGATCATCATTATCATTCCACTTTTTACTGACTGGATGTGTTTGGATGAATTTGCACTCTAAAGTTAGTGGGTGGCAGACAGAGAGATATCATGCTAACAAACAGCTAAGGAAATAATGCTGAAAAAGTAGTAGCTTTACAACTCAGTATTACAAACTTCATCTCTTTCTTCTCTAGTATGTACAGGTTCCTTAGAAATCTGCTCCAAGCATCCTGGGTCATCTGTTCAACTCTTCTAGCTTAAATGTTGTGGCAGTTTCGGTTGAACTGAGTGGAAACACCAATTAAGTATGGTGATTTTGGTTTGCCAATCTGAATTTCCTGGCCAATGCACCAATTAATATAGTGGGTCTAGCTGCTGGCTAAATCCCAGTGCACCCAATAGAATTATTTACTCATTTTCTGCTGCAACATAGGGCTTAGGAGGAGAGCATAGCAGACTCAAAACTTTAAAGGGAATAAAGAAAACTTTATTAACACAACTAAAAGAAAAAGAATAAAAAATCAAAAAAACCTTCAGAACACTTCTCCTCCCCTCAACTCCTTTTTCTTTACCCACTGACAATGTTACGAGGCAAAATTTGATATTTTCAGTCAGTTTACCACTTCTAAAATAGTCTTTCTTCAGTTCACTTAGGGAGAGGAGTCTCTCCTGCGATACCACAGAGATTTTTTCACAAGAAACAGTTCTCTTGTGGCTTTAATATCACAGCAAATCAGCAGCTGCCCAGAAGTCTGCAATTGTAAAGTCCCTCCCACATTTTGGTAGTTTCTTGCCATAACTACCACCATGGATCATTTCAGCTTATTGGGGTGCAATTTTAACAATAAGCTGTTCTAGTATAGAAACAAGAATTATTTTATTTTATCTCTGGGAACAGAGGTTTTATTCTTCCATTCCTGGGGGAAGGTTTCTCATTTCTCATTTCTCTCTGTTCAAGGCTGTTCAAGCCTCCCATTGGATCACAGCTACTTCAACATCTGCTTGCTTCAACACAGGTGCCTCTGCTCATGGCTGCGGTCAGAACACAACATCTTACAATGCAAATGTGCACATAATTTGGCTAGAAATATTCACCTGTGTAAAATTCAGATGTTATTTTTGTTTTTATAGGATCAAGCCCCAAAACTTCAGATAATTCAATCTTTAAGCCCACTGAGTTTGTTCTACTTTCTGAAATTCATGCCGTAATTTCCTTAAAAGCTGCAGGCCAGTTGGCTTTCTCCCTTTAAATATCTACCTGCTTGGCTATAAACCATGTGTGGATGAATGATCAGTTTAGCCTTCTGTGTCTTAGAGTTGTGCTGTTTCAGGGCTTTGTATTACTTGAAAGCAGTATGGCTTTATAATAATTATTCACATCATTCTATATGAGATAACAGATCTGTAACTTATCACTGTGAAGGGAAAAAAGCCTAAACCAAAATAGTTTTGTGTTTCTGGCTTAACAT
>JAODLH010001601.1:171448-182328 GCA_027575645.1 Cossypha caffra | reverse complement strand
GCCTTTCTAGCAAACACAGGCCTTAATGATTACAACAAATGTTACCACATATCCCACAAGGAACCATTGATTTTTGACTTGCATGGTCATGGAAGTCTCTTTGTTCATTTCCCTATTTCAATGAACAGAAATATTTGACTCAGATCTTTCTAGCAATTTATAAGCTAAAAAGGATGAATGAATGACTTTCTTATTCTTTCTGAGTCTAATGTTTTGATTAGCCTGTATTTATGTCTTAAGTTGGAAGGGACCTCTGGAAACCATCCAATCCAACAACCCTGCCACAGCAGGCCACTCGAAGCAGGCGACAACGTGGGTTTGGAATGTCTCCAGAAGGGGAGACTCCACACTCTCCCTTGACAGCTCTGCCACCCTCAGAGTAAAGAAATTCTACCATGTGTTGAAGTGGAAATACTTGTGGTTTAATTTACGGCCATGGCTCCTCATCCAACCACTGGGCATCACTGGAAAGAGTCTGGCACCATCCTCTTGGCATCCACCTGAGGGATATTTGTATGTATACGTTACCTAATCAAATTTTTCTGAGCTTTTCATGTACCCAAATTTCTCTAATGCTAACTTCCCAGAGATACCCAGAGGATCTAAGTGCTCCTACTAAAACTTGTTTTATTTTAACACTGCAAAGAGTTATTTAGCTTTGTAGTGGGGAAAAAAAACCTGCATGGTAAAGCTAGCTCAATACTAGCTGCTTCATTATAAAATCTAGGCCATTTTTGGTGCCTCTTTGCCATTGTTGTTGTTTGGTTGTATGTAAGCTAGAGCTAAAAAAATCTATGAAGTGGCTGTAGTACTGTCTATATTAATGCAAAGAAAAAAAATTGAAGTAAAAAAAAAATAAATAAAAGAAATAGCCCATCTCCTACACACAGGTCTTGCACTACTTTTATTCAAACGGTTGCAAATCCAGACAGGGTATAAAACAAATGCAGGAAGACATTTTTATTTTGGTTAGGGTTTTACTTTTTGCCAATTGGAACATTAAGCTTTCAGAAGATAAACACATCACCTGAAGCTACATGTTAAATGATAAATCTGTTAGAGAACAAAAACCATAGGCAAAATGTAATAGGGTTTTAAATTTTTAGGTCAAAGTGATTACTAGGAGGATTCAGATGGCACTGCAGCTGAAGCTTTATTATACTTTTCTGCTCAAAGAAATGTAAAAAGTGCCATTTTACTTAATAATAAAAACAACAGAAATAACAAAGGAAAGAAGTAGCAAAGGCATAGCAAATTCATTCCCATTTATCTAGATTGCAGCAGGATGAAAACCATACATTGCTTTCTCTCTGAATATAAAAATGTATTCTGAATCCTTTATGTGGATTTGTAGTTATTTTTCTTCATCTCAGAGATGAAAAGAAAAAACCGAGATAAATATGATTTTTCTCTAAAAGATATTTGAATACTAGTTACTCATTGCAATTATTGTATGAGTTTTAGTTTGATTTTAAATCTCACAGTCATTTGAAAGGGAAGACTCTGAGATCAATTAATGCAACTGTAAAGCTTGAGAAGCTGCATGAAAGCTGAGATCAAGAAGAAAAGGCCGGCCATAGAAGCACAGAATGAGCTCAGAACACCAGGTTGGTTTTTTTTCCATAGTAACAGTATAAATATTACAGAGCTGCACAGGACACTTAAATTTCACTTAGTCAATGCTAAACTATATAAAACTTTCTGAGCTGATAATAAAACTGCTGAAGTATTTTTAAATTAAGTTTCTTTTTAAAAAATTTATTTTAAGTTATCAAGGAAGATTACGCACCTTTTTACTCTCTGAAATAACCTGGCAATATACACACAGTAACACTTTGAGATTTAACAAAAACCACAAAACATACTCATTAAGACAGAAATACCCTATATTCTACTCTTGTTAGACTCCATCTGTGCTGCTGCATCCAGCTCTGAGGTTCCAGCACAGGAAGGACATGAACGTCTTGGAGCGAGTCCAGAGTAGGGATGATCAGAGGGATGGAGCACCTGTGCTACAAGGGAAAGCTGAGAGAATGGGGGTTGCTCATCCCAGAAAACAAAGGGCTTTGGGGTGACTTCTACCCGAAAGGCAGCCCACCAGAAAGATGCAGAGAGACTATTTACAAGGGCATGGAATGACAGGACAAGAGGGAATAGCTTATAAAAAAAAGAGTAGGTTTTGATCAGATATTAGGAAGAAATTCTTTACTGTGAGGGTGGTGAGGCCCTGGCACAGGTTGCCCAGCAAAGCCGTGGCTGCCCCATCCCTGGGAGACCGGGTTGCATGGGACTTGGAAGCAACCTGGTCTGGTGGACGGTGTTCCTGTCCATGGCTGGGAATTTGAACCAGGTAACTCATAAGCTCTCTTCCCACAGAAACCATTTTATGATTCTATAGGGAAAAGAAAAGGAAAAGAGGAGAAGGAGAATGAGAATAAGAAGAAGAGAAGAGAGAGAAGAGAGGAAGGGAGGGGAGAGTTGAAAATCTTTTTTAAAATACAAATAAAACTTAGATCTTAGTTGGAAAAAAGAACAATGTAATAGCTAAACTGCAAAACAATTTCTAACAGTTGATTTGACTACAATTTTATTAGTATATACTCTACAAGATGTATGCAGATATTCCTCATTCTGGGTGTAGAAAAATAAATTTATAATTCAGATGTGACAGGTATGCCGCCTAATAAAATTAATTTTTATTACTACATAGCTGTATAAGGAAAGTCATCCATAACAAAATTAATTGTAAAATATACTTAACCGAATAAAAAAGGTACAGACATGAGGAAATTATCTTAAGTATAAGGAATTTTGCATAAAATAATATATTAATTTACAGAATTATGTCATGGAACACTGTGAAAAACATCCCAGTTACAACATTACTTAGGTTTCACAGGTGCGCATATATATGGGAAAGCATTTCAGAAGTGGAACATTCTTTGTGGAACACCATGTATGGCTTACCATCACTTGAAAAGTTTACAGGTAATCCCTCACTTACTTTAATGTTTACAGGTAATCCCCTCATATATTTTATAGCTAGTTAGACTTTATATTATGAATGATAGTAAAAGTCTCCGCAGAAAAGAAATTGCATCTACTAGTAGCATATGCGGCTACATCTCTCTGTTTAAAGAAATATAATATAAATATACGAAACATTTAAATCTGAATAATATTAAAATACAATAATAATTAATATTAGAATATTAATATGATCTAATACAAATTTCGTATTTTATCCTCAGTCATCAAAATGAAACACCATTGAAGAACTCATCAGTGAGATCAGGTTAGTAACAGAAAACCCAAGCCCTGAACATTTTACTTCTGACAGGGATCTTTTGGAGATTCTTTTCAGCTGTGCAGTCCATGTCAGCATTACACAGCAAAGCAACCTCAATTGCCCTGAAGAAATGGGAAATAAAACTCTTCCCTCTGCCCTTCAGTTTCCATCCCGGCTCATTCACCGCGGATCAAAGGGAATCAGCACAACCTGACACACAAGGGCTGGTCCCCCCGTGATCCGGCAGGTGCGGAGGCCAGACAGAAAGCCTGTTTTCCACAGCCCTCCACCTTGTTTGATCGCTGGTTACTTTTGATCTGACACTGCCCTCACACTAGTAATGACTTCCCCCTAGCAGAACCAACCTCACATCTGTCACCCGGAATAAAGGGTATCACACTGCGCCCTGACAAGGCCTATGGCCATGAGATGTGCTGCCAGTGAGAGGCTCCCAGCTCCCACCATTTCCAATTCAGCTCCCTTTGTTCTGCTGGGTGCTGGGGCCAGTGCATCCGTGACAACAGAAAGGATTATACACCAGCTGTGAGGCTGAGCCTTCATGAATTTATATCTTTTCATCTCAGCTTCATCGTCTCCCTAAATGTAGTGAACTTCATGGTGGTTACTACGAAATACACAACCAACAAATGTTATGGAAAGTTTGTTTAAATCCTGTTTCCCTGTAAAAGAAAAGCCAGCAAATGTCCTCTAGTTAAACTGAGAGGCACATATTCCCCCCAAATATTATTATTAAAGTTTTGCAACTGGTGTCGGAGGAAATAATGAAAGGCCAGCTGGAAGGACAGAAGTGAGAGGAGCAGGGTATGATTTTTGTTCTACTGACAAAAAGTGTTTGAGATTTAAATGAGCAAATTCTTTCTATCCACTTTTTCTGTGCAACGGGGTATTTTAACAGCAGGTAAAGAAAAGTATAGGAAGACTTTAAATCAGATGATGTCGCTTGGAGAATATCAAAAGAAAAACATGTTTTTACATGTATACATGTTTTTACATACTACACAATAATAATAATATAAATTTTGGTTTAGCTTTGTAATTATATGTGCTATGGTTGTTCAAATTTCAGCATAGTATATATTTGAAAGACATACAATATTTTTGGGTCTGGAAGTCCAGTTAAAGAATTTAAATTCATATCACAAAGAACACAACCACACTTTTCTACTCCTCCAAAAGCACAGATTTGCATGACATGGGTCAGAGTCTAATATTAAAGACTACAGATTTAATGCCCTAAATAAGAGGTTCATGACTCCTAGAGAATGTTGCATGATCATTCTTCAAAATTAATAGGAACTGAGCATATTAAAAGTATTTGGAGCATATTGAAAGCATTTTGAAATAACTTTTTGAAGACCTAAGTGTCAGTATAGGAACTCAATTATGTAAACTTCTTAACCTCCAAAACTGAAATCAGACATTCTAGAGTTGTAGATCTAATAACTCACAATTCAGAAATCAGTACCTCCAGTCACTAGTAATTTTAAACAAAGTTGTGTTGAAAATTCAACTAATTTTTTCAATTATTGCCTTTTAAAAGTAACATTCAAACTCCAGAAGCTACCTGGCCTCTTTTGAGGCCTGCTGAATTTGTCACGGCATGACAATTATGCATAGCCATATAGCATCATAATTTGCTGATATTTCCACATGCATCCTAGAATAATCCTGAAATGAAGGGAAAGAATACATAGAAAATGGAGTCTCTCATTTTCATCCCTTTTCTATCAAGAAACTCCAGGTTGCTACATTAGCATCAGAAAGATGTACTCGGGTCCATTCCTGCAAGATCACACAAAAACTGTAACAGTTACAGGAAGTCATGACAACAGATGGATTTGTCAGAATCTGTGCAAGGTACTAACTGGAAACATCAAGGCACTACAATTTCTCTTTAAGGAACACTTCACTGTATTTAAAGAAGCTGGCTCCCTTAAGACAAATAACGATTTTCATAGTTTTTAATGTAACTATGGCTTTTTGAGAAAATTCACCTTTTTCAAACAGAACAATCACTTTTTGTCCAACAATTTAGTCTTGTATGTCAGTGTCTATCCCTACATCATCTTCGTTCCAAATGGAATTCTACTTAACCTACAAGTGGGTTACTAGATGAATATAATAGGTAAAAAAAAATAGATCTTCAAAACAAAATAATATAGGGAGGATAAGTATACAAAATTGTGAAAATAAAACTGGATCAGGTCTCTCTCTGATTTGAATTGAAATAAAAAGCTGCAGAATTCAGAAGAAAATTATTAGGATGACAAAAGCATAGAAAATACTTTCTGTCTTCTTTTCCTCAGGTATCTTAAAATACTTCTTGGCTTATCTGAACAGAATTTTAAAAAAATGCACATGATTCAAACTGATGAAATATCTTTGCATACAGCAGCCTATGTGAAGCTTTAAATATAGTGTAAATAACAAACACCTCAGCTATTCTGGAATTACAAAAACAAACCTCAGGCAAAGGAAAAAAGAACAAAACTGAAGTTTAGCCATCTTGAAAGACCATTAAAGTAATAATTAGAAAGATAGAAGATATTTAAATCTAGAAACTTTTCCAGAAACAGATGAAAAATTGATGGAAAAGATGACCAACTGCAAAGAGCAGCGACACAACTCTCTGCATGAGAAAGTATGAAGGGGAAAGGAAAAAACCACAGCCCAACACCCTCACACACCTATAGAAAGGTATGACTGACTCTGCAGTTCACATCCTACTGAATAACTGCTTTGTGCAGAACAGAGCAGATCTTACTACCAACTTGGGGTGATATCCCCTACCTCAGGGATTGCTGCAGGTAATTTCTATTCCCTGTTGATGGAAGTCTTAACACCCATTCTGAAGCAAAACAACGATCTTTTTGAAACCTTTTTTATTTTTACTGGGTGAGGATGCCAGTGTTAATGGTATCAGACAGATAAAGCTAAACAAACTGACCTTGAACAAACTCAGTGTCAGCAAGTGAAAACTGAAAATAAGCTCTGAAAGTACATAAGGCAAAGACAAAAGTGCTCAACAGAAGGAATGCTTGAGGGGAAAAAAAAATCACTTCAGTCAACTTAAAAGAATTGCAACAACACTGAATTACAACAAGGTGAAAATTATGGGGTTGCATCATAATTGTAATCTACTGCCTGAATTTGAAAAGGAATTATGGTCTGCAAAGACAGAAGCCCTTTGCCTCCTTCAAAGAGTTTGCAAGAGAGAACAAAAGAAAAGAAGTCTAAAATCTTTGTGAGACAAATAATAACTTTCAGTAAACATTTTCAATACCTCTTGCACTATATAGAAAAAAACAAGCTAGCTACTAAATGACATGCTATTTGTATAACAACTAGATTAGACTCAATAACAAGGATAAAACCTTTGCAAAATCATTTGGATTTCAGGGGAGAAATTGTAAAGAAAAAACATGACTATACAAAAAATATAGTTTTATGATGAATCAAAAATATAACAGCTTTAATGTGGTAGTTTTTCTTTTAATTTTAAAATAAGGTCAGCATTTAATGCTGCTACTGTTCAAACCAAAACTCCCAATCAACAGAACAGCCCCACTTTTTCATCTGTCTGAAGCTTTGGAATTCTGATTTTCTTTGCTTGACTGAAGAGCAGGGACAGTTTTCAAAAAGATAAGGTACTCTAAAACCATTCCAGAGACCAACTTCAATTACGGCAACAAATAAACAGTTCCCCTGAAATATACAATAATTAAGTAGAGAAAAATTGCACCTTTCCTGCCCTCACACCACACTATCCCCTGAAGCAGTCCACAGTGGTCAGAAAAAACACATTCTTAATAACAGGAATAGAACACCAAGGTTGAAATGTCAGAACTCCTGACACATTGATAATGAGTTGTGTATTAGAGTTGTGCAACTCACAAATATTATGGTTTGTTGTGCCTTTAAAAAAAAATTGACATAGGAGATGCATATAATTTACCCCCACTACCTTTAAATCTGAGTATTTTATAAATTGGTATTTTAATTATTTACATAATATTAAGTTAGTGTTTAGGAGGAAAAAAAACAACAAAATGCATATGGCCTACCAAAAGACCTTTTATCACAACAGTAATTCACGAGCTGTAGCAGCTCCGGAATAGTGAGCAATTTAAAACTTCTCCATCTGTGCAATTCACCTCTAAATAGTCAAAGTATTGATTTAGGCTCATAATTTCACACAGAAATAGTTTTTAAACTGACTGATAAAGACTTTTGGTTTATCTGTATTTATATATTCACCTACAAAAATCACAGTGTTAATATAATAGATTAGATTTCATCAAGACACTGGAATACATGTCAATTCAGTGATAAATTCACACATTTATAAATGGTGCATCACCACTGAGTGACCACATGTCTACTGACATTTGTCTCTTTTAAAGACATTTTTCTATCATTGAAATCCACTGGTAAATGCTTATAAAATGGTAGCGCAGAAAATATCTAAGAGAACTTAGACATGCAATCTATATGGCCAACGTCTACCTATGGCAAAAGCACTCCAGCTCAGCAGTGAAATGATTTTTCACTTTGTGTTGTACAGGTGTATGAGATTTCACTGCTAAAGATTAATCCAAAACCATTTTTCCTAAGTCCTATTTCCAGACTCTATGTCTTAGGATGTGATTTTCCCCTCCTCCTTTTATTTTGAGGAACCTACACACCAGGGAACATGTTCAAGAATTAATTTTCCCAAGTTAGTCTGATGCTTAAAATCTATTCCTTTTATTTCACACCCATCCATTACTATAGTAATCTTTCATTTTAAAGACAAGATCATGTGGAGCACAAATTAGCAATCCTCTATGATAAAAATGGACTACATTAACTCTCAGAAATAATACTAATAACATCATTGACTTAAACATGTCCATGAAATGGGGGAGGGGGAACAAAAAAGCAAACAAACATGAGTTTGGGGAAAGTCTGACTGCCAATCCCCACTCTCTTCCAGCAGAAAAGAAGCCAGAATGGGCTGTATTTGGAGAGCCGCATCACTTGGAACTGACCTATCCTTCGATTAGGCCAAGCTTCAGCTTCAGGGGAGAACCATGCAAAGAGTAGGAGTGAAGCTTACAGCACCTGTTACCAGTCTCTTTTCAATATCAGAGAACACAGGTTTTCTGGGAAAGCAAGTTTGTTTAATCAGCTTGCACTTTTCAGCAGCAGGGCTTTTCTAGAATTCTCACTTTCTTTAACCCCCAAGCCATATTCTCCAAATGATCATAAAAACCCCTCAAACCTCAAAAGCAAGCAAGTTAAAAACTCCACCCAAAACCCATCACCAAGGAAATTTATTTTCATTTTTCCAAGACAAAACCTAGACATATTAGTTAAAGCTGCCAAAAGAAATATCAGTGCCACTGACTTTTACTACAGGGATGGAAAGCCTTAAGACAAGACCGAAGAGAGTCAAGACCTACACACTTTCCTTATTTTCCCATGCTCCTCTCATAAAACCACCAAGGAACAAAGCATAGATGAGTAAAAGTAAAACAAGACAAAACAACACAAAACCACCACTGCCTGCTTGTATTTGATCCTATACTCAGAGCAGACCATAGCATGTAGTGAAAGAAGTACCAGGTAGCCCTACAAACCTTTCCACACCCTGAACAGAAAATGTTCATCCTGTGCCAAGACACTGCTCTACATACATTTAAGTAATCCATCTCAAAATGAATTCTAGTTAGCACAATGACATGTATATGCAGAAAATAATACTACTTCTCTTCAAACCTGGATTTGAACACAGGCAAGCTGTATTTTTCAAATGATAATAAAACAGCAAAAGTTTATCTGTCACATTGCTGTGGTTTCCCCTGTTAACTGGTGCAGATCAACCCCTGAATTTTAAGGATTCATAAGGAGATAGTCACACTTTTTGGTGAAAAATGAGAACTTCTCTAAACAAAAAATTGGCACACACACATACTCCCTAGCTATAGGGAGAATTTCTGCCTAAAGTGAAAGCAAGGGAAAAAGCCATATGCAACTGAAAATGTGAGGAAAATGGAAATTGTAATGCTACATTTATGCAGATACTACAAACTGCAGTGACAGCAACAGGAAATTAATAGGTAGCTCTTCAATAATATTTGTTTTCAGAATCAAGAGCTACTTTAACAAAAATGTTGATTTTTGTGGTGTATAACATTAGTAATTACTCCTTACATTCAGGAGTCTATCTTTTCTGCAAGACAAGAAAAGAAGTCAGAAAAAAATCACGAAAACCATAATCACATGTGCTCTGAGTACAATTACAAACAGATTAACCAGTGAAAACAGTAATAATTCCACCTACTATATTAAGCAAAGAAAATAATTTGCAATGTTACCTGAAAAAATAAAACTAATTGAACACTACTTTTAGGATAGCCAGATCTGTCAGGAAAAAATACACCTGAAGAATTAAAAAGATGAAAGAGGGGTGCAGTCTCCTGTGATGGAGACTAACTATTGCAGAAGTTGCCTGTCCTAGTAACCACAGCCCTAGTACACCAATCCATGCATGGCAGATTTGATACATAAATAATGGCATCTTTAGCAGAATTACCAGATTAAAAGAACAATTTATTGAAGCACACATTCATAAGCCTAAATCTTTGATTAGGTACCTAAATATTTGATCTGCCTGTTGTCTTTGAAGTTTATCTTCTTTCAAAGCAGCATTGCCTAAAAGGACCAGACACAGAAAGATGTGAAGTATGTTTAATTCAAGAAGAATGTATTAATTTATTTTTTTACTACTGGACAAAAATATCACATTTTTATTTGCAAATATTGTTTGAAAATATAAGCCAAATAATATTATAGAATGAAATATTTAAGTCCTTTTTCTTCAAATATGTCAAAAATGGTGGAGCATTTATATACATATTGCATTACAAAATTTCTGCAGTTAGTAGCATCTCAATGCAAACCAACTGCATAGAGATACTCTTCAGATCAAAAGTGCTTATACCACAAAAACCACCAAGTATTCAACTTTTCAATGTACATTTAGTATCTTAAATCTTTAATTTAGTATCTTTAATCTTCTATCACCTTGCCCATCTTCAAACTTAAAATCTATTTACTGCTAAATGGCAAGTAGATATTGTTCTGCAGACACAAAAATACCTAATATAATACAAATTACTGAAAATCACATTTCTATGCACTTCTAAGTAAATAGCTTAAAATTTACAAAAATAGTCAAAATAGCCATCTGGATATACTTCTTAATTAAAATATACTTGAGATTTTCCTTACAAATACTTGTACTTTGAGAACAGGAGCTTAAAATATTTGTTGCAATATTCTACTTGTGCCTACTTTAATGTACAAACTGCACTATCATCATCTTCATAAGATAAGAGAAAATTACTAGCTAAGCCAAAGTTAGCAATAAAAATAAAGAACTCACCATGGCAGCTTTTTTCATTACCTCATCCAAGTTTTATTTTGGGAGGGTGTCGGTTTACAGATATATTAATCTCTTTCTACAGTCCAAGAATCACTACTGCCATGTAAAAGCACAAGACAATCAACTAAACCAGCAGTATCT
>JAODLH010001601.1:144625-160079 GCA_027575645.1 Cossypha caffra | reverse complement strand
ACTCCTCAACCATTTCCTTCTACTAGCACAGGCACACTACTCTATCCTCATGAGAAAGTGGCATATTTCAAGAATATATTATCAGAGTGTATCACTTGTAATCAAGAATCTGAGCTATAAAAAATCTTTTAGCTTTCTGCACTTTTTAATGCACTCATGAAAATAAAAGAAGCATTCCATATGAAGTATTTTCCTATACAAACCATGCATCTCCCAAACAATTACTCCTGAAATACTGTGTTAAAAACAAGAAGTTAATACATTTAGCTTCACTTGTACTTTTCATCACCTTCTGAGTCATCTCTGTAGAATTGCAATTTTCACAGCCAGACACATTCTTAAGAAACTCACTTGCAAAAAGCAGCAATTCTAAAGAAAATTTTTAAAAGATAAAGAGCAAGAGAAAGCTCTGACAATCTAAATGCCTAGGAAAAAATAAATTCACAATATGTACTTACTAATTTGTTTTCTTGCATATATATTCTTTGCAGCTTCAGACAGCCTTTAGCTATAATGATCATTCCTTCATCTGAGATCTTGTAACATTGCCCAAAATGTATGTCTTTCAATTCCCTGCATTTTGAACCGAGCTGCAATTAATGAAATCAAAGGGGGGAAAAAAAAACAATAGAATTTGTCTGAAATGAAGAGATGAGAGAAAAGATTTTTTTCTGCTTCTCCACCCCCCATTAAAAATTATCTTTTTTTTAAGACTTTGAAACATTATATGCAAACAAGAAAGATTCTAATTACATACATAACAAAATGAAGTTGCTAACTACAGTCAACAAAATGAAGCTAAGAGCAGTACATAAGAACTAAGTTATTTACTGTGTATACAGGTAGCTAACAATGCCTTTATGGTCAACAGCTTATTTGATTTACCCTAACTATGCTTCTTTAACACACTCAGAGAAGTGATGAGGCCTTCCTACATGTCTAACAAGCGTTCAGCACTTATGAAGCAAAAACAAGTTACTTAAATGCAGGTTTTGAATAGCAACCAAGCTCAGCAAAATTGAATCCAACAGAAGTGAAGTATAGGATGTCAAACTGCAGATTTTACTACAAAAGCAATCATTTAATCCCTAGGTATTAAAAAGAAAAAAGAAAGTTTAATCTAGAGACTGCAGAAAGTACAGTCTTTAGAGAATAGCATTTACAGCATCAAAAAAAAAGTCTCCATACACCAACTTTTATAACAGAAGATTTTTGTGATTTTAATTAAATCCTAAGAAAGAGTATCTTATTTTACTTGCTAAGCTGCAATATACTGAGTTTACAGAAGGAATTTGTGGAATGGATGGTTACCTGCTTCAGGCCTTCATCAGTGAGTCTGTCTTGATTGCCCACATGCACTTTCTGTAGAAGAGGACACTGAGAGGCAACTGCAATAATAGAGGTGTCAGAAAGCTGTTTACATCTGTACGCAGTATACCTTAGGAGCCCAGGACATTTAATTGCTAATATGCATACTCCTGTATCAGATACATTGCGACAATCAGAAATATTGATTTCAGTAATATTCTGGCTTCTTGATGCTATTTTTTCCAACAGCTCATCAGTGACCTGCAAAGAAAAAACAAATAGTTACATATAACTTTTTCCGTAAAGATCTTTAATGTCATTAGGACAAAAATGGCTGTTTCTAGGATGCATTTCCGTGAGCTACAGCAAAAATGAAACTACTTCCTTTACCTATGGCTGAATACATTTTACTGTAATTGGCTTTTTTTGGAGATAGTGGGAGGAGGCTGATGGTTTTGATAGAATACGGCTAGCTGAGGGAAAGCCAGTTCTGACAGACTATGTAGACTGTAGCCAGATGATTTCATGATAAAGCTCCCAGAGGGAGAGACAACAGCTAGACAAGTACAGAAAATATGGGCACCTGCAGAAATTTATGCCACCACAAAAAGAGTCCCAAACGGCTGCCCAACTTGACAGAAGTTCTCAAGTATCAGAGCTCCAGAGTTAGGAGGGTAACCACAGACCTACTTCTCTTCCTCGCCATGAATAGACTATCTGTGATGTTCAGGTGTTAGAAAGATAAATTACTTGTTGGCAGAATTGCCTTATTAAGGTTTAGGGCTTGACATGCTTCAATGACCTCAGCTCCTAAGGGAGGTTAACAAAGCTGTTCTACTGACAGTGTAGAAAAAGAATGCAGAATTCATAGACCACAATAACATTTGGCAGAAGTTCTTAGATAAGGAAGAAACTAACAAAGCCAGCTCAGCAACTGTGTTGAATCAACTCCAACTGAGTAAAACGCAATTCTGGCAAGGGGAGATTAATCCAAGAAACCTACCAACCCAAAAAACCAGAAAGACTGAGTATGTGGACTGATTAGCATAAGAATTCTAGGAATCACTTAACCAACAGAATACTAATTAATAACAGAACTAGGTACTTGTAGCCAACAAACATTGCTGCCTTTGGTTGCTGAAATGTATGTGATTTCATATTGATAATAATTTCTGCCCTATGGCAATTGTGTTAGCCTTCATTCTATTCTGTTTGCTACTTGTAGTAATACTGCATGAAAGGGCAGCGTTTCAATGTCTTAAAACTTTTCTTTTTTCATTTTAATATATTAGCAGGTATGCTCGATTTAATCAAAGGGAGGACTGTTGAGGAATACACTCAGTGCACATAGCTCGGGGTGCGGCCGCAGTGGAGCTCGGGCTGAGCTCCGCGTGGCACAGCCAGAGGCAAAAGGCCACAAACTGGTGCCAATCCCTTTCACGACAAAAGGCACAGAGACCGGTGGCACAGACAGGTGAGAGACACCTGGAAATACAGTAGGAGCCAAGAGTTCCAAGATGTACCCATACACAGACTGTGAGGGTATAAAAGCACAGGGGTCCCTTTGTTGGGATCCCTCCTCCTCCAGACCTGAAGTGTTATTCTGCTGTTGCACAATGATTATATTATTTTAAGGACCCAGAGGTCTGAGACTCTGCTGTGGGAAGCCTGAAGTCAAGGCAATAAGGAAAATGGTCTGACTGTGTGGGATGTGCAGGTAGCCAAGCAGGGCATCCACCACCTCACTGGTGCTGCTACTGCAGAGGGGCTTCAGTCCCAAGCAGGTGGTGCCAGCGTGGCTCACAGAGTTTCATTAACCCCTTTGTAAAAAAATACTCCATCCATTTTGTACCTATATACATTGTAGTTAGCCAAAATGACAATAATCTTAAAAGAAGACAATCCAACAAAGGACTATTAAGAAATACTTATCCATCCCTTGGCATAGATGAGATTGAGCTTTAAGCAAAGAGGGGAAAAGAGCAACATGAATCCCTTTTGATTTTTGTCTTATACAGCTGAGGTGCACTCTTTGCTCCATTCAATATGGTTTTCATTTGTAGCAAGTCAGATCTTTTTTCTTGCTCTTTCCTCAGACACAGGTTAAGATAGAAAAGAACTGTGCTGGTTTTGCCTGGGGTAGAAGTAATTTTCTTCACAGTGACTAGTATGGGACTGTGTTTTGGATTTCTGCTGGCTTTCTTATTGCTGAACAGGAATTGCACAGTGCCAAGGCTTTCTCTGCTTTTCACCTGGCCATGCTGGCAAACAGGCTGGGAAGTTGGGAGGGAGCACAGCCAGGACAGGTAATCCCCAGCTAACCAAAGGGATATTCCAGAGCATGTGGCACCAGGCTCAGTGTATAAAGTGAGGGGAAGAAGGAGGAAGGGGAGGAAGGGGAGGACATTTCCAGTGATGGAGTTTGTCTTATCAAGTCATTGTTTTGTGTGACGGGGCCCTGCCCTGCTGGGGATGCCTGAGCACGTGCCAGCTGACAGGAAGCAGTGAATAACTTCTTTCTCCTGCTTGTTTTGTGCACGTGTATGCAACTCTTGCTTTCTCTATTGAACTGTCTTTAAACTCATGAGTTTTGTAGCTTTTATTCTTCCAGTTCTCACTCCAACTCTACTGGTGGGGGAGTGAGGAAGGGGCTGCCTGGGCCTTGGTTGCTGTCTGGCCCAAACCACAACAACGACAAATTGCAAAGAAAAGAAAAAAAAGCCTTCTACAAATGCAACCGTCCAGTTGTTATTTCTCTATATCCTGTATTTTCATTAAACTCTCAAGACACTCGTCATAAACTCCTGCAAGTCACTACTCAATAAGAAACCCAAGGGCAGTGGCAATACAAAAACAATACTGACATCCCTAAAGCTTTCCAAGGAGGGAAGTTACCCTGTACAATTTAAGGCTAGGCTCCTAGAGATCTCACTGAATTAAACCCACAAATATTTCATTCTAGGATCATCCTAAAAAAAACCAACAAAGCAAACATAGTCTCTTTTCTAATGAGTAGGAGCTATAGCAGCTGAAGAATACAATAAAGAAAATTTGTTAAAACAAACAGAGCAAGCACCACATATGTGACCATTCTCCCAACTACAGCTTACAGAAATGCTCCTGTTTGTCTGTGAATTAATAAGAGGTCCTATAGTTCCAGACCACAGAGCTGAGACAGGTAACCCACAACCCATTTCAAATCGCATTTGTGCTCATACTGTTTAAGAACTGATCTCAGACAAAATATGCTACATTTAAAGGAACTAATCTAAGGCTCTAGACATTTTCAGTCAATAGCAGAAAAACCCGTGAAACTACAGATATCACCATTTTATTTTTTTTTTTGTTTACTCCTAGTCAAAAGTACAAGTTCCAAGAACAAATTCTGAGTCATGAAAACAATTATTCCACAATGATATTTTCATACCTGCTGACGACTACTGAGATCCAGTTGCTTCCAAAACTGAAAATCTAAACAGAGGTCACGCCAATATTTACAGACTAATGACACTGAGAGGCAACGCTCATTCAGAGACAAGTTGGAAAATATCTGTGAAGAAAGCAAAAAAAAAATTGTCAGGTGTAATCATATTTTAGAGACAGAAATATTTTATTACCAGTACATCTTGTAAAAGACAGAAAAGTATTAGCATACACTATAACAGATCTACTTGCCCCCCACTTGATTAGTCAGAGACAATAACAAAAATACCTACATCCCACAAGAACTGACAATATTAGGAACTCATATTTGCATAACCAACAATAGAATACATCCTAAGTACTCATTTCGCAGACTAAGTTTTAAAAGTGCTTCTGAGATGGCACACCTAAAGAATTACAAATTACCTCAGTGCTATTTGCACACCATTTAAAAAGTGCTTTCATTCCCATCCTGAAATGGATGGGAAACCTTTCTTTTTAACTGAACAGGTAAGAAGAGTCATAAAGGTATTAAAACATCGTGTCTTGTGGGAAGGGGGCATGCGATGGTAGAGTAGGTTAGCAAGAGTAAATCAGTGTCACAGAAGAGAAGCAAAGCACAAAATTAGCCTTTTATACCCCAAGGCTTTAAGCACTATAGTAGCTGGCAAAAAAAAGAATAAACTGTAACTTTATTGCAAGATCATAAATTGCTACAGCAGGTGTTACATTCACCTCTTTCTTAAAACTACTGTTGTTTATTAATAAATATAAAAAGAGGGTCTGTCAAGAGTTCACATGAAGGTACCCTGTCAGCACAAATGACCTTAAATTTACATGTGATCCTATAGTGAGAAAAGGCAGTAGCGGCATTATACCTACATAGGAGTACAGACTGCCAAAAAAAGAAAAAGTCCTCCCACTGATCTGAGCGAAAGTATTAAATGGAAATACTATTGCCAATCTCAGGCAATTTTCTCAAGAAAATATGAAAATACTGGAGAGTGTCTACAGAAAAGCAATAAAGCCTAGCAAACATGAAGACATTGACGGAAACTAATAGGACTGTTTAGCCAAAGAAAAGGGATGCCAAAGGGGAAAACACACCAAAAACAAAAAAAAAAAAGAGGATCAATGAAGCATTGAACTATAATGGTAACTAACAGAACTTTGGTTATTGGGGGTCTTTGGAACAGACAAGACAATGAACTGCCGAGAGTAACAATCATAACTGTACCCCTTGTTCTAGGGGATGGCTTACCCCAGCAGTTTTAAATACGTACATCCCTACAAGACCTCTTGATGAAGCAGAGCTCTAATGAGAGAGGAGGGAGTCAAATTCATGATGCTTTGTGCATGCTTGCAAGATTTATCATTCTCCTCTTTTTCTAGCTATAAGAAACTTGCAATCTCTTATGCAAGACTTGTCAGTGTTGAAGGATTGTGCAGGAACCCCACTTCCCCGCAGGCCTTTGCCTGGCCATTACCAGAGTCAGTGTCTGCTTCTCATTAGGCAGCCAGTTAAACACAGCAGACAGAAGTGCAAGCAAAACAATCACTGCCTGCTTTGTCCCTGCAGTTCTTGTCCCTACTGGTGAACCCATGTACAGAACCAGGAGGTGGCTGCAATCAGCACTCAGAAAATGTCAACACCCTCGGTCAAGCAAAAAGAAAGTACTGAATAGTAAGTGGTAATTTGGCATCTGACATTTCCTGCAAAAGTGTAATTCTAAACATTAGAAAAAGTGACAATCTGATGATGCTCAGTAATTCTAAGTTACTGAGAATAGTAGGAAACTTGAAATCCTGCTACCAGCATGAAACAGGAGACTGAATCTTTTAACAGTTATAAAAACCTTAGAAGAGAACAAACCAACATGATCCACGTTATGTTTAGATAGATGTTTGATAGACTCCAATTAATATTAACAAAGTATATCAAGGTTGGCATTACAAAATACTTGGATTAATTTTTACTCAGGTGGGAAATAAATATGTTTATTTGTGGAAATACCACCTTTGAGAAACAAAAGTTTGCAGTTCTGAAGAACACAATAACCATGATATAGTAAGACTGTTGCTAATACAGCTGCCACTGTTAAAATGAAAGCCCATAAATAATTTTTGCCTTTTATTTTGTTTATCCTGGGTTGGCACAGCTAGGTTTTGAGGGTATGGGGGCTATGAAGGCAGCTTCTCTGAGAAGCCACTAGAACGTTCCCTCATGTCTTACAGAGCCAGTGTCAGCCAGCACCCAAGATGGACCCACACCGGCCAAGGCTGAGACAGTCAGTGGTGGCAGTAGCATCTTTGGGATAATGTAAGAAGGAGAAAAAAAAACAAAACCATCGAGCAAAAGCAAGTTGCTACCAGAGATGGAGTGAGAGTATGTGATGATGAAGGAGCAGCAGAAACAAGGTATGATGAACTAACTGTAACCTCTATTCTGGTCCTCCTGAATGGCTGGAGGAAGGAGGTAGAGAACTGTGAATGCAGTTAGGCCAAGTAGAGATAAAAGGGTTAGGAAAGATGTAGATTTTACATCTCATTATCCTACTCTGATTTGGTTAGTAATAAATTCAACCCGTTTCCCCAAGTTCAGTCTATTTTGCCCATGACAGCAATCACTGAGTGACCTCTCCCTGTCCTTAATTCGTGACCCTTTCCTCATGTTTTCTCTCACCAGTCAAGGAGGTGAGTGTCAGGGCTTTGGAGGGGAAACTGGTGTCCAGCCAGGATCAACCCACCATGCTACCATCCCCACCAAAAGTTGAAAGTCCTCACAAATCACAGACCTACTGCTAACCTGTTCCTCCTGCATGAAGCAGCTATAGCAACAACAAAACTTAAAAAAACAAGTTTGATTAAGTACTTGACACAAACAGTACTGCTGCATAGAAAATGTTCTGAAAAATTTCCAAAAAGTCATGTTTTAGTCCATGCTGTACTTAAGTCTAGAAGCAGAGACAATTAAGGAGTACAGGTGTGGCAAACCGACTTCCTAGAGAACAGTAAGTGAGGCCATCGGGACGAGAAGAGACCAAGCCATTGCAGAAGTCCCAGCATGCACAGGAGTAGCCATGTAAGTTACACAAGTGGTATGTGTTCAAAAACAAGGCCTTGCTGGTTTTATTATCTGTAATAGCTCCAAGAGTTCCAGCTGTGAGATGTTACATAGTGACTCGTGTCATTACAGAAATACACTATAGAATCATATTAACAAAAATACTGAATTCGAAGTAAAGCACGGACATGAGACACAGGAAGTTATAATAATTTCATTATATTTGTTAAAAATCACTTTGCTGTGCTTTCTGGTTTTATATATTTTTTACTTTGCCACCTTAATCATGAAATGTATCCACTTTTATGTATAAGGAAATGCAGGCCTGCACAAACAGGAACAGACCTGTCACTGCTGTTGCCTGCTTGCTAGAAGTGTAACCTGACAACGTGTTCAAGCCTTGTCCAGTGGGGACTCGGGGCCACTGCCACTTGATTGCTGGCTAACAGAATTGTACCCCAGCACAGTGGGCACGTCACAGCCCACCAAGAAACTGCCTATAAAAGGGGCAGTGACCCAGAGTAGGATGGCTGTGCTGGTGGAGCACAGACTCCCCGCGTCCCCGAGCAGCGCCCGTTCTTTATCAACAAACTAATAAATTGTCTTATTGATTGACCTGCCCAATGGCAGTGAGCAATTTATAACACAGGTAAAAAAGAATGCTGAACAATGCCATGTAAAACAAGAGCTTCTCTTCAGAGCTTGCAATCGTTAAAAGATGACATAGTGAATTACACTAAATGGAATTTAGTAGTGAGGACTATACACATTCCAGGTGGTGGCACATCACCCTTACATTAAGGGATTAGCCGAGCTACTGATTAAAATACTACACTAGTGCATAAAATGCTTTGACTCACTTTGATGACTTCACCACCCTTTAATACTCTCCAGATATACACTGATATTGTGGCAGCTTAATTGTCCTGATTTAAATTTTCCAATTCCCAAGGATGTATAAATACAGCCAAAAGCTAAAACCATTCATACCCACAAGCCTGTTCATTTAACTCCTGCTTATGACTGATAACTTGGATGGCAATGGTTCTACTAGTTAGCACATTTAATTCCTGAAAATTGTACTCAAACATGTACACTTTCATATCCACTATTCAATTTGCTCCTCCTCAACTCTGTCTAATCCCTCCTCCAAACACCAAAATATCCTTCAGCACTGCAAAGGATGGGGGGGGAGGGGGGGAGGCAAAGTTTAATAGCTTTTTCTAGAATCATTTTACATTATTTTCCCCGTTGGCAGAAGGCAGCAATAGAGGAAGCAGAGTTCTGGAAAAGGAGCTCCCTCTCTCTCATCTTCACCCTATTTCAGCTCAAATTCCTAATGCAGATGTCAGTTCCTTCTGCTTCACCCTTTCATGTCATTGTTAAGATTAGTGGGCTTCTCTTTCCCTTCCAGTGCTGCAAGGCTGAGCCTGCAGGCTACATCCCATTTAAGGATACCTGATCTTCCCCACTGACAGTCTTATCATACCTTCCAGGCACAGTAAATTCTTTAACAACAAGCTCTTGCTTTGAAGCAAAACTGGTCATGCAGACTCATTAAAGACTAGTAATGCCTTCCTTGCCTCAGTCTAATAGCAAGATTGGTTGCTCTCCAGGTACCCAGCCCACTGAACTGGAAGACAGGGACAGGGAGCAGAATAAAGACCACCCCATAGCCTATGGAGGTGTACCTGCTACACCACCTAAGACCCACATAATTCTACGGGGCAAAATGGGATACATGGGCCCTAAGGGTGGCCACCTAAGCTGGCAGAAGTGCTCACCAAGCCACTTTCCATTATTTTCAAGCAGTCCTGGCTGCTAACAAGGGCATCTCCAGCTGACTGAATGCTGCCAGATGTGATGTTCATCTACACAAAAGGCTCGAAGGAGGATCCAGGGAACTACAGGCCTGTCAGTCAGACCTTGGTCCTGGATAAGGGTATGCAGCAGATTATCTGGAGTGTTGTTACGTGGCACATACAGGACAACCAGGAGTAGGCCCAGCCAGCACAGGTTTGTGAAAGGCAGGTCCTGCTTGACCAATCTGGTCTGCTCTCATGACTAGGCGACCTGCATGGTGGAGTAACAGAAAGGCTGTGAATTTTGTCTGCATGGAATTCAGTAAAGCCTTTGACACAGCTTACTTTGACACAGCACTCTCCTGCTGTGAGAAACTGTCTGCTCATGGCTTGCATGGGTGTACTCAGAAACAGTGGGGCAGCAGGAGCAGGGCAGCGACCATTCCCCTGTGCAGGGCACTGGTGAAGCCACACCCAACCCTGTGGTCAGTTTTGAGTCCCTCACTACAAGAAAAACCCTTAGGTGCTGGTGTGTGTTTCCAGAAGGCACTGGAGCTGGGGAAGGGTCTGGAGCACAAGTCTGATGGAGAGAAGCTGAGAGTTTCCAACCTTGAGGAAAGGAGGCTCAGGGGGAACCTTATTACTCTCTACAATAGCCTGTAAGGAGGGTTTAGCCAGGGGGGTTCAGGGTCTTCTCCCAGGCAAAAATTGATAGGACAATAAGAAATGGCCACAAGATGAGGCAGGGGAGGTTCAGTTTAGACATCAGGAAAAATTTCTTCACTGAAAGGGTTATCCAGAACTGGAATAGGCTGGCCAAGGTAGTGATGGAGTCATCATCCCCGAGGGTATTCAAAGGACAAGTAGATGTGGCACTCAGAGGCAGGGATTATTGATGGACTTGGTAGTACCAGGTTAATGGCTGGATTTAATGATCTTAGAGATGTTTTCCAACCCAAGTGATCCTACATCAAAAGAAAATACAAAAATGCAATGCCCACAAACAGCAAAAGTCAACTAAGTGATATAGGAAGTTTTCAGTCAAATCACATTCTACCTGCTTCACTCAATACAAACAGTCTAATTTTATGTTGATAGATACACCTATACAAATCCCTTACGAAAGAAAAGCCACACTGTTTTACCTTTACCTAACACAGCTAATTCCACAGTGAGTCAATCCACCATTCTGAAGCAGGTGATGTCCAATTGATTGTAAACAAGCTAAACCACGTCCTTGCACAGCACAATTCAGACCACCAAAAAATAGTGCCTGACCAAGTTTCGGTGTTTTAATTTTTTAAAATATTTTAAGACAATGGATGAGAAAGGGAGAAAGCAAATGCCCATTAATATTAGTGAAGGGTCCAACCAGAAAAACTAGAGATAAAGTTATTCTGTGTAATTCTCTCCTTTACCACCAAGTCCTTGCATAATGGGCCTCAGACATTACACTCTTAACACTTCCCCACTGTTTCCATATTAAAAGTATGCTAGATAGTTCAACCTGTGTGTTTTAAAAAGACTCTTTTTTTAGTCTTTTTTGACAGGGATAAATGTTCACATAAAGAACATTTGTGCAAAATGTTAGTATTTCAGCAGGAACAGAGGAGAAAAAAACCAAAGCAAAACAAAAGTAACACCACAAAGCACCCTATAAATACCTTTTTTAAAATATTAAAGATCAGTTTTCAAAAATCAGAAATCCATGTACTGCATTTATTTAGCATGTCTTTAAATACTTGGTAATTTTGGCCTTAAATCAAGTTCCTCAAAGTGAATCAAGTGAAGAAGATAACTCCACTTTTAATCAAAGGAAATAGTGAAAAGTCAACTATACTCATTAAACTTACTATGAAAGAAAGTTTGTTAGTAGAAAATAGTTTATGTGGTTGCTAACACAATATCCTCAGCATTAAGTTTTCTAAGAAGTAATTCACATCACCAAAATCAAATATAAAGTAAACAGGAGCATAATTCAAGAAACAATTTTAACTTATCAAAAGACAATCTTAATTTTAAAAAATTAAGAACTATAATCAAGGAGTTAGAATTACTGATTGCACATACTAAAGAAGCTTCTGCGTCAGGAAAGGATACAAGAGAATTCAGTTGATTGCTAATAGTATTCTTTAAAAAGAAACTGCTAACTTTAAGAAAAGGTATACCTCTATGGACATGAAGGCCCCACAGCAGAAGAGACTGTAAAAGATGAATCTATTTCTGTCCATCATTTTCATTTAAAATAAATCACTTCATTTCTGTGAATGAAGCTCTCCTCTATCAATAAGAAACTTTCATATTCAAGAACAGCTATCTACAAAATTGTTTTCATTACACTGCATCAGGTAGATTTGTTTGAAACCAAAAAACTTATGGAATTAACAACAAAAGAACAATAAAATGTACACTCAAACAATTCATGGTGCCTAAATAACTCAAGACATTCATTCTTAGAAGACTGCTCATTTGTTTCGTCAAATTTTTCAGCAACTAACCAAAATTCCATTAACAGAAACATTTCTTAAGTACCATTTGACAAAAAGAACATGCTTAGTGCATTGCATTTTACTACGAACAGTAAAACACAGTATTTGCTAACTGCAGGCATAAAGCAGTTAAGCTACCAGTGAATTTATGTTTATTAAAGGCTGCTTCATTCTATTTCAGAAAACTCAAGAATTATAGGTTAGAGAAGAAGAAGGAAGAACAAATACCTGCTTTGTTTTGAAGTGATTTCTTCACTTTTTCATAACTTGAAAAGCATGAGGGAAATACAAATGATTCTGAGTTTATGAAAGAGATGTGAGCATTGAATTCACATACAGTACACCCATGAAAAAAAATCAAGTTAAAACTGTTCCTGTGATTAAGAAAAATGTGCCAGCTAGGAAAATGGTGTGATGGTGCAGTTTCACATCACAGCCAGAATTCTCCTGGCAAGCTGCCATTCATCTCAACCGTTTACCAGTCCCCTACTTTCAGTCACTTGAATTCTAGTAGTAGATTTAGTGACTGTACTTAGAAAAAAATCTTGTCAGGCAGCTGATCCTAAGGAAAAGTTGTGCAACATCAGATTGGTGTCAGATTAGCCAGATGAATTTACTCACCCTGCAATTGCATGATCACTGTACAGAGCACAAAACCAGTGGCAGAAACACAGCCAGAACACACACACAGAAGTTACAAAGGGAGCCAGACACTGGCCTTACCAGTCACTTACTCACAGATTGCCTTAGCTGCAAGGCAAAACACAATATTAGATTCTGTCTGTAAGAAATTGCTGTCCTTCTAACGGAAGGGAAGAGTTCTAACCAATAAGCAGAGTCACTTTACTTGCAGGAGCTCACAACGTTTTTACTCTCAGAAACCTAAATGTTCTCATTAAAAGACACCAGGTAGTGCTTCTGAGTCATCATGCCAGTATAAAAACAAAGACATAAAAACAAAGTAAAATCTGTGAAAGATCAAATATGGGTCAGGCAACCTGAACAAAAGAAACAAATAAATACGGAATGAAAGCAGAAGTTACATTTAATTTACTTCATATTCCAACACTGCACAACTTGTAACCTGTTAGTTTTCTCCACGCACTAATATGTAATTTTGGAGCCAAGCCAACACCTAAACAACATAAGGGAAATTGAGCGCTAAGGAATCTATCCCTGTCAAAAAAAGCAGAAATTTCACTCCAAGACATTCCTCCTCCATCACATAGCTCATTTGTGATATCAAAACCTACAGGCTTCAACAAAAGCCACCTTTTTAAACACACCTCTGCAAAGCAAAACAATTGTTTTTGTAATTCTGCAATAAATCATAAAATTCACATCTTTCAGAAATTTATTATTGAAATAATGAGCATATACTGTCTTGTCTTTAGTTACTAGTCTACTGGCACACCTCCACTTCACAAATTTGCCCCTCAGCTGTATTCCAGAAGCTCAGTAACACCCACAATGAGCCTCAGACTGGTTCATTTCCCCACTAGAATCACAGGATGACAGTAAGTTCCGTGGGAAAAACCAAAAACAATCAAGAAGCCAGAAAATCAAAACAAATCCATAACAAATGACATTGCTATATTGAGCATTACTAAAGAAAAAGGAGTTCAGGTGAATTAATTGTGGAATTAAAGGACATTTTACCTCCTAGCATCAGCCAAAAAGGTTTAAAACCCATTCCATGTCTCATAGTGCTACATCTAAAAGTAAGACTCAACACAAACTTTATAATATGGAAAATATGATGGGAACACCAGCATAAACAGGAAAGAAAACTAGTATTGCAAAAGTGACTTAATGAACTTGCAGATGAAGTCCAATCCAAGTGACGTATTCTGCCTCCTGACTAGCCAAAAATAATTAAAAAAAAAAAAGAAAATAAAATCACAGTGCAATGATAAAATGCACATGCAGTCTCTTCAGGTATAAACACCAGCATTCAAAAACTAGAAGACAAAATTAAAGGTCTATCTCTAATGCATCACCACAGATAAGATGGATATAACATATTTCACTATTAAAGCTATGGCAGAGTTAGAGATAGGCATTTTTGAAAAAGTGAAACTGAGTGCTAAAAGTAACCACGGAAAAGTACTCACACCATTGATTAAAAAGTATTTCAGCTACACTAATCATATGAGTCCAGTTTCAAATCTAAAACCAAATATCAAAGAAAAAAGTTATCTTCCATTAGAAGTGGCAAAAAAGGGACTCCCTTCTAGAAGAACAAGACAAAGTTTCAATTTTGTAATCACAGATGAGATTAACTCAGCTGATAGCTCATGTGTTCTTATTTGCCTAGAATTAATTTGCATAGCACATCTATGAAACATGACATCCCATTACTAACTCACTTATGAGTATCTAAAAAAAAAGACAAACAAAACCAACAAACAAAAACCCCTCAAACCAACTAAACCTCCCACAGAATTAGTGTTACATGCAAGACAGACAAGTGGGTTGTTACTGTTTGACAACAAAAGAGTAAAGGAAGTACTTCCTAAACTGGATGTACCACTAGCAAAATACGAACACCAACAGTCACGTCTCTCTTCTCCATTATTATGTCCGCTTTAAGTTCTGCCATCTGACATCTGAGAAACTTCTGCAATCTTGAAAACTTATTCCCCAAAATTTAAAGGCACACTCACATCAGACTATGGAAAACATCACCAACTCACTTCCAGCTTTCTACATAATGTTCAGCTGAAGGAAGTCAGCACAGTGGTCAAGAGAGTAGCTTAAAAATGGAAAGTAGTTCCAATAGAGAGCAGTATTAAAGGAACAGAAAGACAGCAAAAGGGACAGGAGAGGTGAGACTGTTCCTTGGATATTCAGCATAAGAGGTTATGAAAGCACGTAATTCGAGAAGGCTGCAACACTGGGGAACTACCAAGGCCAAAACTGATCCACAATACAGAGCAATACAAACCGTTTAATAATCAACACCGAAAACTTGTCTATGTAGCTCCAACACTCACGGAAAGAACTAAATATAGAGACAGGCCCCCTTGGCGAGTACTACACCAGTGATGCAAGGAAAAGTCGACTTGTGAAGGGCACCTTACGAAGTTAAAGAGTCAAAACACGAGACAGCTCCAGCAGCTGATTTGTGTGTCTGCACCTCCAGGTAACGGCTCACAACGCCCATTCCAACGACAATCAAATGGTCGGGGAACGGGACAGAGACAAAAGCAAACCCCCAGAACCCTATCTCGCCAAAGCCAGGTGCTGAGGGGCCGGCCTCCTCCGGCTCCTCCCTGCACCGAGCCCGCCCGAAGACACTGGCGCCCCGGGGGCTGGCACAGCCCCTCCCAAATCCTCAGGGAGCGAGCTCGCCCGTCCATCCCGAC
>JAODLH010001601.1:117834-139895 GCA_027575645.1 Cossypha caffra | reverse complement strand
TTCATTTTTCTCTTTTCCTTGCAATTCAATATTACTACTACTATTAGTAGTAATTAAACTTATTAAACTGCTGTTAGTTACCTCAGCCCATGAGTTCATTTCTCACTTTCACACTTCCAGTTCTTTCCCTTTCCCACTGGGGTGAAGGAATGAGAGGGACTGAGCAGTTTAGTTGCCAGCTAAGGTTAAACCCCAACAACCATGTTTGTTGTAAGTATATTTGGTATGATTATTTTCCCTTCAAGTAGATTACACGATCACAGAATCTATTAATTTGGAAAAGACCTCTGAGATTATCAAATCCAACCTTTTACCAGAAACATATCAACTAGACCATGGCACTACGTGCCACACCCAACTTTTCCTTGAAAACACACCTACAGGAATAGTGCCTCTACCATCTCCCTGGACAGCTCATTCCAAGGTGTAATCACCCTTTCTGTGAAGGAATTCTTCCTAGTTTTCAATCTATATCTCCCCTGAAGCAGCTTAAGACTGTCCTCTTGTCCTGTGACTGGTTCCCTGGGAGAAGAGACCCCTCCTGGCTACAGCCTTGGGTCAGGGAGTTGCAGGGAGTAATAAGGTACCCCCCGAGCTTCATTTTTTCCAGGCTAAATGCACCCATATTCCTCACCTGCTTCTCAACAGACTTGTGCTCCAGACCCTCCAATGGGCTTTCTGAATTGAGTGGCCCAGAGCTGGACACAGGATTTGAGGTGTGGCCTAACCAGTGCCAGCACAGGGCACAGCTCACTGCCCTGCTCCTGCTGTCCCACTATTGCTGGCACAGACCAGGTGTCCTTGGCCTTCTTGGCCACCTGGGCACAGCTGGCTCATGTTCAGCTGCTATCAACAAGCACCCCCAGGTCTTTGCCACCAGGCAGCTTTCCAGACACTCTGCCCCAGCCTGTACCAATGCAGGGCTCTTTTGTGGTTGAACCTCAGACCACTGACCTCTACCCATCAATCCAGCTTTCCAGATCCCTCTGCAGAGACTTCCTGCCTTGTAGCTGACCAACACATCCACCCAAATTGGTGTTGTCTGTGAATTTGCTAGTGTTGGACTCAGTCCCTTCATCCAGGTCATCAGTGAAGGTATTAAACAGAGCTGGACCTAACACTGATCCTGGCCCAGCTGGATCCTGCACCATTCACCACCACTCTCTGGGCCCAGCCATCCAAACAGTTTTTAACCCAGCTAGAGTCCACCTGTCCAAGCCATGGGCTGCCAGCTTTTCTGGCAGATGGTATCAAAGGCTTTGCTGAAGTCCAGGCAGACAACACCCACAGCCTTTCTCTCCTCTGCCTGGTGGGTTACCTGGTTATAAGAGGAGATTTTTATGCCACTGGTATTCCAGAATTATTTTGTAAAGCTTGGCCACCATTAGCAGACATAATGTGTTTCAGAAGTTACAGTATTTCTGTAGTTGCTGCATGTATAAAATTTTTATCACAGTAGTAGGCAAATTCCAAGGCAATTCTGCTGTCAGAGTGCCATGGGGGTCAGAGCACCAGGCACGGCAGGACAGGTCTTCACCAGCTGTGACCAGAGACAAACTTTACCACATCCCAGTTGTTTTCAAATGTCTTTATTACATAAACCTACATATTTATGTCTAGCTATTCCAATCAAATAGATATTCAATGTTCCCCAAAGATTTGCAATATCTGTAGGCAGAAGGAGAAATTCTGTCTATTGTTTCTAGTCTTCTGTCTGAAGTTGACACATACTACTCCCAAAACACCACCCACTTCAATTTCTGAACTGTGCAATCCAGTCTAATCAAGATCTCATTCAAAAAGAGAGTGATGTAAGGACCATAACAAAGCTTTGGGTTTGCTTCTTTTTTTTTTTTTAAATAATCTGGGCATAGCTTTTTAGATACAAACATAGAGGGAGAGTTTAGCTCATTTTTCAAGATGGTAGACTGTTCTTTTTCTTACAGCCTGCAAGAGCTAAACAAATTTTAATTACTATTGTAATTTAATTGAATGATGAGAAATACAAGGAAGCAGAAGGGTGCCTCTGGTCTATGCAAGGGTTTTAACACTGAGTGTCACTGTTGCTTCATGGAAGGCAAGCATAGTAACCACCTGTTGAAGAGTAAAAGCAGAATGAAATATTACATGACTAAATATCAGCTGTGAAATCTTCACTGCATAATGTCAGAAGGCAGATGTAACTAACGGTCCATTTCTTCATTAGAGCTACTTATATTTCATTAAATTAGAAGTCATAAAACCGGTAATGTGAGATGCCTGAAAGCTACTACAACTTAGTCTTGGAATTAAGCAGTAAAATCCCCTCAATTTATGATTGACGGTTTATTACACACATAGCATAGCAATAGATTATGACAGTTTTCATTCTTATCTCTGTGCATATTTAAATAGGCCACAAAGACTAGTGACCCAAGATAAGTATGGTATTTAAGTTTGAGCTGCAAGGGAACGAGGAATTTTTAAAGCTACCGTGTTGTATCTAGTCCTGATACCCCTTAAGTGCATGTTCATCTGTATTTCGGGACTGACCTTTAGAAAACTCGGTCTATAATCTTTGGCCGTGTTACCAATGTTGTGACATAGTAGTTATTTTGCTTAAGTAAGTTTAAAGTAGAATTAGTTTCATTGACTTAGGAAGTTATAACATTGTGTGATTTAGTATGTTTATTCCCTTCGCATAGCTTTGCTTACTTTGAAGTGGTGTGTTAGAAATGGAAGAAAGGAAATAGCAGAATTTCCATCTTGGTTTTAGAAAAAGATTAAAAGTTCTTTTGTAAAATCCTAGTTGTTTCACTATTGTGCTGGTTTCAGCTGGAATATGCTTAAGTTTCTTCACAGTGGTTTGTAGGGGACTGTGTTTTGATTGGTGACTGAAACAGTACTTGGGATATTTTGTTTATTGCTAAGAAGGGCTTACAGAGATCCCTGTAAGGACTTTTTCTGCTTTTCTCTCCATCCTACCAGTGAACAAGGGACTGGAAGGGGACTCAGCAGGGACAGGATACCACAGACCGTGTGACATCACATTCAGCAGTGAAGTGGGGGGAAGATGCAGGGAGACAGAGTGACATTAACCGTGATGATGTTTTTCCTCCTAAGTCACTATAATGTGAGGGAGCCCTGCTTTCCTGGGAATTGCTGAACATCTCCCTGCCCTTGGGAAGGGAATAAACTCCTTGTTTTGCTTTGCTTGCGCATTTACCTTTTAAAATGTTTTTATCTGCATCCAGGAGTTTTCTCATCATCACCCATCCAATTCTCTCCCCCATCCCACGGGGAGCAGTGAGTGAGGGGCTGTGTGAGTTTCAGCTGCTGGCTGGGGTTGCACCTTGACAGTGTCCTTGGATGTTCCTCAGTTCTCCATTCCTGAAGACCTACAATTTTATCAAGCTCAAAAGTGCACCACTGTGGAACAGTAAGGCATTGTTGGTGGAGGGTAGATCTCCTCAGCTAAAAGACTAGATTAGGTTAACCCACTCCCTCGATTATCTTGCTTCTGCTTGGGCAAAGTACTGGAGATGCAGAAAACACCCTTCCTCCTGGCTGATTTTGCCACAGAGAAGAATACATAGTTGCTGGCTGTCCTGGTTTGGAGGACAGGTGTCTGCCAAGAAAGGCAGGAGCCTCTGCTTGAAATTAAGAATGTAAACCCCCTTTCTCCAAATTATTATAATTTTGAAATTAAGAGGCTCTCAGGCAAAGATATGGGATGTAGGAATAACAGTTCTTTACTAGGAAAACTAAAATAGAAATACAGTATTATAAAGAGCAAACCCAAAACACTGACAGAGTCAGAATACAACCTGACGCCCCATCAGTCAGGGTGTTGGTAGCAGTCCCATTAAATGGTGGCTGCAGTTCTCCTGCAGTAGCAGATGTGGTTCAGTGGAAGCAGTGGTCCTGTAGAAGGGTGCAGATTTCCTCCAAATGTCCAGGGATAATCTGGGAAAGTCCAGTTTTCCTCTGGAATCCAGTGGAAAGAAGGCTACTTTGGTGTTCAAAATCTCAGTTTTTATCTAGGTAGGAAAGGCTTAGCTTCTCCCCCTGGCTGGAGCATCTCCCAGTGGGATGATGTAATTTTATCTGTCATACAGTGGGACTTAATGGCCCAGCAGTGGATGTGATTTTCCTGGAGGAAGGATGGGTTGTGAAAAGATAAAGATGACTCCCCCACCATTTGCAGATAATATGTCCCATGGAAATAAGGGTCACTGCCCCACCCAGCTTCAATAGATGGTAATAGAATACACATTTCTGGTCACATCCTGTATTGCAACCCAAGACATTGGCAACAACAAAGTGAGATAGTGTTGACTGCGCTGCACTGGATGAACAGTGAAGGAACTATAGGCATAGGAGTGAGGAAAAAGGAAAGGGGGGAAAGATAAGAAAGGAGAGAGCAGTTATCTTCCCTCAGCCTCTGCTTTCAAATGGCTCTTATCCTGAAAACATAATAGAGACTCTTAGTCTGTGCAGTGTGGGAGATTTGTATTTTTGAGGATTCGGTGGAAAAGTTGGCAAGATTTCAGAAGTCATATGTTTGATGAATTACATCATAAAATTTCTAAAGATACTGTTCTTCTGGAAAAAACTAATTCTTTGGATGGTGGGAGGAATACTTCAAAGGATAAGTTCCCCCAACGCCAAGGCTGCATATGAAAATACAGAATTTTCCAGCATAGAGATGAGGTAAGATCTCTGATTTCTCTGAAATCAAAGGGTTCACACTTAGTAACAGATGCCAGTTTCAGACACAGCACAAGCAAAAAGTGAAACATCATGAAATCTGTAAGGACATAATATTGAATTTGAGTCTAGTCAAATTCTGGTTTAATATTCTTTTCCTTTTTAGGATATTAAGGAATATAAAAAGTCTATTTAATTTTAACTGACTTGCATGCTTAATTGAAAATGGCAGTCAGGATCTGGCCATTCTTGATTTTTTTTCTTTTGTTGGCTGGTGTTCTGTTGTTGCACTAGATGCAGTATTTATATATACTATCAAGTACTATATCCTACCAGAACCGTAAGATAATAACAGCAGTTCCCATTATGATTTTTTTTTCAATAAAAGTACCTCATTCTGTACTCTAATAAGAAATTTTAAAAAATATGTCTCAGTGTTTGTTTTGGTTTAACCCCACCAGCAGCCCAGCCCCATGAGGACAGTCTCTCACTGCCCCACCAACAGGATCAGGGAGAGAATCAGAACGGTCAAAGCTACAAAACTCATGGGTTGAGATGCAGACAGTTTAATAGGGAAAGCAAAAGCCACGCACACAAGCAGAGCAAACCAAGGAATGAATTCCCTGCTTGCTGTGGTTGAGCTGGTGTTCATCCATTTCCAGCAGAGCAGGGCCCCATCACACTAATGGTGACTTGGGAGGACAAACCCCATTAGTCCAAACATCCCCCCCTTCCTTCTTCTTCCCCACACTTTATACACTGAGCCTGATGTCACAATGTCTGGAAAATCCCTTTGGTCAGTTTGGGATCACCTGTCCTGGCTGTGTCCCCAGCCACCCACACACCCCCAGCCTCTTTGCCAGCATGGCAGTGTGAAAAGCAGGAAGGGCCCTGACTGTGCAATCCCTGCTCAGCAATAACAAAAACATCTTTGTATAATGAACTCTGTGTTCAGCACAAATCTAAAACACAGCCCCGTACCAGCTACTGTGAAGAAAATTAACTCTACCTCAGCCAAAATCAGCAGTGTTTGGATGCAAGGCTTGGCTACTTATTGATACCTTGCAAGTCATAGTGTTCATTGCAACCACTGTATTGTCTAATTCTTAATGTAATTCTCATGATTGAATGGAGGCTGTGAGTTTCATACTGAATCTCAATTTCAGGGCACCTTAAGAGGAAAAGGAAGGTTAATGTCACTACTCTGATGAATATTTGGGTAGTATATACTGTGAATTATCTGTTTGCACAGGTATGTTGTGTTTTCTTATTTGTTCTGCAGATATAATCACCTGATGCTCAAATGTCACCTAAAGTTCTACTTTGCTGGAAGGAAAAAAGCAAAAATATGACACATAATTTCAACCCATTGAATTGCAGTAGTTAGCACTCTGCTTCCACAATGACCTGCCTGTGTTGACAATACAGAGTATGCATATTTGGAAGTGCTTAATAGTCAGGGTCTCTTGTATGGCTGTAATCTTAACTGCCTATCTCTCATTACAGCAAGGGAAATAGTTGAATGATTTCATTAATGTTTTGCCCAAAATAATATCTAGGTGTGTTTAGGTAGTAGTAACCTTATTCACAAAGGTAGAAGGCAAAATTTGGAGATCCCCTTCATTATCTCATCTAACGTATCAATCTGAAAGATCTTCAAAATAACCAGTTTTTTTGTTCGTTTGAGGTGATGACCCCCTCAGTAACTTATAAACCCTTGAACTTGTAAACGTGAAGTATGGTCTGCCTGAAGATGGCAGTATTTGATTTGGAAGAATAAATCCTGGAGAGAAATGCAGCTTAGATCCTGTTTTATTATTCATCATACCATGGCACCTAAGTGACCGGCTGTCAATAATTAAAGGGAGGGTAGGAGAAGAGAGGGCACATGTTTCGTAGTCTTCTGACCAGCCATAATTTCTGCTTCTCTCTCAGCATAAAGATTCTCTAGTGAGTGTGTAATAATAATCTATTTTCAGGCATTACAACACTTGCATTCGATCCTCCAGAAATCTTTACCTAGGAAATCCCTAATTTCTTATGGTTTTTCTTTTTAATAGATTGCCAATTAAGGTTTGTCCTTCCATGAAGTGATGAAGATAAAAATATCAGCACTATAATGTTTCCATGTCACAGTTTTTGTATTTGAGCAGACATTGAATTTAGTATCCAGGTATTTCAAGGTTAGCTGTGAACCACCATATTTAAGTTAAAATTTTATGCAGCTACAAAAGGGCTGCAACCATAGGAGAAAAAGGAGATAGCTTATTAATTATTCTCCCTAGATATCTTTTAATAATTCACAGAATAATGACAGTTGCCTTGTAGCAAATTTCTTCTTTACAGAAGCATTATGTGAAAAATAATGTGTAAATAAATAAACAAAAAACCAAAGCACAAATCAAAATAGAAGTTATCTTAAACAGAAATCTTGGCCCAGTCTTATTTTCATTTGTGGAAATCCTGTCTGCATTATGCATGTGTGCTTTTTTCACCATTCCAAATAATTAATTTAAAAGGATTACGTGAGTGTAAGAACCTCTTTTTGTTGCTTTGGTAAAAGACTGCACAATACTCCCAAGGTCAATGCAACTGGAAAGTGGACATAATAATTACAATGCTCCTGGCTGCTAACAGACTTGAGAAATTAGTTTCTGGTAATATGGTAACCTTTTACTACCTATGATAGTTGCTTCCAAAGTAGAATTGTGATTCTGAGACTGGGGTTTGAGTTTTGCAAGATTAGAAGAATGGTAACTAGTGAGGTTCCACAGGGCTCCATCTTAAGCCCTGTGTTCTACAACATCTTCATAAATTGCTTGGACAAAGGATTTGAAGGTACACTAACTTTGCAGATGATACAAAATGGGGAGGAACTGTTGACTCACCCAAAGGTGGTGAGGCCCTGCAAAGAGACCTTAAAAAATTGGAGAGATGTGCAATCACCCGCTTGGTGGAGTTTAACAAGGATAAATACTGGATTCTGCACCTGGCATGGGACCCTGAATGTACAGACAGAATGGGGAATGAGAGGCTGGAGAGCAGCACCATGGAAAGGGACCTGGGGATCCTGGTCCCTGGCAAGCTGGATCTGAGTCAGCAGTGTCCTGGCAGCCAGAAGGGACATCCCTGTCCTGGGGGTATCAGGGACAGCATCACCAGCCATGCAAGGGAGGGGATTGTCCTGCTCTGCTCTGAGCTGGGACAGCTTCACCTCCAGTGTTGGGGACAGTTTTGGGTGTTGGCAATGTAAAAAGGTTATAAAGCTGTTAGAGAGTGTCCAAAGGAGGGTCATGAAAATAATGGTCTAGAGGGGAAGGCATAGGAGGAGCAGCTGAGGTCACTTTCTCTGCTTATCCTGGAGGAGACTGGAGGGAGACCTCACTGGGGCCTTCAACATCCTCACAAGGGGTAGAGAAGGGGCAGACACAGATCTCTCCTCCTAGGTGACCAGTGACAGGACCTGAGAGAATGGCCTGAAGTTGTGCCAGGGGAAATTTACAACGGACACAAGAAAAATGTTTTTCACCCAGAGGGTGTTTGGGCACTGGAACAGTAATTTAGAGGTTATTAAAGTAATTTAAAAGCATTCAAAAAGATGGGAGGAATTTTTAAAAACTGTGAAGTGTTTCGGGGGATGGCTACCAAGCAGCATTCATATATGTACTTTTAAGGGCAAACAAGCAAACCAACCACATCATTGCTGTTTCTGCCATATACTTCTAAGGAAGTGGAGCAGAAAAATTACGTTGTAGGAAAATTAGATTGCCAGCAGGCACAGACAGAGAATACAATCTGTCTAGGTATACGATGTCTAAGTAGAGAAGTAGATGCCAAAACCTTCTGAAAACAATGCCTCCCAAGATAAGATTCTCTGGGGGTTTTTTAATAAAAAATAAATAGGACAATTTACAGGATTCTATCTTGATAACCCCGAAGACAGCAAGTAAATAGTCCATGCTAACTTTCCATGAAGATGGATGTTTGAATGATCACTTACAAACAAAATTTGTAACAAATCTTTATGATAAACTTATAAATTAATAACATCATTCATGTAGTGATATCTTCCTTTCATGTCTGATCTATTCTTCATCTCTTTGTCCTGCCCACAAATGTTTGTTTCAAGCAGCCACAACAGAATGGCTGGAAATAAATGATTAACCTGCCATAGTATTCTGCCTAGTTAGAGTTTGTCTATTAGGCTGATAGCATAAACTTAAAACCTTGGCAGATGTATCTTTATATATTAAATATAATAAAATTTTTTATATTGATGAAATATTTTTGAAAAGGTAGTCTTTGTAGCAACATTTTTAAGCAATGCCAACTCCATTCAGTCTTTGTCTTTGAAGAGAAATTGAGGTCTTTGCCAGAATTTGTGTTAACTACTGCTGTCAGAAACCTATAGGCAAACTTGCCCTTTATCTGGAAGTAGCAGATGCAGCACTAACATTTCAGAGAAATTGCCTCACCTTACTCCCTTAAGAGATATTCTGTTAGACATTATTACTCCTGCAAAATGTATATCCTTAAAATTAAAGAAATATCTAACAGGCAAATATAAAAAGTCAGGAAGATGAGAGGCACCTTGGCATGTTGTATTAATGCTATTGTTAGGATAGTTTCTGCATTTTGCACGTTAATAAGAGAGGACATAATGCCAAAGAGTTGACATATGCTGAATGGAATGCACACATCTTCCCCATTGGTATGCCAGGGAAATGCATGATCTGTTTTATGAGATCAACTAGCCTAACTAGAAAAAAAGAATGCATTTCTCTTTGGATTTCATGGTATCCCATGGCTGAGGGATGATAGAGAATATAACTGGTTAATAGAAAGTGCATAAAGCAAGCTTTGTGTATTTCATGTGGACCTTTTAACCTTTCCTACCAGTGTGTTTCCAAAGAGAGGTAGAGATTGTTTGAAGACATCAAGGCTCTGCCTTCGCATGGAACTGTCCCAGTTACTTTTGCAATACTCCACTCGGGTTGTTGAATGTTGGATAGACTTTCCCAACTCATCAGGTTTTATCCATGTAAAAGATCCAGCATAGCTCTCTGGGACTTTGGGTTATAGGATCAAGTCCTGAATTATATACTGCAACAATTTTCTGCACTAGAAGTTTAAATGAGGGACCTTGCCACAAAAGTTCCTCGATTGTGTAGGGACCAACAGAGACAGCTGTGGACAGCTGCTGCCTCCTGTGCTCCATGCAGGAGTAGCAGAATTTGCTGCTGATTCACTTTCCAGATGCATTTGTCTAACTATATCTGGTGTGTGGACCTGGTGTGAAAAGAGCCTGTGATACAGCTTGGTGGCATTAGCTGTGCCAGGTAAATGGGATCCCAGGCTAAGAGAAAGCCTGTAATGCCACTTTCAAGGAATTGAACAGGGCCACAGGCTTCTCTCCCCCGTGCATCAACACGCTGTAAAAAATGTGCTCTTTTTGCTGCTCAGGCTCAGCTTCTCCGTCAGAGATGTACTGTGCTATTTGTCTACTTGAGTTTAAATATACAAGGGACAAGTTGGGGAGAAAAGGAAAAAATTGTGAGGCTTTGTATAGCTGAAGGAACAATGAGATAGAAATAAGTGAGCATTTGAACAGCTTTGCTCCAAGTATTAAAATAGGAGAAGTTTAGCTTGTTGATATAGATTTCTTCATAAGAAAAAAAAATCCACAAAACAATTGTCTGAAAATGTTATATAGAAAATGTGGTTCTTGCTTTAACTGCCCAGTGTGTTAAAGACACCTTGAAAAGTTCTTTAGGTGCTTCAGAGGATTCTTGAAAACTGGTGCCCATTGTAGATCTTGATCACTTGGGAAAAACATTTAGCCTTGAGTCTAACTTAGGTTTTGAAAGTGGGTCTTGGGCATACAAACCCAGACCATCAAAGTACCTAAGGAACGAAGTAAATCTGTTTTTTCATTGTCCATGTAGATGAAAATATCCTCTTTTGCCCATCTGAACCTTGCTAGGCAGTGTCTGCTTTCTTCTAAATGTACATTTAATACTCTTGTTGCAATCCATAAAGCACAGTATATTCCTCTTCTACCTGTGAGTGTTGCAGGAAACTGTCCAGCCCGCAGGCAAATATCATTCAGAAGATTCAGAGAGGGATGGTTGCATTTTGCAATACAAGTGAAAAACAGCATGGCATGCCTGTGGTGGTTGCAGAAAGTGTCGTGCTATTGTAGGAAATCATTAACAAAATAACTTCATGTCACTTTTTTCAAGAACTAGAGCATATGCTACCTAATTTTGCAGAATGACATGACTTCTGAAATTTAATATTTATTCATCTTCTTCTCAGAAACATACATCTTGCCTTGGTGCAAGGTGGGATTATTTAGAACTAAGTGAACAAATTGCTTGTCACATATAATATCCCTTTACTGCTTTAGAGGCATTCTTTAAATTGCAGTTATTTGGACAGTAGTACCTAATATTCATTAATCAAAAATCTGTATTCCCTGTAGATTTTCGTAGTGTCTTATTCTCCACTTTGTATCTCAATGTAAATTTGAGTTGTTTATGATTATGTTTCCTGGTAGATCTTCAGAATGAAGTTCTTTACTCACGTAAATGCTTTGATCATGAAATAAGTGTTTAAAATTAGCTAAGTAACTTTCAGTATAATTAACATATAAATAAAATAGCCCTGTAGTGCCTTTTGCTCTTCCAGAATGTTTTGTGCACTGACAAGTCTTTGAAAATAAAACATATTATTTTAACATCTAAGGTGCCCTAGATGACATGATCATGACAATTTCTGTGCAGTAGATGTTGGAAATTATCTGTATGAAGTCAAGTTGTACCAGTTGTAGTCATGTTGAAAGAGGTACAAATGGTGGAGTGACTGGTGGGAACAGCTTTGTGAAGCTGTGGTTTTGAAAAGAGGAGAACCATAACCTAGAGTAAAGATCAAAAGAAAGGTGCACCTGCGCTGTGTCATCTTACTGTTTTCTGCATTGTCTTCTGAGTGTTTAGGTACTTACTGTTTTAGGCTTGTCAGTACTAAGATGGGCTACACAGTGCAGTACAAGTTGAAGCGTGATTTTTAGGGAAGTTCTACTCCCATGGGAACCTCTACTGGCAAAAAGTCAATTAGTCCTACCTGCTACTCTTCAAGTCCTCAGGTGTAGGAATAGGTCATGCACAAAGTAATCATGCATTTCTTCCTTAAGGCAGATGCATTTAACATTCAAAGCACTTTTTTTTAAGATGAATAGCATTTCATGCTATTTTAAATATGCTAGTTTAAAAAACCCCGAACTTCTTCTTTAAAGTTTTTTTAAATATAATTAAAATCAGAGGCTGCTGACTAAAGCTTTGATCTGAATGCAAGAGAATAGTGAAATACCATAAATTCACTTTGCTCTTTCCCATTTGAGCTGGCACACTTACAGGTACACCATAACAGAATGCAGTAAGCCATGAAACTTGGATTTTTTGTAAACAAAAGTATTTAAATGTTTCTTCACAAATCAGAGAAATCAGATGGGGTCTTAGCTCATCATTTTACTTGCCTGTTCACAAGATAAACCACTTTTCCTGTTTAACTGTAAAGAATGTTCATACACGTCAGTGGGGCACTTTTTGTAACAATGGATGAACTGGGATCCTCTAAAGATACTTATCTTTTGGCAGTTAATTGGAGAGGTAAGCCTCCTGTTCTCTTCCTTGTAGTCCATAGCTCTGAAACAGCTTTGCTTTAGGAAAAGTTTTAATGTTGGCACTAGCACTCACAGCCACAAGCAAGAGAAGGACAGAGGGCTTTTCTGCTGTCCTGGCCATTTGGAAATCTTAGCCAACACTGAAATAGCAATGCCTTCAAAAGTGTAGGGAAGAAGAAAAAAGAATAACGTGAGCCTTCCTGAGTTTACTGAGTGAGCTATACACAGCAAGTGTGACTCTTGCAGGACTAGGTGACTTCTAAAGATTAATGAACTCAGATTCATGTTACCGTGAAGGGAGAAAAAACCCTGTTATCTACATGCACAGAAGGGGAATATGAAGCACAGACAGGATAAGACAGCCTATAGTCACATAGAAAAGCTGTGGCAGAGTAAGAAATAGGATGCAAAATTTGCCAGTCATTTACCACGATCTACTTACTTACCTCATTGCCCCTGTAATGAGGGCTGGGAATTAATTTAGTTCCACATCTTAATACTCATAGAAACTCATGTGGGGGAAGAGAGGTGAAGTGTTCAGGACTGTCGTGCTTCCCTGAATAACACAGTCTCTGAGATAAATGCTAAAATGCTGGAGTGTCTTAAAATGTCTGAGATGATTCAACTTCATTAGGATTAAATGTTCTGAAGACTTCATGATGCAATGTGTGTGAAATAATTTGGAGATGAAAAGAGAACAGCTTCCAGTTTGAAGAGATTTATTTTGAGACTTCAGACAATTTTATATTACTTTTTGACGCACAACTTGTGATCTATCAGCATGAAAGGCTTCAGACTATGAAAAAATCAAGTCTTAATTAGTATGTAGATAGAAAATTATAAACCCATCCTCCTTCCTCGTCTGCACTGTATTTGATTTGACAGCATTTGAAAGTCATTACTGGAATTTATTATATTTTTTTTTCTTTTACAGTGTTATATCAGTATTTCCCAGCTTTTGATTCACGAGCAATGTATTACTCACAGGCTCTGAAAAAAGCTTTTTTTAAACAAAAGTATCATCTGTCCTTGCAGTTCACACTGACTGAACTGCAATTAGTGTGTTGCCATTATCATGTTACTTGCTCCACAGTTTGCAAAGATCAAGAAAGAGTTGAAGGCAACATATTCATAAGAGTAAAACTGTTGGAAAAATTGACTCTTGTCTGGACTTGGAGACAGTAATTGTGGAGTTTGATTTTGGCTGGCTGCCAGATGACCACGAAGCTGCTCTCACTTCCCTCCTCAACTCAACATGAGAGAAAATAAGATGTCAAAGCTCAAGAAACAAGATAAAAGACAAAAACCTTATTTACCAGTCACCATCATGGGCAAAACTAACTGCACCAGTGCCGGGGTGTGAGCATCCGATGCAATAATGAACTCCTTGGTGGAGAATATTTTTGTTCCTCTGTTCGGAGTTAGAGGCTGCTCTGTACAGTTTGTGAAAATAATGCATGAAACTGTCATAAATGCCCATTTAGAATAGACTAGAACAGAATGGAACAGAAAAAAATAGAATAGCATATTTCAGTTGGAAGATATGTACATCCAATCCAATTTTCTAAGCACCTCAGGGCTCGGAAGTTATGGTACGAAGGGCATTGTGCAAATACCTGTTAGGCACTGCAGACTTGAGGCATTGACCACTTCTCTAAAAAGCCTGTTCCAGGGTCTGATTGCTCTCTCAGTAAAGAATTGCATCCTAGTGTCAAGTCTTAACCTCCCCTAGTGCAGCTTTGAGCCATTTCCGGGCTCTGTCACTGGATCCTAGGAAGAAGAGATCAGCACCTTGCTCTCCACTGCCCCTCCTTAAGAAGCCACGGAGAGCAGTGAGGTCATCCCTCAGTCTCCTTTTCTCCAAACTGGACAAACCCAGTCTTCTCAGCTGCTCCTCATTGGACAGCCCTTCCAGCCCTTCCACTAGCTCTGTTTCCTCCTCTGGGTGCATCCAAGAGGTTTCACATCCTTCCTAAATTTTGGGGCCAGAACATCGCACTGTACAATCCCCTCTGTTGGCTGCTGGATTGTGCTGTTTTGATGCATCTCAGGGTGGGGCTTCCCCTCCTGCTCGCTGAGGTGAATCCTGCTGTCCACCAGCACCCCCAGACCCCTTTCTGCAGAGCTGCTGTCCAGCCAATCCTCTCCCAGTTCAGGCTTGTGCCTGAATCTGGCACTTGTTAAATTGCACACCAGTCATAATTAGCCAATGTTCAATCTATCCAGGTACTTCTACAGAGCCTTTTGTCCCTCAGGAGAGTCAATAGCATTTCCCAGCAAATGTGCTTCTGGTGCATCCAGCCTCTGCACTCAGATAATTGATGAATGTATGGAATAGTAGAGAACTGCTGGTGACTGGTCTTCTGCCAAATGTTGCCTCATTTGCTACAACGCTTGAGTCCTGCCTTTCAGCTAGTTCTTCACTCAGCTCACCACATACCAGCTCATCTCACATCTTCAGGAGGATGTGAGACAATAAAAGTCTTTACAGAGCAAAAGGTATCATGATTATATGTACCCTTTAATTAATATTTCTTCAGTGTCTTTAGTACTCATACCCTTCAGGACAGACAGATGATTTGCAAATCAAGAAAGTTATAGCTGAGTACCTTACTCTTTTGCAGTCCTCACAGCTTCTTGCTGTGGTGGCAAGCTCTTATTTCTAAGTAATTTGTGCAGCTGCTGATTCATTCAGGGTCTGCTGTATCTTGACAGCTGGGCATGTTCAGTGGGGTGGCTGAGCTAAGAAGAAGGTGCTTCTTTGCTCTGCCTGAGGTTGCTCTGTGTCTGAAGGGAAAAGATCGTACTCTCCCTGTGGGTCTCTGCAGCATGGGCTGGCACAGAGGATGATGACAGGTTACAGAAAGGTGACAGAGGGCAGATTGAAACTCTGACTTTCCGTACAGATTTGGAGAGTCCTGAGAGTCCATGGCAAGTCAGGAGGCCAATAAAAGATTTTCCATCTCAGTAAGAGCCTAAATGAGATGAATGCCTTGCCATGGACTTTCAGGACTGTCCAAATCTGTACGGAAAGTCGGAGTTTCAAATCTTTAGTTACAGTCTGTCTGCATTTCCTCTGGGTTTTATAAAAATTTTGCCTTATCCTAGTTTGTCCTTAAATGAAAGACAACTTTAAACATTCAAAACCACTTTGTTGTACAGATGGAACTACTTCAAAATTCTCATCAAACCATTTTCATTATACTTATACAATTATATATTACTACTTCTGTCATCTTGCTTATGTCACAGTGCTTTCAAAAAAGGGAATTGTTCTTTGTGTAACATGTATTTATTATTTGTAGTCTGTTTCCTCAATATTTTGTAAAACATTTTGAAGGGACTCATTAGTGGGATAGAGATATCATTAGTGGGCATACCGGCTGAATATATGTGAATAGGATGATCTAATTTTGTTTATAGCTTCACAGATGACAGAAATTAACACCATAGGCCAGGGGGTTAACGCGAAATTATTTTCTGCTACATTCAGTAACTAACAGAGAATTAAAATATGGATCTGTAGAACAGAAAAAAATCCCCAACCCACCACCCTTTTATCACATTAAGCCTTTTCCTTGTATTACAGCTTTTAGAAAAGCTTAATTTCTCTCTAGGAAACAAACAAAAGGTGGAAGGAGAGCAAGAACCCAAAAGTTGAATCCCACTCCAAATCTCACTGACCATAGTGTGCTTGGTAGTTCTATTACAATGCATGCAGCAGTGCATTTCTTTTTTTTTCTTTTTTCCCCTCTTCTGAGATGTCATTACTGTATTGTTTACAGTGCTTTCTTCCTTGCTGATGTGTACCATCTGTGATGCTTGGGTCCACCTGCCTCTTTTCCTCCTGTTTTTTGCTGGTGGGGCCACAGTGACTCCAGGGGGACGTCACAGAGGATACCAGAGGCCCAAAAAGGAGCGCTAAATGTGACTCAAACTCTGTAATTACAGAGGGTTCCTAGGCAAGATGTGCTTCTGTGGGCCTACCCAGCAAGGTTTGTCTCTTGCTGTGAAAGGAAGGAAGATTCAAAAAAGATGGGTTTTTTATTTTCCTTTATCTGTTTGGAAATAATATGAAATCTAAAACACAATCTGGGACTTGGTTTCCTCTCCATACATGAGTTTGTTGCAGCCACTAGAAGTACAAGTATGTTACATGGGATGCAAACATTTAGTCAGGGAAGTGATTTCAACTGAACAACTTCACATAATTAATTTACTAGTTCTTATCGTAGCTTTATAGAGATTTGTCTTCCACTGAGTTTTTAAGAAAAATACCAAAATCCGGGGCCAAAATTGTTTTCAGAGAAGTCTGTGTGCCTTATTCAGTGTCCTTGCACGTCTGATACCATTTTAAAATCTGCCAGAAAGAATTTTTAATCCGAGTACTTCTTGCACTATTAGTAGTTCATACATAAAGGAATTATAAGGTATCATGGACAGACGTAATGTTGTGCTAAGCAAATTAAGATAAAGAAGATACCTGCAAAAATCCAGATCTATAATCATCAATACACTGTCAACCTTTTAGACAAACTTTTTTTGACAGAAGTACAGGGCTTTTCTTACAGTGAAATTATCTTGTACAGATTTGTTTGCTTCTTGGCCTCTTCCTTTGAATTCTTCTATCATGCTCTCAAGGCTATCAGTCTTGGGACTAGGAGCAATTCTATATTTAACTGCCTTTTGTATTCTTAAGGAATATTACTGTTATGGTTACCTCAAATTAGAACAGCTTTCTTTCTTTATTTTTTAAGGGATATTCATCTGTCCACAATACCATTCTTCACAGCTATATTCTCCAAGAGTCTTCCAAATACAAAGTAGGAATTCATATATTTTCTAGACTGACATTTTCAGTTTCTCTGGCTGAAATTCAAATATCTGTTATCAAGGCAATGCTGTCATTTGTGTAGTCATGCATGTATAGTACAATCGTTCACCCAACAGTTTTATTTTGTGGGGTCCTTCCATTGTGCTGAGAAATTCAGAGATAAGTCATCAAAATGTTACAAGATTACAGGAAAATCTTCAGCTCTTTGAAATCCCCTCTGAAAGTTGTGGGTGTCATATCCCATGGCACCTGCAGGGGATACTGTACCCTTTGCACCCACTGCTTAAGGTCAAGGGCACATTTGTGCCCCATAGTGTCAGAGGTGCTAGGTACAGAATAAAAATGTATTTTCTATCTTTGGCAGGCAGTGGTCAGCGAGTTACACTGATGTTTCCTTTAGTCAAGCTATGAAAGTCAAATATTCACACAATGAAATGACAAGTATTTCTGTTACTATTTAAAAATAGGACTTAAGGAGACCTATATTGTTTCCTTATTTGCAGTGGCCTTTGATTTGCACGTAATTTTCCACCTGCAACCTGTGCTTTCATTTTAAGTGTATATTCACTGATATTTTGTTTCCATACTTTATTTAAAAGCACATTAACTATGAAAAACTGCTTTATCAACACATCTGCCTAAAATGAATGTTAACTTCCCTTTAAAGAATAATGGGTTTTGGTATTGCACAAAGTATCTTTCAAAATAATTCCTAAACTTTATTAGGACTGTTGTGGTGTAACCCCAGCCAGCAATGAAGTGAGATGGGAAGAGAGAATTGAAAGAGTAAGTGTTAGACAAGGCATGGGTTGAGATACAGATGGTCTAATAGGGAGAGCAAAAGCTGTACACACAAGCAGAGCAAAACAAGGAATTCATTCACCCCTTCCCGTGGCTGGGCAGGTGTTCAGCCATGCCCAGGAGAGCAGGGCTGCATGACAGCAGTAACTTGAGAAGACAAACACCGTCATTCTGAACATTCCCACCTTCCTTCCTCTCCCCCAGCTTCACATGCAGAGCATGAAGTGAAATGGCCTGGAATATCCCTTTGGTCAGCTGGGGTCAGCTGTCCCAGCTGTGTCCTCTCCCTACTCCTTGTGTACTCGCAACCTTCTCACTGGTGGGGTGAGAAGTAGAAAAGGGCTTGGCTCAGTGCAAGCCCTGCCTAGCAATAACAAAAACATCCCTGTGTTATCAACACTGTTTCCAACACGGATCCAAAACACAAGCCCACACTAGCTACTGAGAGGAAAATTAACTCTCTGTCAGCCTAAACCAGCACAGTACTTTTTAATTTTTGCTTTTACTTCTTTAGTTTAAAAGTGTTTCAAATCATTAGAATAATAGTTGCTTTAAGCTTAGCTGTCTTTTTAGAAGATTCAAACTTGGAGTTTGCATGCTGGCACTGCATTTTTTATGTAAGGAATATATAAAATTGAATTATGGTCATTCCCCCTACAGGCAACCACTAATTTTTAGCTTCAGCTCTGCATTTCTGCATATATCTGATAGGTGTTACCACATGCAAAACAAGAGACTTTCATGTTTAAAAGGTAAAAGCCTTTATATAGTTTGAAAGTCTTGACACCTGTGTTAATATCTGCATAAGAATGCTTAGGAAGAACCATAAGTTTAAATGGTCAGCTTTGAGCTATAAGAAAGATCATATACTTGTGTCTGGGACTGAATCCTGACCTCGCTGAACTGAATAAAAATTTTGTTAGTAATTAACTTTAAAATGTATTTCTTTTCTGGGAGTTTGTTTCCTGAAATCTAGCAGATTCATCTTGAACAAATACTGCTTATCATTTTAGAGAGACAACAATTTGTACTTGTAAACTTATGAGTAAATACAGATTCTATACTTACTTAAAATTCAATTAGAGCCACTGCTTCAGATATGGTGAGCTCAAGATTAAAGCCATATTGCATTGTATGAGACATTTGGATGAGCCATTTGCTATTGGAAAAATATGAGAGAACATAAAAAAGTACAAGTTCCAGGTTATAATACTACTGAGTTTTATTCCCTGGTGATAACCATACTGGAGGTTATAATACGAATTTGAGTGAGTTTGCATATTGAGTAAGACTATCTTTAAGTGATAATGGGGTAAAAAAAAGATACCAGTGGAAGAGTTTAGGCAACTTGAATTGCAGGATCAAGATACATTTCTTATCTGAGTCAATTCCTTTTATGGAAATTTATTGTAATAGCTTTCACCTTAGAGGAATACAACCTATAGCAGTATGTAACACAGCAACCTCAAATTTTCAAAAAGAAAGCCAATCCACTATTCATCTGTAGGGACAAAGAATTTTCTCCTTTTTCCTCCTTACAGAAAGAGAAGGATAGCATTATATATGAATACAAAAGGAACTCTGCTGTTCACACAGTCATTACCCTTCTGAAAGAACACCATCTCAATACTTGTATTCAAGCAACTGTAATTTTCCACTTCACTTAATATGGAAGATTTTAATAGGGAAAGGTACAGTAAATACTACTGCATAACCAGCATAATACAGTTTCAAAATAATTGTCCCCTGAGTGTGCAGAACTCCATGGGTATCAAATGGCTGAAACAATACAAGAGTGACTTACTAAGATTAAACATGGAATATGTAACCTAAATATTTTGCCATGTCATTTCTTTCAGAGGTCACCTGCATGCTGCATCCTGAAGTAGAAGTGCAGCTCCACCATAGCAGAAGGTGGTGGAGCTCAGCAAGATCTGCCAGCAGCAGTGGGTACTGCTGCTGCACCACAGTGAAACCATGCCCCAAAATGCACATCAGCATGAGTCATGATACCCTCTACAGGCATTCTGTGTGAAGGTAGTATGTGTGTTTTACAAAGATTGCAAAGTGTTTGTTAACAAATTCTCATTGATGGCTAAAGTATTGTGCAGTTAATATGACAGGTATACTCCACCTGCCTTTACTGACTTGAGCAAAGCAATTGACATAGTAACTTATACAAGCATTCCCTCTGCCTAAACTTATTAGTACTTTAAGAAATATTTCTAAAATATCGATATTATGCCACAAATTATAATCCAAATAAATTACACAAAACCTCCTCCTTTGTTAAGGAGACCCTCGCTCCATCATTCAGTTGACAGTAGACACTACTACTAGCTTTTCTTCATTTACTCCAAATTCATTATTTAACCCTGTTTTGTTTCCTTTCCAGAAATGAAAAATCTCGTCTTATTCTATTCACTCTACCCTGCATTTGGTAAACAGTAGGTTTTATACCGACCTCTGTTTCTCCCCATAAAAAATTTTGTTGGTTAAAAGCTCCAAGTGGAGGGACTGCTGGACTACTGTAAGCTGTTTCTGCATGCTGACTTGTCAGCATCAGTGCTCCTTTGCATTAGACTGAAGCATCAAGTAATAAACTATTTAAATTCTGCTCTCATCCTGTCCTCTAAGAGGTGTTCCCATGAAGAGGTGAAAGAATTGATTTTTTTTCTGTCCAGTAGTTTTCATCTTAGACTTGGGTTGCTTAAGTACCATTCTGTACCGAAGTTTCCATTGAAACAAGAATTGTTGAAAACAAAAGAGCTTTTGCTTTTTCTGATAGTGTTTTGATTTGAAGTTTATTCTGCTTTCACGGCATATCCAGCAATGGGTCTTAAAGCACGACAGTACAAATTCAATTAAAGGGCCATTTTAGAAACTGACTTGAGTTCAAGTAAGTGGAGAAAGCCCAGAATTTCTCATTAAGCTATGATGAGCTCTAGCAAGAATTACCTTGAATACACTACTTTTTTAATCTCACAGTGATTTTACAAAGCTGGGTTCAGTTTGGCTGTACTAGGCTATGCATGTAAAGTTATCTGGAGGGAAAACCAGCTGCATTCTGAGCAGGTACTCTTTTCTGCTTTTGGACAGTTTTATCTTCATCAAAGAAGGAGGCACTAGCCTTTGTTTCAGTAGTGTGAAATAATTCTAGTGCATTTAATTTTCAGTCAGTTTCAGAATTGACACACTTGTTTTCACAAAATTCATTTTCACCCTTTTTCCAAATGTTCGCTCACAGAAAGATTGTCCATGTAGATTTAACAAACATCATTCAAATACATTTATTTGCTCTGTTTTCCTTTTTAAAACTAAACTTTAAAGCAGCACGAAGAAAGCCCTATCTAGTATGTATACTTTATATAGCTAAATCAGAATATTTCTCTCACTGTGCTTTGCTTTGATTTCCAGTTAAATGTCTCCCAAACTTTGTTTTGAAGTTATTCCTGCATGCAACTGTCCCAAGGAGAAAGGAAGGAAACTAGCTTATCTTCCTCATTTTTTAAACTCAAAATGAATAATTATTCAGCAATAACAGCAAAGTAAAACTGAGTTCCCATTCTCTACTTTAGTCTTTGTTTAGACCATAGTTTTTGTCTACAGCTGCTTTGATACATGTTCATACCTTTTTTTTTTCCTAAATTTAAATAGAATAAAAAAAAGAAGTAGAGAAGTGTCATGGATTTGAGGTAGTGGAATGTACTAGGATTTGAATTATTTAAATTATATGAAGTCACAGGTGTAGAAAATAACTTTAAAATATTTTAATCCCAGAGTATTGAATCAAAAATCACACTTCTGAAATTTGTCCTACACAGCCTTTCCTCTGGCATAATTGTCCTGCTTTGAAAGACAGGTGTCTGCCGATAAAGACAGAAGTTTTTCTTTGAAATAGAGACTTTAATTCCACTCCCTCCATGTATTATAATTGTTTGAATCAAGGACTCTGAGGCAGAGATAAGGGGGTAGGAACAACAGCTCTTTTACTAATATATCTAACCGTACAAGCAGAAACAACAGCAGTTGTTAAAATTACCAACAAAACAGAAC
>JAODLH010001601.1:78027-92534 GCA_027575645.1 Cossypha caffra | reverse complement strand
CTCCTTAGTTTCTGACTGTCCTTGCTAGTAAAGACAGTGACAAGAAAGGCATCCAGTGTCTCAGTCCTTATGACAGAGCTTCCCATTACAGTCACTTCGTCCTGGTCATCCTGCACGCCCCGGGGCCAAACACTTCACTTGAGGGCACATCAGGCTCCTTTTGGCTCCTCTTCCACTTTCAGGGTGGAGCCTGTGCTGTGGCTGTAAGCCGGATGTGGGGCAGGAGCCTTCCTCCTGAAGTCGGGATCATGAGCTCCCAGCCTTCACCTCATCCCCATCCAGCAGCAGCAGGAACCGTCAGAGATTCGTGGGGCTTGTGCTGTGATTGTGGGTGTCTGGAGAGTTCAGAAGATTCCAAAGCTGAATCCAGAGACTGCTGTGCAAAACAATGCCCCTTTTTGCTGTGCTTTCAGGATGGGTTGAGTTACCTGCTTCAGCTATTGGAGAGAAAAGGCACAAACTCAGCAGTCAGCTCTTTCTAGTTTACTGGTGCACTGAAATTTCCTTATTACCTCTTGAAATGAAATGGTATAGGTTTTTTTTCATGGGAATTCTACTGCTTCTAGTAGTTTGATGGACATTTTAAATCTGCATTTTTAATGTCAATTAAACAGTTGACATTAACATTTGGAAATCAGGTATTTTTTTAAAAATCTAGCTAAACAGGTTTTTTTTCTGGCTCAAATACTGGAATATGGAAAAGAACAAATTATTAATGAATAATAATGCTGTTGCTAAGACAGCATCTCCGCAGTTCCTTTAGACTTACATTTGTTTCCAAACTTTTTTTCATACAAGTTCTGGCACTCTTGAAGCCAAGGAGGCTTGCCAAGGAACTGACTTCAATGAAAACTCACAGAGGAAAAAAGGTGCATATCCAGGCCAATTTATTCCTTAATACTGTTCACTTTGATTCCTAGTATACTAGTATTTGCATAAAGGAGGATTTGAGTATATTAGCTCCAGAACTAAAAGCACCAGTTATTAAATGCACCATCAAACGCACCAGCTTTTTTAAAACCATATTTCAGGATATTTGCACATAGTTTCTCCTATCTGTCTCATCATCACTGAGCGGGAGCACAGTCTGACATTTTATCAATACGTTGTAGAGTGCCATGGTATCTCACCACGGGATTCTGTTGAATGCTAAGTCAAACCAGATCTTGTTCAGATGAATGTGGTACAGGAGAGCTCACTGAATGATATAATCAAGTAGCTCCATTGAAAAAATTGTTATGATCAGCCCTGTGTTTATAAAGAAAATCCAACCCAGAATATGCATAGAGCCTTTGATTTAGTATGAGAAGTGCCACAGTGAGTAGCATTATTCCTGTTTTGTAGCTGAATGGTCCACAGGTTGTGTGGCAAGAGTGCCTTCCAATCTCCCTGCTTCTTATTTCATAGACGTCAGACCCTGTTCCACCAAAGCATCAGTGCTCTGTATTACCAGACTAAATTAGCACACCTGCTCTATCTGGAACCAGCAGAGGCTGAGCACATAAACCTTGCAGGAAGTGTTCATAGTATGATGCTGTGCTCTAGAAATAAGCAGTTTAATTCCTCATCAGCCTCAAAGCTCAAGAGTTCACAATAATATCATGCTCTGATCTAGAGATAAAATAAATACAATGCCACCCAGATCCATGCAGCTACATAATGATGTAAAGGCTGTAGGAAATCTAGTAAGGCGCCCACTAACTCAGAAGCCAGATGAAGTGGCAGCTGAAGGATGCATATGCTCAGCAAAAGGGCTCACATCTTTTCCATAACCTCTGGTTGCTTTCCCTGCTGTCATCTTAGTATTACTATTGAGACTGAACTTAAATCAATTTGCTCTCAGCCATGCTACAGTTCTCTACTGAGCTTTTAATGAGATGCTTGCTCACACTCTCTGTGCAGGATGCAGATACAAAATTCCTTCGCAGACTCCTAATTGCAGTTGCCTGATCCGTTTCCTCAACAGAACCATGACAAGATCCCACCAAATGTCCTTCATGCTAGAACGACTACAACTCATTTAATGATTATTCACTTGCTTATTTAATAACAAAAAACTATGCACAAACCCAAGCATCAAATGAAGCAGATTTTTGAAGGCTATTTTAATGTCTCAAAATGTATTTAATTTAGTTATGGGGTTTTTTTTTTTCTTCTTTGGAGGATCCATTCATCCTACTTTGTTACAGTAATAGGATTATGGATTTTAACTACTTATGTTGGAAAATAAAATACCTCCACAGAACCAAGATAGGATAAATAAGACAGGATTGCTGCAGCCTGGGGGGTTACTGAGAAGTATCTCCCATAGATTGATTCTTACTGTGTGTGGGTTGGTGTAATTGTTTCCCCATCCTCCAGGAAAATAAAATCAAAAATATCACTGAGAAAGTAGTAACAATGAAACATTCCTGGGTGCCTCTTTTAACTATATGCATTAATTCTCTGACATGTCCTCCTGTCCTCTCCTCTTACCAATGATTTATAGTGTTTTATCTTTGTGTTGCAGTGATTATGTCCCCCATTACCATGTAAAATCATTCACATTTTGAAACTGTAATGAATTGGTACTACAGTGATGACTCTGGGATTTCTCAGAGAATTTTGTTTAAGAACTCAGTGATAATATCTATCAGTAATGAATGCCTGCAAGACACAGTGATAGAATGCATATGTATGTTTACACAGACTTGTCTTAATTGCTATGTCCTTCTTTTATCCCTAAGTCTTACTTATTATTCCAGGAGATTAATGTTTCCTCTGTACCTTCTTCTCTTTTCTTTCTTCCCCATAAACAATTTGCTTTTGAACAAACTTTTAATTTTTGTGCTCTTCAGCAGTCCTATATGTCTGCTGCTGTAGATAATACCATGACATAGTCAGAGGCAATATCAGATACGTACTCCTTCTCAAAAAAAGACAATGTTCTCCTTCTAGAATAAATGCTATAAATTCTTAAAATCTACTTATATTATGACTGTCTTATCAAACAGGCTTTGAGACAAATAATTTCATCTTTTTCCTGTGAGGGATAGAAAGCCAATGTTGTTAATAACTAATCTTTCACACAGCACCGTGTATGTTTTATGTATTATGTAATAAGTCCTGCCACTTTGCTGGTTTTTGCTGGAACTGTAAGAGAGTTCAAAGGCCTGAGATCAGGATCCTATTACAATAGCACTGCCACAGGGCAAAAGAACTTCACCTTCTGACCCTGTGAAAAGAGTGGAATTAAACTCAGGAATAATCTTAAGCATGTCCAGGTTAGATATGGACAAGGAAATATGGGATTAAAGAGTGAAAATTCTGCTGCCCCAGTTTTTTCCATGGGGTAGAAAGTGACAGCAAATTTTCATGATTTATCCAGGACACACAAGGAATTAATGACACAGACAGATACTATTTTCCAGTCAATAATCTTATGGACCTTTATTTTTTGCATCTTATTATCAATAGGAGGAATAAGGTTTAAGCTGAAACAGCATAGAAACAACAGTGTTTTGAATTGCATTGTGTTAAACCGAAGTTCAAAATACAGATTTGTGAGCACACAGGTATCACTTAGGGCACAGAGCTATGACAAGTCTGTGCCAAAGGGTATTTTGAAAGCCATTTTTCCTGAGGCCTGGCTGTGGAGCCTGAGGCTTGACTAGGGACCAAACTAAGCTAATAAGAACTGTGATAAATGGGGGGAAAGGACTCAGATTGGGAATAGAGAAACAAAACTGGATCTATCATAAACTGGGGGAAAGGACTAGAAAGGACCAAATTTGCAAAGGGGGCATGAACTCACAGTGACACAGTCTTCTTTAGAAATTAGATTTAAACCACAAATTCCAAAATCTCAGATTTCCTAGACTACCAGCAAATCCTTCACAAATCATCTTTCAAACTATCACTCAGTTTTTGAAGACACTATGCTGCAGCTAGCTTGGAGCTGCATAAAGACCCAGCCTGATCCAGGTGAGTATCTCTATGGTTGCATACAGTCCACAGCTTTGTTTTGTTGCTTGGGCATTTAAAAAAAGCCACGGGAGATCACATGCAAAAACATAGCTTAAAGCTTTATTGATGTTTCCTACACAAACTTAATAAATCCCTCTTGTATCTTTGCATTATAATTTGGAAATCTATTTTGCACAAGATTTGTTCCATATCCAGTGCTCTCAGAACAGTCTTGCTCTAGGGACAAATCAGAATTATACAGAGTAGGATGCGGTATAATCCTTCCATTAATTTTGAGGATGTTAGAAGATGTGCAGCAGAAACCTAGTGAAAAAAAGGGATGGTCTGAAAATTCAGGGAAATTGAATGATGCCCTAAGTAAGTGCATCCCTCATTCTCTCATGGATCTCTCACAGCTATATCACCTAAATAGAACTTTTGGCAAGTAGTTACTACCTCTGTATTTCTCTTTCTTGGGACTTCAAGCCCTTCCTGTGGTCTGAAAACATTATGTATCTATACCTGCAACACAGGCAACAGGCACAGAATGCATTTAGTACCATGTCTAAACTGAAACATATCCTGTATCAAAACCACCTGAAAAATCAGCTCAGAAGCATCTCAAATTAACTGTCAAAAATAGTGGATATTTTCTAATTTATTCTGTCTCAGTTCTCTCTCTGTGTCAAATTTGAATAATAATTCCTCTTCAGTGCACAGAAGTACTGTGAAGATAAATTAATTAAGATTTGTAAATCACTCAGACATTATAGTGATGAGCACCATGTAAAAGCCCAAGGGGAAATTAAAAATTCTGCCTCCAGAACAGAACTTAAAAATGTGACATGGGACCGTACACTGAACAATAACAAAGAAACAAAATTATGGATAGTTCCTCATTCAGGGAGCATTATCTATGTATTGTGCACCACAGGAAGCAGGAATCCAGGTGGGGACCGGGATGCATGTGATCAGTTTATTAAAAGCAGGCTTACGATGCATGCCAGGAGATAGGAAAATAGAGGTTGAATTCCAAGAGTTGAGCTTTTGGCTACAAATACATGGTAATTTTTTTCCGGAATAGTTTTTATGTTTAATATGCAGAAAGTTTAGAAGATCTCTATCTCCCTTAACTCCTTTTACTAAGATATGACAGCAGCCACAGGTTTGTCTAATGGAACAGCTGGTCCAATAGATTTGAGGTAGTACTTCTCCTGCTTCTCTCAAGTCAGCTAATACCTTCTTTTAAAAGTTTAGGATTCTACCACAGACAGCTGAATTTTAATGAAACAGTGTCAAGTAAAATGAATGCTGTTAAAAGAATCTGAAGGAAAGTTAATTGTACCAATACCTGATATATGAATGAAACCCAGAATTTTCTGGCTGAATTATCTGGAAGACATTAATCCCACCTGAGATTAAGTTATCCCTAACTACAGAAGCGTCTTTTTAAATTTAAATACCCGAAGTCAAACAAACAAAAGGCTGCTCTCAGTATCTGTAAATATAAAAACTAGATTAAAAATTCACACTGGCAGTTTGCTTTTGCCTTCAGAAAGTCACCTTTCTAATTCTGTTGGCAGTGCTCTGATTGTCTGACTGTTTTTCATCACCTTGATTGCAGCATCTTTCCTTAATAAGTCAATCAGGGAACTCTGCATATTTCATAGTGTCCCAGAAGCCCATATTCTTGCTTCACAGAAAACTTCTAATAAAACACAGACTAATGATCCTTAGAAATATGGAACATTGGGTTTTTAGAAGTAAATATTATTTTTGTTTTAATTTTTCAAACTGTTTAGAAAAGGGAAGAGCTATTCTCAAGGTCGCTACAAAAGAAGCAGAGACACTTAACTAACTTAAAATACTTATTTCCTAACTTTTTAGAATTCCTCCACAGAACACAGAGGGGTTTTTTTCTTTTTGTTGTTTCTGCTTGTTTATTTGCTTTTTCACAAAAATGTAAAACTGCTATGTCACTTTCCTAGACAGTACTGAACAATCTTAATATTTGATAATTTGTCGTACATATGAAAGAGAAAGGAAAGGCAAAAATGCTTAAAATACTAGTTTTTTTAGATAAAAGTACCTTTGTAGTACTCTTGTATTTTTGTACACAACTTGGTTTTACAATGAAGGAGAATTGACAAGCTATGAAGTAAATCAAGACACATATGGATAAAGTATGTTTTAATTTATGAATTGAAGTCTTTCAGGCTTCCTTTCTATTTGCATGTAGGTTTAAAAGTTAAAAGTTAGAAAAAATTTAAAGTAACAGTACAGAAAGGGGAATCAATTTATCCCTTTTAAAATCACTTGAAATTCATGCATATGAGTAGCTACTTAGTACATATGATGAGTAGTTCTGTGGTTGGCACCAAGTTTAGTGCTGGTTGTAGATTGCTGGGTTTAGTGCTTTTCCATTTTTATGTTTTTCCCACATTGATAAGAATCTAGTGAAACATCAAATATGACTGTAACCTGTGAAGAAAAAAAAAATTATAGAGGTTAAAACTGTAAGATTTTATGTCATGGAAATACAGATAATGGTGAAGTTAAGTAAGTCTGTCACACTTTGCTGGAAAAATGTTCCATTTTTGAAAGATACCAAGCAGGATTCCTAATATAGGACAGTGTATTAACTTTACCTGAATCACTGGGCATCGTTCCAGAAGAAAGGCTAGAATGAGACAGGTATAAGACCAGCCATAATCGTAAAGCTTGAGAGAAGAAGGATTCTCTGTGGAACCAAAGGGTAAATTGTCTGAACTCATCATCCTGGTCAAGTACAAACAGATGTTTCTAAGAAGACTGTGTGACAATATATAGCATGTCATTTTGTGCTCCAGGCACCAATTACCATAATAGTGTGGGAAGTTCTCATACTTTATTGCTCTGACAATGGGTTTTAGATTTCCAATGTATTTTAGAAATCCTCTGTTTCAGGTAAATTTGAGTGCTTTAGAGAGGCAGATGGAAAATTCAGCCACTGGCAGATGTTTGCTAAGAAGCTTCAAGAAGTTGCCAGGCCTAGCAGAGGAGTTTCAGCATCCCTGAGTACTTCTGAAACCTCTCTTGGTCACTTAAATGATGAAAGGCAAAATCCTTTAAAATATAATTCTGTAACAACTACTGAGACCTGATTTTTCACTTTGGGCAAAGGGAAAAAGGAAATTCAAGAGACCTGAGGAGAAACTCTAATATGTAAAGTAATGTAATGCCATGCAAATGGCTGCAGGTTTTAGGTCAGAAGCTTTGCAATACCTGCTGTACTTACTGTAATAGTTCTGTATATTCTGATATCTGGAAAATAATGAATGGAACATGTTAAAAGATATCCTATCAATATCTCTCTTACACCTACATCTCACATTACTGTTGGTTATTTCATCATCAAGCCCATTTGGCAAGCAAAAATGCTGTTGTGATGAGATGCAGGACAGACTTCAAGACAAAAGACTGATGTATTAGAAATTAAATTGCTCACCTAAATCCCAGTCATGAAGAATTCCCAACTTTCTTTCACATCCATCATACTGCTTTTATGAATAATAAGAGATCCTTGTTTTGCTGAAACAGGGTGCTCCCTTGAAACCCAATAAAACACACATTTCCGAAACAGGCAATTTACCAAGTACTGATCCAGTTGTTAACTCCTGCTTTGTTATGTTTTTAATCAAAAGTAACTCTTGCAAGTACATTTATACTAGGAATATTCAGAATCACCCCAAATTTATAAGCCTTGATGAGCAGGTATCTCAGCCCTGTTTAGCAGTAAGCAGCCAGCACGAGCAGAGGAAATGGAAGGTGCTGGGTCTCAGCCTGTAGAGTCTGCATCACTCAGCCAAACTGACAAAGCAGCCTGGCTGGCCTTAAGAGATGGAACAAGCACCAGAGAGGCACAACCGTCAGCATTTAGCATCACTCCAGAAAATCAGAGGGACAGGTCAAAAAAAACAGGGAGGGGAGGGCTGTACCCTTGTTTCTCCAGGCCTGAAGATAGGTAAAAATTACTTGGTCAGAATGCCTGTATGGGAGATTCTTGCATAGCAGGTTACAAGATTAAGCTCTGTACATTAGTGAAGCAAATCTAAAATAATAAGCTTCCTAGCAAATTTTCTTCCTGATATTTCTAATGCTTACAAAGACGTAAAAAGATACCTGTCTCACTCATACGATGCTTCTGGGAAACAGAGCACAGATTATACATTTATTCCAGTGGGATTAGCATGCATCCCTCCATGGAGATCAATAACAGCAGCTGTCTAAATTTGTCAGATCATAAGTGGTAGCCAAGGAAAAATTTATAATTTGATTTCTGAAGTGCAACATAAGGTCATTCACTGTCATAAATATATCAATCAGAGAAATCCAGATTTTGCAAACACACATCTACAAAACCAGGACACGTTCAGTTAACTACTCTTAGTTATTCTTAGTTATTCTCAGTCAACTTTTCTTTAAAAAAAAAAAAAAGAAAAAAAGAATCAATGAAGTCCATGAGGGACATGAAATCTAAAAATCCTCTAGCTACCATAAAATACTGTTAGTTATAGTAAGGTGGTGAACCAACAACATCACAATTAGAAGGCAAGCAAGAAAAATTCAGTAGGAATTTAGTAGAAAAATCAAGCTTGGAAAAAGCAAAGCAAAAGGTTAAAAAAAATTCAATACCATTGAAACTTAAACAGAAAAAAGATTCCATAGAATGATAGTGTGTTGATATGTCAGTGGGTAGAAAATTCATATCAGCAAAACACAACACAGCTCTGGTATGTTATGCCATCAATATGCACAGCCAAACAAAAAATAAATTCCAGCAGAAAATTAGTCATAGATAATCGACATTTAGTAATTCTTTGCTGTTCCTTACCTTTCCAATTTCACTTAAAATATTATCCTTTCATAGCAGAATTTAATTCCTTACTAGACTTATCTGTGTGAGAAACAAGATGGATTCTTTCCATCTTCAGAAATAAAAAGGATAAAATGAGTATGAAATGGAAAGATATCAGAGCTCCTAAAACGGATATTTACTCTCTAATATACTTATGGCCGTATGCTGTAGTGCAACATTAAAAGTAAGATACAGTTCAAGGGTAAATTTTTTACAATATAGCACAATAATTTTGCCTTACTGCCACTAAAGGATTTGTGACACTCTTTCAAGAGATCCATTATTAAAACTCACACTAACCAGATTAAAATTTGAAGTGCTTATTTAAAGCAGAGAGTGTTTACAGTTTTGAATAAATTGATGTAAATCTCCTCTCCTCTCGTCTACTCTCCTCTCGTCTCCTCTCCTCTCGTCTCCTCTCCTCTCCTCTCCTCTCCTCTCCTCTCCTCTCCTCTCCTCTCCTCTCCTCTCCTCTCCTCTCCTCGCCTCTCCTCTCCTCTCCCTCGATCTTGGTCTCAGGTATTGCTTTGTGAAGTGCACAAGACACAGCCACAGCAGACTCCAGGAGTGAAAATCACTCTGCTGAGCTGCTGCCTTTAAAAAACCCATTTCCACTGGCAGTCACAGTGGTGCCTGACCCCATGTCTGCAAAAAACCAGAGGGCAGCACACAGCTTTGTGTGTTAATCACGTATGAATGGTGTTTGATTAAGGCAAATTACATTTATTCGGCAAACACATCCATTTGAATGTCTTTTTACCTACTTTGGACTAGAATCCTTTGTCACATTCCGAGCTGATTGCCAGTTCTCCCCAAACGTTTCCGCTGAGCACAGGAGCACTTTCTAAAATCGCTCCTCCCAACCAAGTGTTAAACGTTCTCACAGGTAGTTTCTAGTTTCCCTGAACACAGCCAGTTTGCTAGCAGGAAAAGGAAGCTCAGATTCCTTCCTACACACAGAGCTTGGGCAAGTTCTTTCATCAATCACTCTTGCAATACGAACTGAAGAGGCTTGCTTGAAAGCCTGTTATCCAATATTTTCCCCATTGCAGCATTAGGAAAATACACATTTTCTTCTTGCTCATCTCTTTGTTACCTAAGAAACCCAAGCTGACAAGTTCTGAGCCTCCTTGCTTTTGCCCGAGGATGTCCTAGTGCATTAAATGTCTCATCCAACAGGTAATTTTCTTAGTGAAGAAAACCTACCTTCAGCAGGTCCCTCAAGCTATTTTGCCTAAAACCACCAAGACTCCTGATCTGACTCATTCCTCTTGGGATTCTGCTCTCACGAGGCACCACAGAACGGAATTATCTGTGTGGAGTGACAAGTGGGGTCTTTTAGGAGGTCTTTACATAAAGTAGATAAAGTGGTCACCAGCTCAGCTCAGCCGGTCTGAGGTTTGTGAGGCTCAATGCGTTTCCCTCTGCACTGTACAAGTGTGGGTGGTGTGTCCACGCTGCTGTGTTGTTTTACAGACTGAATTGTCCTGTCTATAAACACCAAAATAAACAAGCCTAAGGGTTTTGACCTTCGAATTAAAATGAGCCTGGGACATCCCGAAAATCTTACTGAAAGCATCTGGTGCTTTAAAGGATCTAATTAAATTTGTCAGCAGATATAGGATCAGCATTTTCACAGTGTAAAGGGTCAAAGAAGAAAGTCAGAATCACCGAATAAATGATTAATGAGATTCCAAAAAAATGTGGGGGCTGGCCGAGACGAGCAGGACTGAGAGGTGGGCTGGGACTGGCGCGGGCTGGGAGCCCAGCCCCGTGAAGTGCTGCTGGCAAGGGTGAGCTGTCTCAGGCGCTCGGCGCCGGACCAGAGCTCCCACGCTCAGCCGGGAGCGGCAGGGCAGGGCGGCCAATCTGCGGCGCCCCCGGCAGAAGGCTGACCCCCAGCTCGCCGAGGAGGCTGCCTGCTCCCGGCAGCAGCTGTTCCCATCGCCAGGCAGCAGCCCCAGGGCCGCGGAGGCGCAGGAGGAGGCGGTGGGGCCGCGCAGGTGCCTGCGGCTCTCCGGGGCTCAGCCCCGGTGGCAGGTCGCGGAGGAGCCGCTGCACGCGGGTGCTCTGTGAGTCCGGGCGCGCTGCTGTCCCTGTCCCTGTCCCTGTCCCTGCGTGCGCTCGCAGCTGCGCACGTGGGAAGGGACAGGGACCCGTCCGCGTGTCCGTGTGGCTCCGGCAGGAGCAGATTAAAGGGTCGGTCACGTGGCAGCCCCTGCCGGCCGGACCCTACCTGGGATTTGGGCTCTTAGGGCTAATAGGATCGCTGGAGCTCAAGGCTGTCATCCCATCAAGATAAATGTCTCCAGTGCCCACTTTTAAGCAATCCGAATGCAATTAGGCTAATTGGAAAACAAGTAAAGAAGGATTGCATTAATACAGCCTTAGAGTATGAACCTCTCCTCCTCCCTGCGAGCACGGCGAGCCCAAACGCCGGAGCCTCCCACCCCGCCGGAGGGGCTCCCACCGGAGGGGCTGCCGGGCTCCGGGGCCCGCTCCATTCCCGCAGCCCAGGACAGCGAAGTGTCCGTGCAGCTCCTGCCGGACAGGACCCGCGAGGTGGAGACGACACAGCCGATCCTCCTGCGCGGGTCAAGCGGAGTCTCAGCAGAAAAACGGGGAAGGCGTGAGCAATGCAGTGACGGGAGGAGCCAGCAGCTTCCTCACGCCTTCTGCTTTCAGGGTTCTCAAACTGCACCCTTAGGCATTTTGGGGAGGGAAAAACAGAGCCTTTTTTGGTTGTTTTTAACAATCTGCTGGATGACACAGAGCATGCAAACTGCAGGAGGCCACAGGCTCCTCTAGGTGAATGTTTCCTCCTTTCCCTTGCTTCCCTCATACCCATTTGCAGTATGACCTCGGAAGTCCCATTTATCTTTCAGGGAGGTCCTCCCTGCTGCACATCTTTGTTCTGGAGAGTGATTCTCTCCTGCAGCGTGACTTCAGCTTCCAATCTCTGCTCTGCAGGGCAGTAAATATTTCACCTGGACATACAGAAAAGGCGGGAGAAAAGGAAGGAGGAACCTGTGGCATTTTAAGGTGCTGATTTCATTGTGTGAAACCATGTCCCACGCAGTGACTACAGGATGAAAACGATTTCCCTTTAGTCTTCCCAATACATGGGCAGGAAGGAGCTACAGCAGACAGCTGCACTTTACAGACTATCCACCGTGAGAACTCTTGTTACTTTTCAAGCATAACTTCTGCAGAAATGTTAATAATGCATTGCAAAATGCATAAAAAAGGTGATGAAATAGAGGTATCCCTTGGAAAGGCAAGGAACAAACCCTGCCTGTTTCATCCCCTAATGAATACTCTCAAATTCGATGCTGGTTCCCCCAATAAGTTCCCAAAGGTCAATGATCATTGCAGAGCTGTGATGTACCACAGGGTCAGTTTCTGAGGCTTCATACTACCACTATACATATCCTAGAGGTCTGCAAGGCATTCCCCTGACAGCCAGGACATCAGACCCAAAGGGAAACGCTCAGTTATCGTTCTATGCCTATTAAACCTCCCGTGGAACCAGGAAACATTAGACTTCTTCCCTCCCAGCAGCACTGTCATGCCTCATGCATGGCACACAGTCTGTGCCTGAGGCATGGCAAGAGAGAAATGAGAGGTCTAGCCTGGAAGGATGAGCTCTCTCTGCTCTGCTCTAGGGTTATGGAGCTTTTTCCAGGTGTTTTTTCAAATTGGGGCTCAGGGAGTGGCTTCCTCTTTCAGGAATTCCACTCGCTAACAGGAAGGATGCCACAGTGACAAATGTAGCTCCGCATGGAAAATACAAGTGGAGCGTTCTACTGCTGAAGAAAGAGGAGGCTTCTCCGTCAGGGAGGAAGGTCTCTTGTGTCCTGTGTGCTACTCAAGCACCCTGCTTCGAGCTGGAAGGCTTTTTTCTGCCTTCATATCGTGATCAACAGCAAAAAAGCTGAGTGTAGACCTTGTAGCTGACAATTCTGACAGGTATCCCAAAAGCGGCACCTCTGCCAGGATCCAGTGCCCTTTATGGCACTGACTAAAGTTTGTTCCTTCGTCTCACATTCCTACCGTCCTCAGCCACAACAAGGAAAACTGATTCCCGTTTTGGCCCAGGACTTCTGGAGGGACAGGTGTGCTTTGTGCTGGTTTTGAGTGCTGTAAACCCCCAGCTTCAAATTAGAAGAAATTAGGGACATTGCACAGTTCATTCATCTTCACTAATAGAGTTCCTGGAAACACACATGTAGATTAAAGGAGCACAATGGCCCCTGGCTGATTGCTTTGAGTACCCTCCAATGGCCCTACAATGGTATTGACTGGCTTTTCAGAGTGTCCACAAAAGCCACACTAACCTTTTCTTTTCTCTTCTGTTGGCCTCTTCCCTCCGCGCAAATGGACGTCTGAGCTCTGTCGGCCTCAAACCACCCCCCAAGCAGTCAGGGAAGGCAAACCTCACCGGGAGCTAAGAAAAGCCGCGCAGTCCTACAAGAAATCCATTTAGAACACATCCACATCAGAACATAAACCTGCTAAAGGTGTGGACACCGGCAGAAGCAAGCACTGCCAATCTGTGATTCCTCTGGAAAAATCTACATTACGTGGAGTCTGTTGGGGCAGAAGGGGAATAAAAAAATGCAGGTTTATTGAGAGAGGTCATACTTATTAGACTAGCTAATATATATGGAAGAACAAGCAGCAGCTGACGTGTTTTGCTTTCACACACACTCTCCTCAGGCTTCAAATAGAAGTATCTTCAAAGCTAAGTGTAGACTGAAAACCACTCCGGATGTTATTGGGATTGTCACGTAAACAAGCTGAGACAAAAGATAGCTGATTTCTCAGAGGAACTGGGAAGTACTAGTGTGAAAAGTGATAAAATGACAGAAAGACAAAAGCAGGGGAAAAAAAAACTATGCAGGAGACCTGACGCTGTTACATGGCTGGTCCTATGATGGGTCCACATTTTCCACCAAGCCAAGTAAAAAGTGATGTGCGGGATTTGGCTCCCCGCCTCACCTCCAAAAACATTTTGTGCATCCCCCATGAAGCCGTGCCCTGCCTGCTCCACGCCCCCCAGCAGCCCCGCTGGCACTGTGAACTACAGGGTCACAGAATCAGCTCTTCTCACAGGCTTTGTCCTGCAGCAGCATACCGAAAACTTTCTCGCAAACAGCGTTTAGAGCTTCCTTGGGTCGGTGAAGTCTGAAAGGCCGAACACACCTCCCGCGTCTCTCCTGCCCAGAGGCGCCCGGCCTGTGAAATGTCCCTGGAGGTGACCGGGCGCAGGGCGAGCGTCCCGCAGAGCAGCAGCGCAGCGGCGTCACCCGGGGCCCCGGGGCGGCGCGTCCCGCGGGGCCGCTTTCCAGCGCCCCTGCGAACCGTCCGGGAGGCGTCTCGCCGGTAGCCGTCGGGCAGGAGAAAAGCGGCGCGGCTCCGGGAGCCGCCGAACGGCGCGGGGCCGTGCGGGGGACCCGCTGTTCTCCGGCTCTCGGCCCGTCCAGCCCCGCTCGCTCAGGCCCCTTTGCCGCGCCCCGGCAGCGGCTCCCGCCGTCCCGGCTGCAGCGCCCGAGCCGCCCTCCTCACCCGCGGCCTCGGCCGCCATCATGTTGAGCCTCGCCGGCCGCCTCACGCCGGGGAGGAGGCGACAAAGGGGCTTCGGGCCCCTGCCCCCACCCCGCCC
>JAODLH010001601.1:44947-75180 GCA_027575645.1 Cossypha caffra | reverse complement strand
AGCGCGGCGGGTGCGGATCCCGCCCCCTCCCCGCGTACGCCGCCGAGGTACGGGCGGGGGCAGGCGGAGGGCGGCCCCGGCCCCGGCCCCGGTCCGGCGGTCCCGGCCGTGTCTGCTTCCTTCCCGTGCTCCGGTTGTGCTGGAAGTGCTGGGAGGACGCGCTGGCCATCGCCAGGAGCTGCGATGTGTGACCATCCCCGCTTCCCAATACATGCAACAGCCCGGGGGAGTCGATTTGGGTTTTTGAGTTCCCTTCCTCCTCGGTGCCGCCCGACAGTTCTGTACAGCACAGCGGCTGCCTGAGCTTCTGCACTGGTGTTGGAGCCTGCATTGGGCCTTCTTAGTGCCGCTGCCCTGGCGCTTTCTGTGTGCATTTTAATGCTTTGTGTGCTTGAGATTTTGGTATCTGCACGGCTACTAAATACTCATATTTGGTGTTCGAGAATGGATTACACGGAAGGGTATTAAACATCCCTTTTCATGTTTAAGTATGTTTCTGTTCGGTTGGACTTCACATGAGCATACACCCCTGATGTGGCACACAGTGTGTAAGCACCAAGGGTTTTGTAAGACCTTTAAAACAAGCCAGCTCGTTTTTTTTCTTTGCAGGAGGGCACCACCGCTTCACTGTAGGTGAAATAACTTTTTCCTGCTTTGAAACAGACCTGCTAAAAGTGGCTTTGGTGCTCTGATCTATTGTACGGCAGATTCCTTCAAGACGTTGTAGTGTGAAAAAAGCGGGGGTGATGCATGAAACTTCTTGACCAAAAAAGTTTATTGGATCTTAAAATAAGTTTATGAAAATCAGTTAATTTGACTTGCTAAATAATACCTAACAAGGAGATTGCTTCTACAGTTTATTTTATGTAATTGCTAGTCTTTGAGAATCTCAACGAGGTGGAACATTCACACATCATCTGCACGCAGTCGAAGCAAATTGCAAATGATGGACACATTGTAGGTTGAGTTAGAGTAATGATTTTTGTTGGTGAGACCAATGTATGCCCCCTCATTTTATAAATTCCTTGTAATATGTTGACAGAAATTGTCAGTACAGTTACAGCTTTAAAATATGCATGTGTGGAATGTGAACCCTAGTAAAGTTGAGGTTTGGAGATACTTCCTTGAGGAAGAAGATCAAATCATGTATGTACAAGATCACTTACTAGCTGAGCAAAAGCTCGGTTATCCATCACATTTCCTGATTTTCTACGAGTGTAACTTTGGGTCACAACTGAGTCCTTCGTAGTTCATCAGTTTGGGTTGCCAGTATATAAAATGTTCATGTAGAAATAATTCTGACACTTGAAAGCAAGACAGACTGGAGAAGGCGATGAATAATATAGAGAATAGAAATTTTCAGTTCCTCTGGAGTTGTTTAAATATTAACTAGCAAAAAAAAAGATAAAAGAATGTATCAGTGTGTGAACAAGATGTTGGGCCAATTTTGTTACCAAAGAACTTTAGTGATTTAAAGGTGAGATGGTCTTTTTTGAGAGAGGAGGACAGGTGACATTTGCTTCACTAAGAGATATTTAACTAAGAGCATAAAAGGGAGGTAAATGGCTCCAGGAGATGCACTGCAGTTAGGTAACATGGGATGTATTTCCATGCGTAAAATGTTCAGTGTCATTCTTCCTGCTGTGGAGAGCAGAGGTGCAGTTGTGTTGGATGCGAGAGTGGGGCAGGCATGTGGTGGCCTGCTCTTTGTCCAGGGGAAACCCCCTCTCCCTGCCCGGTCTGCGCTCCCCATTGCCGCCTGGCCTCGGTGTTCCCTCAGCTGGGAGGCAGCAGGGTGAAGGAAGGTATGTTTGCCATGTCAGTCTGAAGGCAGAGAGAGCTGGCAGCAAGCCCGGAATTGCTCCATACAAGGAGATGGGCTAGGAGCATGAGGTCATCACTTCACAGGGAAGAGGTTTTTTTTGCAGTGTGTGGGAAGTAGGTCTAGGAAAAGGAAAAGAGATTTTTTTGCTGGCGAGGAGGAGAAGCAAAGTAGTAAGAGAAGAGAAGAAAGCCTAAATGCATTCCAGTGGGAAGTAAACTGCATATATGCTCCTATTCTAAGATAAAACTGCCCACTTTGTCCTGGCCTAGTTATATTGTTGATGTATTTGCTTTGTGAAAGTGGATTTAAAAAACTTAGTGGGGAGCTTTATTCTACTGTAGATGTAGTCTTGGAATTGTTAAGCATTCACTATTTTATTAGGGAGTTAAAGGATTTAAAATTTGGTGCATGAAAATATGCGTAAAGTTCCCGCTGTTTAACGTTTGTGTCAGATAAATGTTGCATTTCTTTGCAAAGGTTTATTTTGGGAACTTTTTCACAGTAATGAATCAGTGAAATTCAAAGCTTTGTTTCCAAGTTTTGAGAGAAGACAGTAACCTCTCATTTGAAGAGCTGTGTCTATGGTCTCATATAGTACATAGGATTGGTGAGGATTCTTAAAAACCAGCAAGACTCTTTCTAAAATGGATTTTATTTTTGTGTTTGGGATTTTTTTTTTTTCTTATAGGGCAGCTTCATTGGGTGGAAGGCTTTGGTTGCAGTCACCTTGTAGCATGAAGTCATATTTGTGGCTGTTAGCGTAATTATTTTCTATTTTCTCCTGCAAGTTTAAATGCAAAATTCAGTTTGGTGTAAGGAGTCTAAAATAATAGGCGATTTTTAAATTCCTGTGTGTTTCTCTGATGATAATAAAAATAAGCTCTCAATATTTTAGGGCTTAATGCTGTTTTTAATCTAAATGAGTGAACTGTATCTTGTGACATCATTCCTCTTTGGATTTCAGATTGCTGTTTGCTCTATAGTAACCAGCTTCCCTTGTATTGCTGCCTTCTACACTCGAGAGAAAATGCCAGGTGCTTTAACCACAATTTAACCACAATTTCAGGCTTTCTTCTTCATATCTGGGTTTCTTGCTAACCTGCTTACAATACTCAGATGTGCGTCATAGCAATTTGTAGAGACAACTGTTTATACTCATAACTTTACTGCAGTTCAGTGGCTGATTTCTGTCCTCATGTACAGGTTTGACAGAATTACTGATCTTTGGAGAGTACTAGTTGGCTCTTCAGAATCTTGTTTATGTTGTGGGCTTGCTTGCACCTTGAGCAAGAAGGTGCAATGACTTGTTAGGATTTCTGATATGACTGCTCTTACTTTCTGCTGTGGGAACAGTTACTAATTGGACCAAATAATTCCTTGAGGTTGTTGACTGGGAATAATAATGCTAACTTGTACTGTGAGAGCTTTCTGCAGTGTAGCTCTGTATTAAGACAAACGTGTGAAACTGTCAGCTGTTGAGGAGGAAGTAGAATGATCATGTGTATACTGTTAATCTGTCTTTTAGGTATGCTGTACAATATTGTCTGCAAAATACTGTATTCCACTTGCAACGCTCTCCTAGTATAAGCTAATAAGAAAATACTTAATGATTGGGTACTTCATGGTTGTCATGTATTTTACATATTCCTATATGGCATTCAAATCTTGGTCTGAAGACAGGTAGCTGTCTTGTAATTGCCATTACTTGATCGTAAGAGTCTCAACTTTTTGTTTCATACGCTGATTCTGTAAGTGATTTATTTTAACATGAGGAGCTGAGACATTAAGAAATTAAGCTTAAGCATCAAACTAAATTAGCATAATTAAGACGTAATGAAAAATCAGTTATCTTGTAAGTGGTGGCAACTTGTGAAAAGTTTGTGAATTCTTGCATATTGTCTAAGCACTCTTTGCCAGAGGCAGAAGTTAAATCCAGAGCAGTGTTAAAGTGCATAAATCATGAGCCATTTGTTCCCTGAAATTGCCGGTTTAGTAAATGGGAGACACACAATTATAGCAATGAGCCTGATAAGAGTCCTGAAGATGACCCCGTCAGTCAGAGTGCTGAATCATACTCAGAGCACTCCATCCTCTCTAGTCAATGAGTTGGGCATTTCTGGAGAAAGGCACTATGAAAGTAATTACACAATCACATAGTGCATATTCCAGGGAGAGTTTGCATGTTTATTTTGTGAGTCTTTTGATTTTGTCCTTGGTTTGTCAGCTTTGCTGCTTTTTGCTAGTTCTGTTTATGTCTAACATTCTGCTTTGCAAAATTTGGAAAATCTTGTACATTGACAACGTATTGTAGCTTATGTTGTCTGTCATCATATTTGTAATGTTTGCTGTTTGAATAGAGAGTGGCAGTTATAAGTTATTTTCTCTCTTAATAGAGAGCTGGAAAGGATATATATTTAACGGTTGTTTAATAAGACAGCAGTTATTTTGTTGAATATTTGTTGCTTTAATACTCAGACAACCTATTAATAATGGCTCAGCTGGTGGAGGTTGTTTGCTGCTACACTCTTAAATCACAAAATTCACCTTTAGTAAACCTATAAACAAGTAGGAGTAGCATCATAGGATAAATCCTGATTATTTGAATACTTAAAATTTGTTTTATCTGCAGTTTCATTGTATAAATTTGTTAAAATATGATCACTGTAGTGTATTGCTATTGTGTCTGCTCAAATACTGCTTTTTAGAATTATGCTAAAGCTTCCTATGTTTCGTGTGTCTTTCAGATAGCATCTGACTTCCTAGTTGTGGCTTCTGCTTTGAAATGTTCATGAGTGTAAAATAATAACCCACAGCATTTGTACTCTAAGTTTCAGGAAGTACAGATAAGGGGTACAGTCAGGCAAAGTGGCTAAGATCAAAAATGTGACAGTTTAAGCATAGTAAAAATGGTATTTTTCAAACAATCAGCAAAATTTGAGAATTGCAGTGTTAAGGAAAATCGTTCAAATTTTCAGCAGGTCTTTACTGGTTAAAAACAGAAAACATTTTATGTCAATGCTGTGAATGCTGTGTTTCCTCCCAACTTTTCTGAAACCTCCATGGTATGGTAGATAAACTGAAGTTTATCAAGATAAAAGGAATGCCTAATTTGCCAAATACGGAAAAAATGTTGGTAGTTGAAGTGTGCATCTGCAAAAGCAAACAGTTCTAAAGGGTCTGTAACAAAGATAGAGGAAAGCTATATAATATCCAGTTCTGCCTTTTGGATTAGATGTATGTTGAAATTGGAGCAACATCTCTAAGTAAATTTGAAGCTACTATTTTAATAAATTTAATTGGCATCCAGATAATCTGATTTATGTACATGATTTTTTTTTTTTTTTTTTAAATATGAGAAGGTACTTATATGCCATTCTTACTAAGGTCAAAATCTCAGTTCGAGTCAGTCCTTGTGTTCCTCCTTGGTCTCTTAGTTTTCCGTGCTGCACCTTCTAGCTCTGCTTCTCTGGAGCCAGGTGGTACCCTCTAAAAGGAAGCCAACCCATAGCTAATGGGGCTTTTCTCCAGGCTCTGTTTCAGCCACAGCATGGAAACTCATTGCAGCAGATTTGTGCCCTTTGCCAAGCAATCTTCAGCAGATATCCTGTCCCTGTATGCCTTGTGCCACAAGGCTTCATGTTTCCATGAAGCATGCAGTGCATCCCCTGTGCAAAAAAATCAGTCCAATGGGCTGTGACATGGTGATTTCTTGTGCTCTAGTATTTCATCACCAAACTCACCCCATCCAGGCTTGGGGTGCTGAAATGGGGATGTAGGGATTAGCAGTGTGGGTGTGGTCAGTCTGCTTTTGAGAGGGGGAGCTGCCATTTCCAAAGCTCTGATTAAGCAGATGATTGTCAACATTTGGCCATTGCAGTGGCATGGCATGTGTACCTCTACAGAATTTTTCTCAGATTAAGTTGGGTTTTCAGATTTAGAGATGCAATCAAATTCCCTTCAGCTGTCTCAGAATACAGTAAGGCAAGAATTCTGAGGAAGCTAAGTAACCCTTGTATACAGTACAACATTATTGGCATCTCAAACTTGTTTCTGAATGATGCTATGTTATGAAGAGTATTGTCCTTTTAAATGAAATATTGGCTGCCTGGTATAATTTCTGGAAAGAATAGCTTTGAGAGGCAGAAGGAAAGACTGGATATGAAATAATAATCTGTTGCAATAAAGATCAGATAGCTGAATCTTATTTATGCAAATAAATTTCCATGTGAAGACTCTAAGCACATGCACATGCACTTCAGGACCACTTGTCCAACACCTGGGAGATTATACCTCTACCACTTCTACCTGTTTGTAATAGCATCCATTAATTAAAGCTCATACTTTTAATATCCCTCAGAAGAAGTGTTCTTTATAACTAGGATGGCTGATGATACCAAACAAAACTGACTGGAACTAAGAGAAGCGTAGGTAGGTTTTATCATATATTTGGGTATACATGTATATATGCATATATATGTAGAATGTATATATTAAACTTTGTTATGCTCTTAAAGCATGTAAGAAGGTACAAATACATAGTTTAGTCACGTGCATTTCTGATGAGAGTAATGGTATCCCATTTAACACAGAAAGTCATGGTATCTTTTAAGATATGGAGCATGGGAAGGAGCAGTCATTCAGTTCAGGAACAGCAAACAAAGGCTTGAGGCAACACCTTTCACTGAACCACATGATATTTTATACGTCCTACAGTGCAACAGCCTGGAATATCAGCAGTTGGGAAGAGACGGAACTCTCTCATGGACCTGTCGTCCTCCTGGCCAGTATTTACTGTACAAAATACTGTGTAATCAAACTACATTAAATGTGATACTGATGCCTAGAGAGGCTACCTGAAACAGAGGCTAGACAGTGTTAAAGGAATAAAGTAGGTATTTATTAAAAGGCCTTGAAAGGATACTCCTTGGGCAGTACAAGAGTCCGGCTGGGGCTACACCCAAGACGGACTCTGAGTCATGAGTTTTCCCACTTGTATAAGTTTTGGTCCATTTATGTATTGGGGTTAATTGTCCAGTTACAGCTCCAGGTTAGGAAGTCCCATCCTCCCAGACTGCTCTCCTCAATTCACTGTTGTTTACACTTTTTAGGCCTGAAGCTGCAATGGTGTCCTTGGTTCTCGGCTGGAAAATCATTGCTTTGTCTAACTAAAATATGAAGAGAACTTGCTTACACTTTATATGAAGTTCAGAATCATATACCAATGCAGTACAGAACCTGAAAAATATAAAAGCTGGAACTTAAGGTATCAGTACAGAGATGCCAAGGAAATAAGTGACTTCAAGAAGACTGAATGAACAGTGAGTTAACTAAGTAGAGGGTTTAATGAGCCAGAAGGATGTAATTAGTTTAATGAAGGAGGAAAGAAGAACAAACATCCTCATTGCTCTTTCAGTTTCTTTCCAAAGAGCAGTAAATACTTGGAACTAGATTATATTTCTCCTGAGGAGACCATTATTGTTATGTATTATGGGCTAATGTCAGATTTGTTATCTAATTGTTTCGTCTGACGTAAGACATTCTGGCTGATGCTGGGCCATAGGAAGAAATTAAATGGCTCTTGTCTTTCTAAAGTATTTCACATCCTGTGGATTTATCTTTTCCTATGGCTGTTCTTAAATCTTGAGATCTAAGACAGTGCTAAAGGGAGAAGCTTCCTAGTAGTATGCTGGATTTCCAAATTGAAATGCGCAATGGCGGCAGCCAGATGAATTTTGGGATCTGAAGTCTTCAGAAGGAGTGATGATGAGAGACGCTCAGTAAGAGAATTCTTCAGTCCTGTTGCCCTGAAGAAATACTTGCATGGGCAGCCTTGGTACTGAGGGTTTGCATGTGGATTTTATGTGTGTGTTAATTCTGACTTGCCATGTATTCATCTTGAGACAGATGGATATCAAAATGTGAAAAGCTGCTATCAGAGGTTTGGGGTATATTTTTTCGGATAAGGAAGACTGCTTCCTACCTTCAGACTAAAGAACTTGGTATCCAATTGAAATCTAAATATCTAAAAGAAGCCAGCAAAGAAATAAGTTAATGGTGCTTAGAATAACTCGTTAGTCAAGATGGTTGCTACAGGTACTTTTTAAATTTCAGTTGACTTTTTGTAGACATTGTTTCTACCTTCACTAGTCATCTAAGACAAGAAATCTCTTGAAAATGCAATGGTTTAGTATTCTTTAGCTGCTCTTTTTTGCTCGGAAGTTTCTTTAATACACTGTATAATACACCCTTTAAGTGAGCATGAGTCACTGATGTATTTTTTGTTCAGTATTCAATTTGTGGCCAGTTTTTGGACATTTTAGCATAATGTATTTTCTTGTAATTCTTGGGCAGTCCTTCTCTTTAGCTGGTAGAATTGGTTAACAGAGCTGGAGATGCACAGTACCTGCCCTTTGATAGTCACTTTTAGCAGCCTTACCCTGCTCAATCCATTTTTCTTTTAGGATGTAGTGTGGAGATACATGTTGCATCACAGCAGAGTTGAGAGTTCAGTGAAAATTTGTTGGTCAGGCTGTGCTTTTCTTTACCTTTCCTGGGGTCCTGGAGCTGAATTTAGGAAAGTGTAATTCTTGGAAAAATAGAGGAAGGAAAGCTTTGTTTTTTTTCTTGTAAAGACATGAAAGGTGATGAGAAGCTAGGCGTGTTTACATTTGAAAGCAAAAGAAGGGTGTGTGGCTTGTTTTGTCACTTTTTCAGAGTTAACAGAACAACAGGATAGTCTTGAAGCATTAGTGACAGGATGCGACTTGTGTCAGCTATATTAGCTCTTTTCTTCCTAACCTGTATCTGCCTTGACCTTCTTGTTTTTCTGCCTGATGAGTCTTGCTATTTAGCTGTGACTGTGAGGTAGAAACTTCCACAGGATGGAAACAAAACTGGTTGAGTAACTGCACCTAAAAAGCACTTACTGCATGGTTTACTACCAAAAGTCAGCTCTACCCTTTGCCCATTCTTTCACAGAAGGCCTGAGATGATGAAGAACATGCTGAGCAAGTTACCAGGCCATGGGAAGTAGCAAACAGCTGAAGGTGGGGTGGAGAATGAGACTACTGTTTCAAATAGTCTTGGCAAATAGGAGATGTCATCTGGAACAAAGCAGGGGTCAATGAGTTTCAAAGCTCACTGGCTGGCTGTAGGCTGGACATAAGGAATGTGTGTTGGGGAAAGATGAAGTTCTGTGGAAAAAGAACATTAATTTTTTGGATAATGAACAAATAAGGTTGTATTGTCAAGTTGTTAGGAAGAGGGTAAGCAGTTGAGTAAGGAGCTTGAAAGCAATTTGAACTAATCTCTGTTCTTGTCAGAGTTGGTTGTACCCCACTGTTTCAGCTTCTGGCTTCTTATGTGAGATGGAGGCCAATTGCAGGGTTTAGAGGATAGAAGTGGTTTAGGAAATGGTTTAAAATGAAAGATTGAAAAAATTAGAATTATTCTAAGGCAGAGAATCTGGGAGCTGTGTCTGGACTTTAATCTCTTTTGCTTTTTTTTTTTTTTTGACTGCTAATAAGTGTAAATTCTGTTCTTTGATGGAGCCCACTGCTTCTTATTTGCATTTATTTTTAATAACATCACAACTGCAGGAGGAACTGCTGAGGAAAAATGTGGTCTTCCTACAGGTGCAGGGATGGGAGAATGAGAGTGTACTGTTTGAGGATGTTTGTACATGACCAAGTAAAATTCATGTAGCTCAGTTCTTGCTACTGTCAGATAAGAAGGGACTGTTGGCACAAATGTAGAGTAATAGTTCCTGTTCTGCTTTTACAGTTCAGAGGCATTTTGAGATGGAACTCTTGCTATTCTACAGATCTGTTCTTTTAATGAATTCTTATAGTAATCTTGTGCTTCTTTGTTTCATGGTCTCAGAAATGTCTTTAGGCATTGAATTATCTCATTTAATTATTTACTGGGAAAAGAAGGACATGAGAACTAGTATTTTAAAATTTTATCTGATGTTCTCAAGTTCTTCTTGAAAATACTTGGGGCATCTGACATACCATATTACTTTTTGCTGTAATGATTTTTCCTTTTGGTGTACTTTGATCTTACACCTGTCATTCTTGCCAGTTTTGTGAGCTAAAAATTCTCTTTTCTCTGTGTGTAAAATGCTCCATGCTATGATCAATATTATCTATGTCTTTTTTGGTGCTTTATGTTTTTCATGCGATAGAACTTGAACATACAGGAATACCACTAATGGGTCAACAGCATAAGAACATGTTATGTTTCACTTCCTTTCATTAAAAAATAGTCTAATATCCTGGGTGGTTTCTAACCTGACTGCTTGAAAGCACTGAACAAATGTTTTTGAAGGTGTGTGTTTAGAGACTGCTACAACTTTTTCTGGTACTGTTATTAAATAACTCCTACCAGTTCATTATATTGCATTTCTTGACATATGACTTCATATGCTGTTTTCTGTGCTTGCTGCTCAGTGTTCTGAGTTTCAGCAAGTTTTGTAATGACCTGTGGGTTTTAATTAATTATAATAATTTTGTATAAAGCACAGATGCTTCTGTGATGATGTATAGGCAAGGAACCATTCTGAAGAGCAGCCCAAGTCCTGGCACAGATTATGGTGAGGCTTCTGAGCTCTCTCCCCTGTCAATCTTTGTTTTTTAAGTCTTTGCCTGCAAGGTCTTCAGTTCTCTAGTAGTTTCCTATCAGAGACATCAGCAGAAATTTCCCTCTTGCAACACTTTTCCCATAGGATCCTTGATGCCCTCACAGAACTCTTCAAATTGTGAAACGTGATTTTGCTCTGCAACAGCTGCACTGTTTTTTTTTTTTTTTGGGTTTTCTTTTGAATTATTCTAGTCTATAGATTCTTAGGCATGGTTTTAACCAACTTATACAGTATCAGAGTCAGACTGTGTTGTGTTTCTTCTGATTGCCTTGTCACATCTGAAAAAAAATTATTTATTTTCCAGTTTTGATTTTCCTTTGCTTGGCTCACCTTAAACCTAAGTTTTTGCAGAATTAGTAATTTGAAAATTTGATGGCTGATACTTCAATGCTTCGGCTCAACAGCATCTGGTGAATTTTTAGTATTGATGTGATATTTTTAATTGCTTCTCTGATGCTTCTGAATCTGAAGAGGGTCTGATTTGGGATTGGCCTTAACTATCTTGGTAGTAATTTCATAAAAACAACAGGTCATCTAGGTTTTCTATTCTGTCTTTGTCTTCTTATAAATTTGTCTTCATTAGCTAGTGGATTATTGGATTGAGGGAGCAAGATGTTTATAACTGTCAGATTCTGCTGTGTTTGAGCTCAGAAATAGCAGTGGAAATTCAGTGAGATTTTGTTGCCCTCTGACAGATAGCTGTGCAGTTCATTGGAAAGCCTTTATTATGCCTCCATGTTCTAGCTACTGTGTGCCTATCAATTAGACCTGTATTGCACTTGCATTACCAGCCTTAAGTTCTACTAATGACCTGTGTGATGAAAAAAATGCACATAGGTAAACCATCAATAGTAACTGGAATTCTAAGGAAAAGTTGGGTTTGCATTTAATTTTCACACTGACAAGCAAAATTCTGCATTCTAAAATGTGTGCTAGAGTAGTTCTTTAAAAAGAAAAAAAAGTAAAAGAGAAGGTGTGTCCATTGTTATGTTCAGGGAACAGAAGATAGTCACTTTTATGTGTTGAAATGGCTCCAATCTTTTGCTTCATTTGATAAATGGAATTTTTTTAACAACTTCATTTTACCACATGCATTAACATCTGCTTGAAAGTTGAATGTGCCCAGGTGCTGGTGGTGATGTTTGTTCCACTTTCACAAGTCCCGTTTGAATGGGGACTAGGACTTGTGTTCCTGTCCTGTGACAGTCTGGTTTGTGTATGTATTAGAAAGACTGGAGCCAAATTTACTCTAATGTTTTGCTCCTGCTTGTACTTTTTTGCTAGTGGAGACTTTTCCTTGGGCTTTGCAACTTTGGAACAAATGATTTTATGTCTGTTTTTTAGAAATGTGATGAATTTTATAACACTTGCAACCTTCTGCACCTTTTTTCTCCTTTCATATCTGCTTGCATAGCTGCTGTTCCTTTACAGAGCCTGAATCCTAGCATCACTTAGTCTTTTCTATTTTTGGTCATGGAGAATAGAAGTTTTGTATTTATATTAGGCAGTTCTTTGTTTCTTGAACGTCACTAAGTAGCCAGAATGGAATACTAAATAATGCCTGCTTGAATGTGAACTAAGACTTTGCCTTCAGAAGATTTTATAAATGTGTCTGTGATCACTGCTTTGTTTTAAATAACAGATATTTTGGAAATAGTTTTCCTTTCTTCACCCTGACACACTGTGTCTTTCTTTCAGTTTTGCTTTATGTGTTTTTTCCTATGAGGGCATTGCCAAACTGTTATGGAATGTCTCATCTGAGGCTGGACGTTCTAGCACGAGATTGTGAGTGAATGCTTATCATGCGTCTGCATGTAGAGATTATACAGTATACCTTGCACTTGTAAGCTGTGTGCAGAGCTTGTTCCTTACCATATTTAAAATTCAGTATTTTTTTTTCTTAATATAAATCCTCAAAACCATTCTGTGCTAGTTTGCTTCACCTAAACTGCTGTCTGGAGTTACAACTTGAAATTTTGGTCCTGCTAGTCATCCTAACTTCTTGACGTGTTAGTTTTCTAGATATTAGACTAGTTAGAGCCAGATAGAAACGTATTTGTCTTGAGTGGTTCCTTTCTCTTGTTGTCACTTGTTTCCTTCCACTTTTGTGGAAATACTAACTTGATCTTTCATATAATGAACTTTGGCCTTCCATGCTTTCATTTTTTCTTGTTAATGGGTTTCGTTTTGCGTTTTACCAAGGGCAAGATTCAGAAATAAATAAAATTGTCTAATTCTTCAGCTACAATATGTTTATCATAAGAAATTCTAAGAACTTAAAAAAAATTCTCTTTGATGTGTAGAGGCAGAATTATTTCATCACTCAAAATGATGTGTATGAAGTGATAGCATGCTACTACTAGCAGTCATTTGAGAAATGTGCTCTTTTCTTTTAGTTGAATTGTCTATATTTTTGAAAAAAAACAACTAGATTCCTGTAATAATCTGAAAATGCGAGGCAACTTACCTCAGTCTGAGTTTTGCAACGTATTTGAAAATGCTGAGATAGTAAAAAGATGTTTTTCTTTCACAGAGTCCCCAGAAACGAAAATAAAAGTATATTTCAGTAGGCGAAAATCAGAGGAAGTAACTGCTGACATAGGAAAACTGTACTTAAAGGACATTTCTGAAGGAAAACTTTGAAGGTATGTGAGCTAAGTTATGCTTTGCAGAAAAGCCTTCCTGAAAATTAGCTGACTGCTTTGCTTTGAGTGAATCAGTATTTCAAATCAGCTTTGAAATAATCTAGGGCTAACTTGTATTACCACTTCACATATTTATTGTTGGCAAAAGCTCTGCAGAAGGATTAGTTTTGCTAGTTTATGTTGTATACATCGTACCTTTGCCTACAAAGATGATCTTATGAATATGTGATTAGTGTAAAGGAATAGTAGGTAATGCATGTGTTTTGTGTTTCATGGTCTTGTGCATTCCAATAGATCCTACACTAACAAAAATGTTAATTGTTTGATTGTCTGATACCTGCTTAAGGTGTGGATAGAGTTCTATGAATGATTTATTTCATTATTTTAGTGGAATATAACTACTTGAAGTCTCACATTGAGAAATTGAGAAGTACTGTCTAACGAATTGATAATCTATTGTAAAAATGCTTTTAGTTTGGTACAGAAGCCTTGATTTTGAGGATTTGTCTCCTGAATTCAAATACTCTTTCTTTTCTGATTTTGACATATTTTTAATGTTTGTAGAAAATGTTTGCAAAATAAAATACATTCTGTATTCTCTATGATTTGGAGCCCTTACAGATTTAGGAGTAATCTAAATTCATAGAGAGCATGTGAAGAGTGAGAGAACCCAGATTTGTGATGTGCTTTCCTATTCTGAATTTAACTGAGGGCCAGGTTTACTTTCTGGGTTTTTGGTTTTTTAGTTGCCTGCCTTGTCACTGGTACTGTGAAACCACAAGTTCCAAATGATGTGTGCAGATCCATCATTAAGATTATCAGTCACAACCTTGGATATAATTGATGGCAGTGTGTTGCAGAAGGCACCAACTGTTTTAAGCGTAGGAGAGCATCTTATGAATGTTTTGCGTGCTCTGTTGTATATGTTGTACGTGCTCTGTTCTTCTTTGCTCATTTGATTTCAGTCAGTGTCTGACAGCATGGCCACTTTCATGTGTTACAGACAGGTTGCAGTCTATAAATTAAATGTTCATTGGTTGTGGAAACTACTTCCTTCAGAGTTCCTTCTGGAATCCAGGAACGTGACTAACTGGAATACTGGCTTTATTTTCTGAGGGGAGTGTTATAATATTGAAGGATTATGTGACTGCCGTTGAAGTTTCTCACTGTTAGGCTGACAAAATTTAACATTGGTTTGTTTGGAATTTGACTGCACCACTGTTTTGGTAGTTGAGAGAAATTTTAAATTGTCTTTGGTAACTCGTCTTAAATTTAGAACAGTTTGAGATCTGGTTGCTCATTCACACTAAAAAAATCTGATTACTGCTTTGTGAAGAGCAGCTTAGCAGGCTGGAGTGAGATATTGTTGTGTCTTTTGTTCCATTGATTTTTGTAATCTTATGGTTCCTTTGTAAGTCACTAGAAGCAGGCTGAAATATCACATGCTGAGAATATTTCCTCCTTCTCTTGCCATAGTGCCTCTCAGTAAAAAACAGAGGCTAGGGTGAAAGTGAGCAAGCCATTACTTTACTCATAACATAAGGCCAAACTTCACTGTGAGATTCAGCTCCCGTCTCTTCTAAATCTGGATGTAAGAAAACAAGGGTACTTTCTTTTCTCATGACTATTGTCCTAGGAGAGTTAGATAATGTGCTAAAATGGGGTAGGAGAAAAATGAAAAATCATAAAAGTGGATCTAGATCTAAAAGGCATGGAAAATTCACTAGTGCAGCTTTAGTTGTGTCAAGGGCTTTAAGATTTTTTTTTTCCTTTGGTTCATGTTACTAAAATGTTTGTGGTTCTACAAGAGTATTCCTGAATTTTAACTGTGGGGGTGTTTTCATTAATGCTACTAATAATGACATTTTTCTTAAATGCAGGCAACATAAACTATTTACTGTCACTGTGTATGACTGAATTCCTAGCCATCAGGAATAATTCTGACTAAAATATACAGCTTCAAATTAAAGGGCTTATGAAAGATTACAGGTTTAAAGTTACTCATACAGCCTTGACTTTTCTGTATTGTGAAGATACATAGTAATGTGGCACTGTTCTAGTTTTCTTTATTGTATCTTTGTTTTGTAGCATGGCTTGTGTTCCTAAGAATAAACACATAGTACATGAGGCTTATTTCAGAGGCTGCTTGAGGTTCTGATTTGCAAAATGTTCAGAAATTTTGTGCAGTAACTGAAGCCAATAACATATTTATTTTTTCTGAAGACCTAACATGCTAAAATGCTAGACACTCTGAAAAGTCTGTCTTTAAGCCTTGTAGATACTGGTATGAGCTACCAAAGTGTTGACATTAGTTTATCCTGATTCCCTCAGTGGACAGCTAGAAAGATAAATTTGTTAGTGTTTGTAAAACACTGCTAATTTAAGTGATAATGTGCAAAGCCTGTGAAGAAATTGGTCTTTCTGTGTTAAAAAGAGCCAAGACTTTGCCGTAGTGCATGAATTAGTGAATAGGCTGTGGCTGCGCTGCAATCTAGAGATAAGGATTGCGGTTGATGTAAGTTTATCTTACCTAGTTGAAGCTGGTTAGTATAAGAAGGTAGCTGCTGTGTAGACAGAAAAGAGGGTTCAGCTCTCGTTACAAAACCTTGTGCAAGAGCGTGTAGGAGTTACCTCTTTGTGTGGTTTCAGCTCTTCCACGATGTAGCTGTGTGTTTATCAGCATCAGATGCAGGTATTTCAGAGCTAACTGAAGCAATGTGTCTTTGACCCTTGGTTCTGCTACAGGATTTCGTAAGGCAGCATATCTTATCTGTTTATCAATCTTACTTTATGTCAATTCGGTACAGTAAGTCAGGACTGTCCTAGGGTAAAATGGTGTGAACTAAAGAGCTCTGATCCTGGGGACCAGTGTATGATTGTTTGGGAAACCTGCTTTGAGATATTTTCTGTTTTTTGGGAGGCTGAATCTGCAGGTTTAATGGCTTATTAAGATTGAGTGTAGGAGCAAACTCGTTTCTAAGTAGTTACCATCATTTTCCTGCAGATGCAGTGCCTGAGAGCTGGTGTTTTATTTGAATTTTTCTGTGCTCTTAGGGCAGCAAACATGAGAAACAAAAGTTTCAGGTCAACAGGAGAAGGAAAGTGCAGTTGGCAGCTTCTCTGGAGATACTGTTAGCTGTACTTATTTGATTAAATATGTAGATTAGTCTTCTGCATTTGTCTTAGATGCTGTTATGTTTTCTTTCATACTGTGCTTTAAGTTAGGGAGGGACATTTTTTCAGAAATGGAAGTTGGAGAGCAGTTCTGAGGCTGAAATCTTTTCCAGTCAGAGTCTGGTGTTCAAAACAGTGCTCCTTTCAGTTTGTACTGAGAAGGTAAATGTATGTAGTTAATCTTATGATTAGGTTATTTCAGAGTTCAGGCATCAATATTTGCTCTTTGTCCTACCAGCAGTTTTTCTTTTGATAATTGTCTCATCAGTCTTGTTTTCCTTTCAGATGTGGTGAAGAGCCTGTATTTTCCCCTGTGTGGTATATAGTGCCTTAAAAAATGGGGTTTGGAGGTGACCTGAAGTATTCTCATGATGCTTTGTTAAAACTGCAAGACTGGGAACTACGACTGCTGGAAACAGTGAAGAAATTTATGGTAATGAGAGTAAAAAGTGATAAAGAATATGCGTCCACTTTACAAAATCTTTGTAACCAAGTAGATAAAGAGAGTGCTTGTCAATTGGATTATATCAGCAACGTGTCCAAGGTAAGTCTGAAGTATTTTGAATTTGGAATATCATTGGGTTCTGTGTTTATTTTTGTTATTTTGGTTTGAGTTGCATTCCTATCCATTCAGTTTCTTGAGAGTTAATGTTGCCAAAGTATTTTAAAATGGGTTCTTCTAGTTTCTCAGTGAAATATGCAGAAGTTGAGCTCTAGTCTTGCTTTGAAAAAATTAACTGAATGAGAATCTATCCCAATTTTTGAAATTCAGTATTTTACATAAATAGGTTGAGCCTGCTACTTTGTTTAGTGCTTTGAAAATCAAGTATGCTATAGTGAGCTTTTCTTTTAAGATAGGAACTATTGTTTGTGTTAAATAGAATTTGTGACAGAAATAGAAAAATGCCAGGAAACCAAGGCAAAGCCTAGAATCCCAGCTGTTACTCACACTGCAGCACGTGTTGTAAGAACAAAACACTAATTCAGGATGTTTCTCGTAATTGTGAGGTTGTTTAGTATTCCGTTTAAAATAACTACACTGACTTTTTAGAAAGGTAAGATTGGTTGTTCTCCAAATTAGTGGTTTTCAGATTTAGAGCAAGTCCAATTAAATGTAATAATGAAGCAAACTTCTTTTATCAGCTGTTTGAAAGTTTTACCCTGGACCTGGATTTTCTACTGACAAGAGAAGACTATTCTGTTTCGATGGCTTATTCAGTTCTTGGCCTTTGTTCTGTAGCAGGGGTTACATAGTGCCTTCAGTGTGGCATGAATCTTCATTTTCTCTTGCCAGGAAAACACCCTTTCTGGGTCAGGTTAAATTTTAGACAAAGCAATTTTTATGTCATGGACTTATAGGGTGGCTGCTTGGACAGTGGCTGTGGTGTAGCATTAGGAACAGGCCTGCTCCTTGTGTGCCAGGGTTGATGTATACAGCGTTAAAGTGGCTGTGTGTGACTTGAAAGCTGCGCTGCTATAGCTGGCCAGCTTCAGCATTGTGCAGTGTTTATATATAATATGTTGTGTTGTTGCTTCCCTCCCCCACAATAATTCTTGCCTTGTAAATTGAAATACTGCCTTTTTTTTAAATTGGCCCAGAGTATTTAGCATTATGAGGTGTAAACAACCATTAACTTTCACGTAGGTATCTCAGTCTAGGAGCAGTTCAGGTTAATAATGTGAGTGCTTCTCCTGAGCAGATAAATTAAAAAAATCTGGAGATCTGACTTAAGCCATTCTTAAGTTCTTTTTGGCTTAGAAAGAGGCGTGCATGTCACATTTTGAAATCTTGTTTTGAACAGAGGCACTCAAGTTGTCCATCAGCATAATTTTTATTTCCTTTTTTCTTCTCTTAAGGAGATCTCTAAGTCACATCTCTGCTTTCTACTTCCTTTATATGACAGCAAAAAAATATTCATATGGACTGGCAGATCTTTTGTATGGGCTTGCCTTAAAATTCCACTGACATCTTGGGTTTTGAAGTTGTGTAGTGACACATGATCTTACTGGTTTTTGCAGTTGAAAAGCCTGAATTATTGATTAATTTACTAATCACATTCTAATTTATTTTACTCCTTTGTGATACTTTTTTCTTTTTTCCTGACCTTTTACAGAACAGAAGAATGATGCAAATGTTATGGGACATGAGTCTAGTTTCTTATGTCTTCTAAGATATAAAATGTCTGAATTTGGTATTGTGGTATTATTTGACATTTTGTGGCATTAAAGCCCAATAGCAAGCTATTTAATTTTTCGTGGGTTTTGTTTGTTTGATTTTATTGTTGTGGTTGTTTGTTTTATTTTGTTTTGATCTCTAAGTGTACAGTAAGAGTGAGCACTTAGAGAGAAATGGTATTTGGGAAAATCTGTCTCGTTTTTTTTCACATGGAGACAAACTGACTGGAAGGCATAGTAGCAGCAACGGGTAAAGCTAGAAAAGAGGTGTTTTTAAGAGCTTTCAGACTGCTCTTGTGTATATGTCTGGAAAATGGTGTTAAACCAACCAAACCAAACAATAATGCATTTTATTGCATTTGTTGGATTGTGGTCATTTTTTATGGAAGGAAATGCTTTACCTTTTCTCCTGTTCCCACCCAACTTTTTTGTCCCATATAAATCTCTATTACTGAAGCTTTACCTTCTCATTTAAATTTTAAAACAATAAAATATAATCATACAAAGCACAGAAATCTGCTCTACTGCTATTTCCCTATGGAAACATCACTTTCATATTTTCCTGATGGAAAGAGTGATGTGAAGAGCAGGGAAATAGGCAATTTTTTTAATAGAAAGGGAAGTAGTTGCTATATTTATGGCCTAGTTAAGCTCATTCAGTGAATTTTAAACTAAGCATTTCCTTAGAATACCTGTACTGTTGAAAAATGCTTTTGGTGTGATTTTTCAGGATTAAAAGAGTAGTTGTCTCATTAGTAAAAAAATCAGCCTTGTGGAAAATGGATGACTGACTACATTTTCACCTCTGAGAGCACTTTTATGAGCTCTTCTGTAACCACAAAGGCCCACACTTCTCACACAGGTGTTCAATATTGTTTTATTCTATGCAGCTTTGCAGCATGGCTTCTGAAACGGTCTCCAGCCATAGCAGGGAAGCTTTAGGCCTTGACATTTTGTGACACCACACTTTAAGCAGTCTAGATTGCTCTGTGCCAATCTGTGGGATATTTACAAGCTGGAGAAAACGTTAAAGATAATCAAATATACTGGAGAGTCAATTGTCTTTTGTTTGGTTCCCTAGAATCCAGTTTCTTTTGCGTTATTGTCATGTAGAGATGGAAGTATTAGGTAAATATGTTTGTATACAGGATATAAAGAAGCCCCAAACTTAACAAACAAATTAGTTTTCTAAAGTTTTTATCTCGGGCTGATTTTTGTTTTAGTAAGAGTAAGATAAATGCTAATATCATATGCTAGCTGCCTTCAAACCTTGTAATTCTGTAGCATGTAGCCACTCTGAAATCTTAGCTATAGCACAGCATTCATTGTTAGGGAATTATCTTTAAGGAATCCAATATGTGACAGCAGTCTTGAGGGTTACTAAGGCTTTTATTTGAAGTTCAATTTCACATTTCTGTCTGTGTTATCTGTTGATGTGTATCTGTATTTGAAGCCCCACACAGCACATTAAGCTGTCCTGAAAACTGACAGAATGTCCAAGGAAGCTATTAAAGCAAGGATACGGAAGGATGCTGGGTTGCAGTGATAGATGAGTGTTATGTCTGTGCTTTGGTTCTGGTGGTCTCACTGATGCTACTGTGTGAAGCAACTGCTGTAATGTTGTCCTCTTAAACCACCACCCCTCAGGTGGGTACTGTTGTCAGACAAAGGTGGAGTCATCTTGGGCAGAGGAGCTGTGGAGGGAAATGAGAGGACAAAGGATGTAGGGGCATGGTTCTTGGTGGTGTTTGGGGTATATTTTAAAAAAATAAGGCTGCAGTGATTTCTTTCGTGTTCAGAAATACTAGGACAGTGATGAAGGGTGAGCATTCAATGCTGTATTTTTGTCTCTGGTGCTTTTTTATGATTTTATGAGTAAGACTGAGGTGTGATTGTGCTGTTACAGGAAGATCTCAAATGCGTTTTGGTAAGCTTAAAATTAGTGCTTTCACTGAATTTTTTAAAACAATGATGTATCTTTTCCCACAGTTCTTACTAATTGTTTGGTTGGTTGTTGCCACCGTCTGCGGGGTCTCCTGATCCTGAGATCCCCCCAGACAGCACATGTTGGTGGTTTAGAGTCCGTGTTTCTCCCAGCCCCAGCGCCAAGGAAAAATGCAGGAGGCTGTTCTCTGAAGTTTTCATGGTTGTTTATTATTTCTTATCTAAGGAATTTTTCTCTAGCTGACACAGTCTGTCTAGCTTGTCGTCCGTGGCAGAAAAGCCTCGACTCTGGGCTGGGCTTATCTTTTATACTCTAAACTACGTAGCTATTATTTACAATTACTTTCCAATGCCATGCAATCTCATTACAATGTCCAGTTCTTTCCCCATCCAATCTGTGGCTCCCAGGATGCAACCCCAACATGGATGACATGAAGGAGAAGAAGGAAGAAGCCCACCACACCCAAAATCCTCCATCTTGACCACATGGCCCTTAATATAAACATTCTAGAAATCTGCTAATTCTACATTCTAACAGTCTAATTTACACTCTATTTTTGCAGCTTGCATTTCTTCTCTTAATGTTGGTAGATTGTTCCAAGGAGCTAAATCCAGCCCCTGAGACACCTGGGTCTCATTCGAGGGTCTTTGGGGACCCAGCCAGGGGGCTCTTGAAGCCCCCAAGGAAGCCAGGGGAACATACTGGCCTCCCACAGGTTATTATTCCTTTCTTGAGCATACATAGTGGAGGTTCCTTCCAGGGGATCTGACAGATCATCCTCCCTTCGGTAATACCCTGCATCTTGATCACAGGAGGTTGCGGCTACCTTCTCTTTAGTGTGACTACTTCAGTTAGCGTTTCCGTCCCTGAGTTGACGCACCCGTGCTGCCAGGACAGAGGTGGGTTTCCTATCCCATTTTTCCATGTGTTCCCCATGGTCTCGCAGGAAGAACCACAGGTCAGCTTGTGGGGTGTATCCTCTCTCCCTAGCTGGAGGGTGTTGGGCTTTAGATTTGGGGCCTGTGGCTCACACTGGTGCCGCACTGATCTTTCTCATCTCCTCCCTCATCTCCCTCACCTAACCTCTCAACCCTCTCATTCCCTTCATCTCCTCTTGGAGGTCCTTGACCACAGCAGAGACATCGGCCTGCATCGGGCCATTCACCATACTCTCAAAATTTCTGAGTTTGTTGGCAATCGAACCCACTGTCTCTTGGTGGTTATCAGCATTAATCATTGCAATAAAAGTGGTATATTGAGATGGCCTCAGGGTTGCCAGATTCCGCAACATCTGCCCTGTGCATCTGACCTTCTCAGGGTCATTGTCATGCTGTCCATCCCTCCCAAAGAGTACCTCTAATACTGCCACTTCCCTGAGCTGCTGGATCCCTTCCTCAAGAGCCTTCCAGCATATTCTATGGTGGTGCCCCTGCATTCTCTCTTTATTGACAAACCTCTCTCTCACGCTCATTAAAAGCCATTCCCAGAGGGAAAGGAGGCCTTGCTCCCTTATGAATATCTGGTCCACACCTGAGTCCTGGGCCAAGGATCCCAAATTCCTTGCCTCAGTACCATCAAGTTGCACACCTGTTCCCGTAAGGTCCCAGACCTGAAGTAACCAGGTTGTAAAAACCTCACGGCCCCATTGTGCAATGTCTTTTTGCAGATTATGGAGACTATCATGTGAGAGGGATTCGGTGATGATCTCAACCTCTGGCTCCCTTGCTGGTTGTGAGGGCCCTCCTTGCTGATCTTCATTATCTAAGTATCCTTTTTAATCTTCGATTTTCTAGTTTCCACAGGGGCAACTGCTGCTGGCTGTGGCTGCACCTGTGATCCATCTGGAACTTGGACAGATATAACATTCGTGGGTCCCATCTGACTCTCAGCACCATCTGACTCTCCCTCTTTACAGCAGGGGGAGGGTTTCTCACCAGCTGGAGAAAAGTGCTCCTTCAACATCTGGCCCATGTCCCTCATTTCCCTCAGGAGAACCCCCACCCACTCTGGGTGGTTCCTTTCTGCAGTGGGCTGTGGGGCAGGATAAGGGTCTGGGGTAGCATCCCTAGTCCCTGGGGCAGGGTCAGGCTCTGGGGCAGCATCTCTAGTCTCTGGTGTCACTGTCGGTGTGGTCTCTTTGAGTCTGAGATCACTCACTGCACAACATTTGGTGGTCTTAGAGTTCATGTTTTTCCAGCCCGAGCACCAGAGGAAAAGTCAGAAGCTGTTTTCTGAGGTTTCCAAGGTTGTTTATTCTTTCTTATATAAGGAATTCTTTCTCTGACTAACAGAGGTCTGTCTAGCATGTCGGTCGGAGGCACACTGCCTGCCCTCTGGGCAGGTCTTATCTTTTATACTATAAATTATGTACATGATGTTTACAATTATTTTCCATTACATGACCCTTACATTGCACTGTCCAACTTTCTCCCAAACCAATCCAGAAGTGCCATCCTGACCCAAAAGATGGATACCATGAAGAAGAAGAAAGAAAGACATGCCATGCCCAACTTCCTCCATCTTAGCTATAAATGCCTTATTATAAACAATTCTATAAATTCACTTTTCTACTTTCTAACAATCTGATTTATGCTCTACTTATTTTTTGTAATTCTTGTAATTCTTCCCGTAATGATGGCAATTTTTCCCAAGGACTGAGATCAAACCCACAGGGGTATTGGGCACTGTGCCAAGGCCTCTGAGCCCCCTGCCTGGGTCTAGAGGCATCCAGGGAAGCTAGGGGAATATCCTGGATTCCCACATCTCCCCCCACTTTTTGCACTAAAAATATCTCTTTTGCAGCCTTGTTCATGGCCTGCCATATGCATTGAATAATGCACGGCAGAAGGAGCAGAAGAATTACAAGTCCTACTAATATATAAAAACCCTACTCTTAAAAGTTTCTTCCACAGTGGTGAAAGATTCAAAAAATTAAACACACCATCCAACCATGATCCAGTGACTTCTCCAAGTTTTACCACACCTTCTTGCAACTGCCTTATATTTTCATTAATTGATTTTGAATGATCAGACAAGTTCATGCAGCACGTTCCCTCAAATTTTTCATACCCATGCCCATGAGTCAGCAATAGATAATCAATTGCTGCTGTATTTTGAAGAGTGGCTCTTCTTACACTGTCGACATTGGTTAACATGTCACTTAGTGTGAGAGAAACAGCTTTAGCATGTTTGCTCAGCCAACAACCCATATGATCCAATTTAGTCAAGGCCTCCCCTGAGGCTGCCTGGAGTGAGAATATCGCTACTGTGATTCTTTGAGCCTTGCTCCATGTATAAACTCTATCATCACAATTTAGATCATATTTTTTAATTGCTCTCTTCTCTCTATGTTTTAGCTTTCTCAAAATTTTCAAATCTGGTGTTAACAACTAAAGTCTTCCAATGCTGCATGGACCTCCTTTGATGTTTGCAGGGATAGCAGGCCAAATTCTGTCCCCACAAATGAAAAATGTCCCTTACGGCAATTGCGCAGAAACTTGGAAGAACGGTTTGCTTTAAACCTTAGTAAAATTACACCAAAATGAAGCATTTTTATACATATCACGATTCAGAGTAACATCTCTTGTTTTCTTCTTTGTCACTCCCGAAAAACTAAATTTAATACAGAAATCCATTCTTGTTGAACCAAGAATTTCCAATTCTTCAGGTTCAAAATGAGCCACAGGGAAAAATTGAATCCACACATGCTATCCGTCCACAGAAATTGACATGACCTGCAACACCTTTGGAGGGATGTTCTTTGGAATTGGCCATTCTTCCACTGGTAATCCCACCAAAAATGTTGAAAATGGCTTTTTCGGCCTGGAATGTGTCAAGCAAATTGTATCTAAACCTGCTACATGAGCTAAATTTTCCCAAACATTCTCCCTTGATTGCATCGTGGGTAAATCTGCCCCATTGCTTAATACAATTAACAAAAGAATTGAGCATAAAACTATCTGAATGAACATGTTCACTCTCAGTTCTTGAGCTCCTTATGTGTTGCCCGAAGAGGAGCTCACGATCTTTGCCTCTGATTCTGTCTGTGAGCTCGCATTTTCGCTTCCAGGGTTGATATCTGCTTGCGTTTGAGCCCAATATGGCTTCACATGTCTTGCTGGCACTCACTTCGGCCCTCTCTCTGTGGAGACACAAGCAAAATGTTCCCCCAAGTAATTGATTTAAAAGACCCTTCAATCCAGCCTGTCTCCAGATTTCTGATTAAAACGAAAGGATTTTTTTTAGCTTTGCCCTTGTATTGTTTGTGAAGTGTCTTATAATCGGTGGAGTTGGCTCTGAAAAGGAACCATTAAAAAAATTCAATACATATAAAGCTTTATTCAACCACATATGAGGCGTAGCCTCTGTCTCCCCCCTTTTTTGTTTATCTAAAAGCGTTTTTAGGGTGCGATGTGTCCTTTCTATAATTGCCTGACCTGTGGAAGAGTGGGGAATGCCAAAAGTATGTCTGACACCCCACTTTTTTAGAAATTTGTCCAGCACTTTTCCAATATATGTTGGACCATTGTCTGTTTTGATTTCCTGTGGTACTCCTAAAGATGCAAATGCTTGTAAAAAATGTCTACATGCATGTTATGCCGTCTCCCCTGAATGTAATGATGCAAAAATTGCCCCTGAAAAGGTATCCACTGAAACATGAATATTTTTTGGTTTTCCAAAAGATGGATATTTTGTGACATCTATTTGCCATCATTGAAGACTTTGCAATCCTCTCGGGTTAACTGCTCCTGTAGAGGCTGATGGCTGCACAAGTTGACAATCTGGACAGGACTGAATAATTTCTTTTGCTTGGCTGTTCGAAATGCAAGAAGATTGCATCAATGCTTGTGCATTTTGATAGAAAAATGCATGACTTAATTTTGCTTACTCAAAGATGTCTGGTAAAGTTTGCAAAAAATAAATGGTTAATTTATCTGCTTGTGCATTCCCTTCCTCTAAAAAGCCTGGGAGTGATGAATGTGCTCTAATGTGTGTGATGAAATATCTATGTGTTCTGCTTTCCAGCAGTGTTCTCATGCATGATAAGTATGAATACAGAATTTCATTGTTTGTCTCCCTCAGAAGTGATGCTTCCAATCTTTTGACCACATTAGCTACATATGCTGAATCTGTGATTAAACTCAGAGGCTGCTGAAACAATTCAAAAACTCTGACCATTGCTGCTAATTTCACAATCTGCGGTGAACCTTGCGCTATTTTCACATCTGACTCCCATTCTCTTGTAGCTGAATTCTGCCGTGTAATTACCTTTCTTGAACCATCAGTGAATACTGTCATTCCATTCAATGGTTCCTCACTTATTTTTGGTTTCTCTCTGAAACTTAATTTTACTTATAACATCCTGTGGCTTGGATAATGAATTGTACAAACACCTGTATAATCTAACAATGCAATTGCTAAATCCTGTGATTTTTTATTTGCCCAATCAAAGTATTGCTTTTTCAGAGGTAGATATATTATTGAGAAATCTCTGCCTGCAGTTGTCATCAACTTTGTTCTCGCCTTTATTATGACCTGAGCTATCATTTCCAGGTTTGTAAGAATCGTTTTCGGGGACCTGTAAGATAGAAAAATCCACTCTATAATTAAAAGAGGGTCTCTTTGAGACACGTCCCATTGAAAAATCAAGCCATATAGCTGTGTCTCTTCTCCCAACACTGCTAAACAAAAAGGTTGTGAATCTACATAACAATGTGCCTGTCTTTGTTGTATAATTTCTGCGACTCTCTCCAGAGCCTTCCATGCTTCTGGTGTGAGAGTTCTGGGGGATTTGATAAAACTATTTCCTCTCAAAAGATTAAACAGAGATGAGAGATCCTCGTTTATGATTCCTAAAATTGGCCTCATCCAGTTTATCTCTCCAAGAAGTTGTTGTAAATCTTGTAAATTGTTGATTGTTGAGTTGATTTCTATTTTCTGAGGCTTTACTGTCTGCTCCGTGATTTTCCATCAGAGGTATTTCCAAGGTGCAATCTCTCGAATCCTTGAAGTGCTAATTTCCAGTCCAGCCTTCTGTTCTTCTGTAATCACAGAATCACGAGCTTCTTGTAGCTCCTGTTGTGTCGATGGCACAATAAGCATCCATGTAATGAATGATCCTCACTTCTGGATATTTCTTCCTTGCTGGTGCCAAAGCTCCACAAAGGGCCACATACCACTGACAAATTATTGGCGAATTATTGAGACCTTGTTGTGAAAGCACCCAATGGTATCTTTTGAAAGGTTCTTCTCTGTTTAAACTTGAACAGAGAATGCCATTCGATGAGCATCATCTGGATGAAGTGGATGAAGCTAAAGAAACAATCCTTGAAATCCATGATCACAAGCGGCCAATCTCTTGGAATTATCATGAGAGAAGGAAGTCCTTGTTGAAGTGGTCCCATTTCCTCCATGATTTCATTCAGCTTTCAGAGGTCATGAAGCAATCTCCATGAACCAGAAGTCTTCTTCTGAATGACAAACACTGGAAAATTCCAGGAACTATTTGTCAGCTTGATATGTCCTTTTTGCAACTGTTCTTTGACTAAACTCTTCAAAGCACTCAATTTCTTCTTTTCCAGGGACCACTGATCCCCCAAAGAGGTTTATCAGTCTTCCAGGTCAATTTCAGAGTGGTGAATGCCACAGTGGTCCCCACTGAAAATCCATTTCCAGTCTCATGCCCCATTGTGCCAAAAGGTGTCTTCCCCATACTGTTACTGGCTTTTGCACAATGAAAGGTGAGTAACAATGAAATGACGAGTAACAGCTGGTTTTCCTCCTGGTCCTGAGACTACTATTGCATTGTTACTTTGAAGACATGTGGAGCTTCCTCCTCTGTTTGTAATTTGACCCAAAGGTACTACCAAAGTCCATTCTCTTGGCCAGAAAACATATGAAATGAGTGTGACGTCTGCTCCTGTATCAATCATCCCTTTGATAACTAGTGTTTTGTCACCATATGTCAACTGACAAGTGATGATTGGTCAATCGCGACGTATGTGTTTCAGCCATGTAGCATAAACTTCTGCATGATCATTATAAGAAGGATTATCTTGATCTCATACCGCCATGACTTGTTGTTCCAATGGATGAGGTGGCAAAGAAATTGCTTTTGCTACCTGAGTATTCTCTGGAATAGTTAATGGTGGCCAAAGAGCTTTAGCTAAAACTGTCAGCTCTTCATTACAATTTGCTGAAATAACTATAGGATACATGATCAGGCCAAAAATACTATTTCTGTTTCTGCCTATTATCAAAAAGTCTTGCCTTTTCCAGGAAGTTCCTCTCACTCCTGTAGGTATAGATGTGTGTTCTTCACTCAGGAAGCATATTATTTTGGAAGCTGCCAGGATGCATTGTGCTCCGGGTGGCAATAATTCTGGGTTGCAGGGGATACCTGCAATTGTCCTGCAGAGGAAGTCTGACCGACGTTCCCTGACAATTGTCCTGTCTGTGCTGTTGTTGTTCCCTGTGTCATCACCATTACTTCTGTCGTTATGCATTGACAATTCGTGTTCTTTTTGAAGTTTCCTGGAATAGGTAATGGCTTTCCATTCATATGTGTTTGAGAGTAAAACTCGCTTGCAGGATGTTTTCCTCTCCTGCATCTTAGATACAGCTCTGGTGACTTGCCAGTCTTTGCAAGCTGAGGACAACTCTTTTTGAAATGTCAAAAACCCGCACAATTGTAGCATTGCCCTTCAGGGGAATTATTCTCCTCTTTTTTAAAATTTGCAAGAACCTTTTCAAGGTTTTCATTTTGTACTTGAAGTACTCTTTCCATTTGTACTTCTACTATTGAAGTTATATGCTGTGGAGCGCCCACTTTGCTGCAGGCCTCAACCATCTCTGCTAAAGAAGGTTGACCAGGAATTGCACTAATAACTCTTTTGCATTCTTGATTGGCATTTGCAAATGCAAGACTCTTAAACAAATGTGGTTTGGCTGCCTCATCAGTTAGTTGCCTGTCCACAGCTTGTGTGAGTCTATCTGTGAATGAGGAAAAGGATTCAGAAGCGCCCTGTCTGATATCTGTGTAAATTGTGTCCTGCATGCCTACTGGTGCAATTTGCAGAATTTTCTTGCGTGCAGCCTCTTTAATGTCTGTTAACACCTCATGTGGAAGTCTTGCTTGCTGGGCTGGGTTGTCCTCTGGAGGATTGCCCTCTAATTGCGCCAGGATGAGAGCTGCATTTGGCCCGCCTTGATATTTGGTTCTCAGCTCTGCAAGCGCATGACAATGAAAATCCACAGAATTCCCTTAACTAAGGATGAAGCCCATCCTGGCAGTCCCCATTGGCTGAAGAGGTTGTTGACTCAGTCAGGGGTGATTTCGACTTTCAAGTCCTTCACAAGGTCTTTCAGCTTATGGATATTTGTGTGGATGGATGTGGAACGTGAAGAGAGTTTGAACAGCACATCCCTTCAAAGTCTTTGCAGCCATTTCCATGGACGAGCAGCAGGAAATCAACTGCTGCTCGATTTTGCAGAGATGCATGTCTTATGATTTCTTCATGCTTTAAAAGATCACTCAGAGCAGCAGATGTAGCATTGACCTGCTTACTAAGCCAGCACCCCAAATGATTAATTTTGTCAAGGTCTTTTGTGGCTGCAGCCACTCATGGTAGGAACAAGGAGGCAGCAATTCTTTTGGACTTTTTCCAATTGTATAATTTGGGATCACAACTCTCATCAAATTCAGTGTAGGATCTTTTTTGGGGTTTTGATTTGCTTTCTTTTTTCCAATTATGTATCAAGGTAATGTTGGGGGTGAGGGTAGAAAGCCTGCCAAGACTACAGGATTCCCCTTGGAGATGAGAGGGGATCCCAGCCCAAACTCAATCATCATGGGTGAGAAACATTCCCCTGGGCAATGTTTTGGAGTGGAGAGAGGACTTAGAAATTGTGGGAGCGGTGTAGTTACACCAGTCTGGATAATTGTATGCTTTATTGGTGAATGATATGTCTTTTCTGTATGCGTTCCTGATCAAATCCAAATCATGCAAACTTTGTCTTGGGTGTATAAAGTAGAATTTGACACAGAATGTTGCCTTGGAGGACCCCAGCAAATCTAATTCTTGGGGTTCCTCGAGAGCATTTGGCAGTATTTTTATCCAATCGTCCCAAGTGTCCACTGGTTTGGGTCTCTTACCTGTGGTGCAGAGGAATTCTGAGTTCTAAACGGGCCAGTCATCTGCTACAAATGGAATTCCAACCAAACATGTGCAAAGTTGGTTGTCAAGGCTGCCCAGGGATAAACACGTTGTCTTGTTTCAATGTCTTTGCTAAGGTCACCCAAACATTGGGTTGTAGGCTTATCCAGCCAAAGGCATGTGGCATGAAGAACATCCAGGCAGCAGTGAGGACAGCACCAACGGAGATAATTTTCATCTTTGGACAAGGATGGGACTTCTGATAGAGAATACAAGCAAAATTTGTTATCTTTGGGAGGGCAGGGATAGGGTTCTGTACTTTCCTTTCCCCTCCTCCTTTTTATTTTCTTTTTTCTTTTTCTTTTTTTCTTTTTTCTTTTTTTCTTTTTTCTTTTTTCTTTTTTCTCTTTTCCCTTTTTTTTTCTTTTTTTTCTTTTTCTTTTTTCTTTTTTTCTTTTTTCTTTTTTCTTTTTTCTTTTTTCTTTTTTCTTTTTTCTTTTTCCTTTTTTTCTTTTTTCTTTTTTTCTTTTTTCTTTTTTCTTTTTTCTTTTTTCTTTTTTTCTTTTTTTCTTTTTTTTTCTTTTTTTCTTTTCTCTTTTTTTCTTTTTTTCTTTTTTCTTTTTTTCTTTTTTCTTTATTCTAACACTAAAAATAGAGGATTTGATTTAGTGTT
>JAODLH010001601.1:31555-44847 GCA_027575645.1 Cossypha caffra | reverse complement strand
ATTGTTCCAAGGAGCTAAATCCAGCCCCTGAGACACTTGGGTCTCATTCGAGGGTCTTTGGGGACCCCGCCAGGGGGGTCTTGAGGCTCCCAGGGAAGCCAGAGGAATACTCCGGACTCCCACAGGTTGTGAGCTGAAATAAATAAGTGCTTTTCTGTTCTGATTTTTTGTAGTCTTGGTTGCTTGTGGTACAGCAAACAGAACAGCTGAGCAAAATAATGAAGACGCATGCAGAGGATCTTAATTCTGGGCCCTTGCATAGGCTTACAATGATGATCAAAGATAAGCAGCAAGTTAAGAAGAGTTTCGTAGGTGTTCATCAACAAATTGAAGCAGAGATGTACAAGGTACACTATTCATCTGTGCTTGATAAATTGGTTTCAATTCTCTATATTTAATAATATTAAGAGTGGATTGTTTTGGTTTTTGTTCGTGCTGCAGTAAAAGTATAGTAGGTGATATGTAGAATGCTTAGTTTAAATTTTAATAATTTTCTACACAGATTTTCTTTCCTGCTAGCTGACAAGGCAAAGATGGAAAAGTTTTTTCCATATGAATTTCCGTGGGCAGATAACACTGGAAATGCTCTTCTGGTAGAGGATAATTCTTGTGTGATACTTCTCTATTCTGTCTCTTTTCCTATTCTAATTCCATTCTAGACATTGATGGGACCAGGGCACTGTAAATTTTTGTTAATGAGTGCTTGTAGCAGTACAAACTCTTTTGGGTGGATTATTTCATGCTGGATTGCTGTTCCTTAATCATTTATATGACGTGTAATGTCTAAAAATTCTGCTTTTTTTTAGGTGCTAAAGAAATTCCTTCCTATGCATAGGACATTTTAAGCCAGTATGATTTGCTAAGCATCTTTTTGATGGTTTTTTTGCCTTGTAATTGAAATGGAATATTGTTGATGATTACTGGATATTCCAAATGTATTTTTAATTACATTGATGTGAATGGGGATCTGTGTCTTGGGCCTCTTATTTAATTTCTTACATTTATTGCTTTTGATTTTGCACCATGTAATTTGCAACATGTAATTTGCACTATGTAATTGCACCATGTAATACTCTGTTAAAATTTTCTCAAGCTAGTGTAAAGTTTGGCATCCTTATTTTGGACAATAAATTCTGTTAATTCTGTTTTACTAATGCTACGTTTTTTTAATGTGTTGAAAATAAGTATTTTTAATGGTTTTTATATTTCTCTTTTCTTAAAGGTCACAAAGACAGAACTAGAGAAACTTAAATCTAGCTACAGGCAACTAATAAAAGAAGTAAATTCTGCCAAAGAAAAGTATAAAGAAGCTGTGGCGAAAGGTATGATTGACTTGATTTTGTGTATTTATTTGTGCTCTTTTCACACTGGCTAAAACTCTTACAATGAAACAAGGTAATTTTTTTATTTTGAGCTACTTGATTACAATGTAAAAGTTTATTTAGTGTCTTAAGTAAGCCAGGGCTGATTGTCACCGTGTATGCTTGGTATACTCTTTTTAAAATTCATAAAATATAAATGGTGATTCTTTTAAGTTCTTGTATTATTCTTGTGTTATTCCTTCAGTGGATATTTTTGAAATCTAAAGTTGTTCAGATGGACTCTGGTCTCACCTCTGTTGTAGCTGCAGCCTACTTTCCTGTGAATTATTATTGTTGCTACAGTGGCATCAGCATCAGTTCTTGTCAGTGTAGCACTTCAAACCTTTGTCAACCTCATCTAAAAGAGGAAAATAAATCATTTGCACATTGTGGTTTTTTTTTGTAGGAAATGATATGTTCAATCTGTATGGATTTTGATTCCTGTAGAATTGTGCTTGAATGATGAGATAAAAGAGAACCTTTGTTCTATTACGTATTGAAATGTCTTTTTAATAGTTGTTCTGATGTGTCCTTCTAAGATTTTCTTTTCTTCCTTTAGTGAAAATTGACTGAATGGCAGTATCTAAGTGTAATTCCAAGACCCAGCTTAAGGTTTTGTATGAGTGCCTAAATGATGGTTAATGTTTTTGGTTCTATTGTAGTATGATTATAGTAGCTCTCAGTGAGGACAGATTGTTTCTTTCCAGATTTGTCTCAAATTTGAGCAAAACAGCGGGGGATAAGTAGTTATGCTCAGTTAGCACTGCTGAACTTCTATTGTTCTTTTTCTTTTACTGAAGTTCATGAACACTTGCTTAAAAATAAAAATGGATACTTTGATGTTAATTTCATCCAGTTCCATGTTTTCTGTATGTGACTTAATTTAATTGCTCGGTTTATTCTTAAGTAGCTACTTAACATTGGAATATGTAGAATGTATCGTGGAAAATATAATAGGATATTCGAATCTTAATATGTTATTTTTAGCTTGTTTTATCCTCTATTGCTGTTACCAGTCTGGTCATTCCCTATTCCTGAAGCACCAAACTTTCCCATTGGAATAAAGGAGTGTTTTGGCTGTCAGCAGCTGTGATGTTTTGATGTGGTTTTGATTAACTGAATTAATATTTCTTCAGATAGACAGCAAACATAAATTGTTTTTAAGACACTTATCTCCTGTGGTTTTTTTTGACCTTCTCTTTTGGGCTTTTATCTAATGTTTTTCTTATTATAATTCATCCTTAATATAATTGCTGCTAAAATCTTTCTGCAAGTCTGTTTTTACAAACACTGTTGACCATAAAAATGTGTTTGTTTTTTTTTTCTCAAAAGTTGCAGAATTGCTTTTCTCCTGCTGCATCCCAGCCCCTGTTCCTGTTTACAAATGCTTGTGCATTTGATGAGCTACTATGGTTGTTTATCAGCTGCAGGCCAGCTGATCCACTTGAATTTTTTAAAGTCGTGGTATTTCTGAGTTTTAAGTTGTCAAACTGGCTCGCTGGTGAAGTGAAAAGTTAGGGAAGTCTTAAAATTACAATGCTTCATTATTCCAGGGTATTCTTTATTCAGTAAGCTAAGGTTATTGAGATTATGCGCTAATAGGATATATTCTGTTAATGTACAAACTGGTTCAGTTTTTCAGGATTTCAGGAATTACTGAAAACAAGAGAAGAAACTTACCAGACAATGGCAGGGCATAACCAAGTATTGAAAATAAGCTGAAAACCATTTTGTTAAATAAAAAATGGAAAATCTTTTGATACCAACTCTTGCAAGTAATGTGTTAAAATAGCCTGTCCAGGTTCATTTATGTAAAATATTGTTTTGAACAGAGTCTCTTCCTCTGGCAGTCAAGTCGGTAAGACAGTGCCTGGCCCTGTCTCTCTGGAGCCAAAGGGGATAAGTGCCACTTAGGGCACAGAATTGTAGCTTTACACAGAATTGTAGCTTTAGGGGGTTATGTCTAAATTTGTGCAGCACCTGTATGAGCTGGTCCCCAGAAAAGAATGAAAATCGCACAGAGTAGTGTCTGACAAATGTCTCTGTTTTGCAAGAGTAGTGATTTTGAAATGTAGTGACTTTTTCTGCTTTGTCTTGGAATAGCAAAGCTGCTTTCTGGTGAGAGGGTAGGTTTATTAGAGTTGCTAGTGAAAGAGGTACAACTGGTTTTTCAGCTTCTGAAGAGAATTGCTCCCTAGTTTTCTGGTTGAGTTATTAAAAGTGATATTAAGCTCTGGCCTAAATACACGCAGTAGAAGATATTAACTGATAAGGGTAAAGGCTGGTGAAATTTGTACAGTGGAAGGTGATGTTATGATTTTCTGGAATCAGGAAGTATTCTCAGGTAAACTTGAATTTCTGTGTGTGCTGCTTTGCACCAGCAAAGTGGGCAGTCACTTTGAATCAATGACATCGTAGTGCAGTGTTTACAGGTGTTCTCGTCTTTTGGTGAAAACACTAGGAGGACTATTGGAAAGAATAATAAGCATTAAGGACTGAATGATGATACTGGTTAGTTGCAGGTTTTCTCAGTGTTTGTGCAATGGATAAAGCATGTGGTGGGAATTTTTGCATAGTTTTTTAGTGGGGAAAAGGGAACTGGTTTCTGAAGAAATGCAGGAACTTCATAATGGATGACTTTGTGCCATCCAGATCTGGAGGAAGGTGAAAATGTCTGAGATTGTGTCCCAGAAACTGTTCTGGGGAACCCTCTACTAGCTTGGGCTAGAACTGCTCCTGCTTGTGCACGAAGGGAAGCAGTGAAACAGTTGTGTTGCAGAGGGAGCACCACTGGGCCTTGGCTGATGCTTCTGTCTTGGGCCGGGTTGCACTGCCTTGTTACGGCTACCAGTGTCTGCCTGATGGCTCAGTCAGAAATGACTGACTTACTTTGTTTGTTCTAACCCTTACCCAAGTCAGTCATGCATAGCCCCTTTCTGGACCAGTGATTACCAGAGGAGTCACAAATGCAATCTGGTTGGTTTTTCTTGGGCATGAAGGCTCCAGGTGTCAGGCAGTGTGGTTGATGTTAGTAATTTGCATTATAGTTTTCTGCCCATTTTTTCCCAGTCATTCATTCTTACATTTTTTAATGTATGGTAAGAGATGACAGACTGAGAGAGGATGGGGTCATCAAGCTGAACTAGTCCAGTGCCTCTTTAATGAGGCATACTTCAGTTCTTGGAACTGTATGGACAGATTGGATACAATAGTCTCTTCTGGATTAGAAAGCTTTGTTAGAAAAACTCCATGAAGTATGTGTACTGGGAATGCAGAGCATGTTGCAGTACTGAGGCATTGGAGTCATAGGGCATACAGCAGTCTTTGGAACAAAATATAAGACAAGAGTTTATCATATTATTTTTCTATAATGAAATCACATCTGTGAAATGAGGTGGATGTGTGGTGCTGAGAAGAAAACAGTGCAAACATCTTAAAACAGCAGTCCAAAGTAGCAGTCCCAGACTGTATACAAGTCTGGGTTTATAGGGCTGTGCTAGTCAGTGATGCTGAGTAACAAGGTGGTTAGAATGTGGCAAGTTGATGTTGCTGCTGTAGAAAAACACATCAAGCCAAAATATGTGCCAAATGGAAAAAGCATTGTTTCACTGAAGAAGTCACAAATCTTCTGAAATAGTTTAATGAATAATGTATTAAGAATACAAAATGGAGGCTGTAGGACAACTGTAAATATCAAGTATGATATTTCATTACATTTTGAATCTCACTTGGTTGGACCAGTAACTGCTTCCACTTAAATCTGCTGTTTGCATGATTATTTTTGTGCATCTCTATTAAGTATAGTTCAGTATATCTGTGGGAGTTTCAAATATTTTCATCCTTGAATTTTTTGATTAAGCATTACTTAGTGCTGTATAAATAAGGAAATAATGATTACATGAAACAGTAATTTACTCAGTTCGTTGCAGGTTTTTTAAAAAGTTGAAATACATTAATAAAATTTAGCATCTGATTTTGTAGTTAATTTTGGTGTTAATATTGAAGTGTGAAACATTTGCTCATATGTAGGATATACTGCAAGTTGGAACAGAGCCAGTGTAGCTTTGGGATATTCATACTGAATTTTTAAACAATATACTCTTTAGAAAAAATTACAGTTTTTGTATAAATACATTAATTACAGGTGTTTATTGTTGCCTTATTCCTATTCATTACTGGTTGAATGTAGAAAATATGTTGCAGCACTCTTATGTGACATAGTGGATCTGAAATAAATAGTAAAGAAAAAGTACACTGATTCTAAGTATTTAATATCATAATTTCATTTTATGCTGCTACGACAGCATAAAAAATATTGCACCAGATTTCTCTAGGCTTGTGTTCCCTGAAAACATTGTGATTTAGAGGAGCCTAGAAATATTAAGTGTACACCTACATTATACCACATTGTTTCTGCTGGAAGAATGTTTTCCCGGAAACTCAAGTGATTTAAGACTTCAAGATTGATGTGACTACTATGGTACATACTGAAGTTTCACAGCAGCGTAAGCTGAAATCTGTGATAAATAAGGGAGCTGTTAAAAAAAGCTTTCATTAAATCAAATTATTGTCCTACTGTTCTTTGTAATTGCCAAGAGGTCAGAAAATACTTATTAGGTGTCTAGTACATTCATTCTGAAATGCCTTTAAAATTGTTATTATACAGCCACATTTCCTGGTGGCGTGTGTTGCCTGTAGTTGTTGCAATGAGAGAAACTCCTAGTAGGATGTTTTTTAAGCATAGTTTTGACTGAAACTCTCATATTGTTAAGACAAAACAAGTAACACTGGCTGAACTGGTCTGTGTTACAGAGATCAGCAGGCTGCATAGATTTAAAAGTAATGCTCTACTGTGTGTTTCGACACATATCTACTACGAGTACTTTGCTTGGAATGAGCGGTAGGGTTGTTTCTTCTGTGTAAAATAAAGCTTGTAGAGCAGGAAACCCCAGGGAGTGCAAAGAGATCGTGGTGACTTCTTGTTAAGTGTGGGACCAACTTGGACATACTGTTTCCGCTTAACTCAGGCATGCAGCCCCAGGATTGTGCTGTCCTCACAGCCCGGCAGGCACAGGACAAAGAATTGACTAGAGATGCTTAATAGCTCCCCTTACAATATCTGAGAGCAGTTCAAAAGATAGAATGTTCATTTTTGCTATTTTTATGCTGTCTTACTTTAGATTAGGCTGATAGCTTTGGTGAACTAATTGTTAACTCAGAAGATTAGATGTGGTATTCTGTAAATTGGAACTCTTTAAATATACCCAAACAGTTTTGGGTTTTTTTCCCATTAGAAAACTATTTATTATTGGTAATCATTAATTTGTAAAGTAATTATTGGGAGAAGCTTCTTATCCTCTTCTCCGAAATTGCTTTAGTGGAGAAAGGAGTAAGTGATTTTGTTTGTTGAAGATACATGTAACAATCTTTCAAGAAATAAAGGAGGGAAGACCTTTGAGATTGAACATGAAGATCCTATCTTGTTTCTGTCTGTCTTTATGATTTTGGTTTTGTAAAACGTATGTTAAGTGAGATGACTGTGTTTGCATCTCTTGATTTGCAGAGCGATGATAAGGCTGGTCACCCACTGAATTTCTGAGTATGCTTCCAGAGATAGAACTAACAGTCAAAGCTATTCTAGTTCAGTGGCAGCAGTTTGCATAAAAAATTGCTTTGTAGATAGGAATATTTAAAAGTCTGAATTGGGAGTGGAGTAGCTGGAGAACAGCCCTGCAGAAGGGGACCTGGAACAGCAGGCACCACATCTGTCAGCAGGGTGACAGGTGTCATCCTGGGATGCATCAAACACAGCACAACCAGACAGCCAGCAGTGGGGATTGTCTTCTGTATTTAGTGTTGGTGAGGCCTCACCTGGAGCACTGAGGGCAGTTCTGGGCCTCACAATCTAGGAAGGATGGGAAGGCACTGAGAGGCACCCAGAGGAGGGCAGTGGAGCTGCTGGAAGGGCTGTCCAGTGAGGGGCAGCTGGGCACTCTGGGTTTGTCCAGTTTGGAGAAAAGGAGGCTCAGGGGTGACCTCACTGCTCTCTGCAGCTTCCTGGGGAGGGGAAGTGGAGAGGGAGGTGCTGATCTCCTCCCTGGGATTCAGTGACAGGACACATGGGAAGGGCTCACAGCTGTGCCAGGAGATGTTCAGACTTGACATTAGGAAACATTTCTTCATAGAAAGTGTGTTTGAACCCTGGAACAGGCTTCCCAGAGGTCAAGCCTATCAGTGTTTAGCAGTCATTTGGACAACGACCTCCAAAACATTCTTTAGTTTTTTGCTAGCCCTGAATTGATCAGGCAGTTTAAGTTCATTATTCTTGTAGGTCCCTTCCAACAGGAATATCCTAGCCTAGCCTTGCCTTAGGAAAGTGAAGCCAGGCACAGTATGGGAGTCCAAATGCTTTCAAAATTGTGTCACTGGTGTTTTTTTAGCATCAATAAGAGCTGTTGTATGAGGAAGTAATTTTCATAATCACCTATGGTATTTAGATGTCTCCAGCATTATGGTATGAAATATGGAATTTAAGGAGATCATTTGTGTCAGGAACATCCTGAAGTCAGTTAGGTGGGCAATGCAGAGTAATCAATTACAGAGAAAATCCTAAAACCTGTGTCTTTGCTATTGCACAATGAAAACCTGACAAATTGAATAAACTGTGAGGAAATAGAACTGGATAAATTACGAGATTGCCTCCAAAAGCCGGGTGCAATGATTTTTTTCTCAAGAACTCGCTGTAAGTTTTGTAATGTACTCTTCAGTTTTGGGAATCAATTAACATAAATACACATAATTACATTGATTTGATGTATAAAAGTAGTTATTTTTTCCATTGTATCTGGGCTTTTAAATTTTTTGCTGTAATTTAAATGCTTAGTCCTCACTAAAATTCAATTGATACAAAGATCATGTTGCAGTGCCTCTTGTATTTGCTCCCATTTCAGTCTGTAGAGCAGCTGAATTAAGTTTTGTGATTCTCTTTAAAAAAATATTTATTGTTTGAAAAAAATGTGATGCTAGAAAAAGAGCCATTTGAAAGCTGTGGCCATCTCATTCATGAGTGTAAGGAATATGTTCAGTATGTTCAGTACCATAATGTAGGCAAATAATGTAATGAAGTGTTCTTTTCCAGGCAGAATTAAATAATGCTCTGGGGAAAGGTGTATCTCCAAAGTTGAAATAAATCAGGAAGTGACTCTATTGGAGTTTTGTTATTGATAAGCAAATGTAAAGACAGCGAAATACTCAGAAGTTGTCTCTGTTGTTGAAAATGCTGAAAATATGTGTAAATGGAAAGATAAATGCAGTTCTGGAAAATTATTGAAAAACTGCAGTCATAAACACTGTAAATGCATTGTAGATCATTGGCAGCTCTGTAGTGCTGGTTTTTACAAAAATAAAAGTTTCTAAATCAAACTGATTTAGACAGATTTTCTGTCTTAAAAATTATTGTATGCTCAAGATTTGCGTACTTACTCAGAGGAAGGTTGTTGCTTCCTTAAAAAAAAAAGAGAAAAGAGGAAAAATGGCAAAAACTCTGATTCTCCCCTCTTCTTCCATTTTAAAATATTCTGAAATCAAATACTGTGATACTTGGTGAGATTTTGATGCAGAAAATTGCAACAACTTAAGCCAAGCTGCTTAGCTTTCTGTGGGAAAAGGAGCCTATTCCCTCTTTAATCCTAACCCTAAACCCCACTCCTTCTCTGTTGTTCCTTGTCCATCCTGAGGCAGTGCTCCATGCACTCCAGCTGCTCTCTCATTAAAGGGCAACTCCCTCTACTCGACTTCCTGGACTGCTTTTCACTAGGAGTCTGAGCTCTGTATTGCATAGCTCCAGTCCTGCCCCTGTGATCCTGACAACATCCTGGGCCTACAGCTGCACACAGACACCCAACTCACCATGTTTATCCCCCACACTGCATGCAGTAATACACAGGCTTGTCATCCCAGCATGCTGAGGTCCTGGAAAGGATTTGTGGGACTTTTCTCACACTGGTGCTTTTCTAGAACCTTCTTGCCCACCTGCACCTGCTTTTTTTTTTTTTCTTTGTGATTGATGCCTTCCCATCTTACCATGCTCTTTCCTTAGCAGTCTCCTTCATCGCTTCTTCCGGACTGTGGGTCACCCTCTCCATCCTGTATAATTCCTAGTTTAAAACTCTCCTAATGAGGTCAGCCATCTTACTGGCAAAAACATTTTACCCTGTTTAGGGGTTTCCTATCTTTTAAGCAGATGGTGGTCTGCAAAAATTCCCATGGGTGTAGAATCCAGACCCCTCTGGCCAGCATTGGTTCTGCAGCTACTTGTGGCTTGTATTGTCAGTGCTCTCCTTGCACCTTTTCCCTTCTGCAGTGGTTTGTATTAATTTCTTTTTTCTTGGTAGGAAAGGAAAGGAACTAGTTATAGCATTAATTCTCTGTAGGGACCTTGGCAGCTTCCTTTAGACCTGAGACAAAAACCAATCAGTGTCTGATTTTTGATATTGGCACATTGCTACGCCAGTGAAGAAGTTTGTGCACCTTTGTGAGCACACATGTAAAGAAGAGCAAACTCCGGCGAGTTCTCTTTCTTTCTTTCTTTGTTCTGCCTGAGTAACGAAGCCGGCCAGGGGGGTTGTGGGGGGCCAGGCTGGGCCGGCCCCATTCCAGCAGAGCCCCCCGTGCTCTGATGCAGTGCGGTGAGGTGGGCCCGTGGCTCGGCTGGAATGCTGCTGCTGCTGCTGAGTCTCACCGGAAACTACCGGGCAGGGGGAGGGGGAGCCATCGACCCGCAGATGCTGCCCTGTGTTCTAGCCTGGTGCTGAGATCCTAGTCTCCCCACACAGCGGCGGCCGAGGGACTTTACGCCATAAACAGCTCCCAGCTGCGTCCTGGCAGGTCCATCTGCGTGACCATCTGCAGACCCTGGGCAAGATATTAAGTCTTTCGCTACACAGATAAGAGTTGCAGACCTTCCATGCTCTCTCCTGAGTGAAAGAAAAAGACAGAGAGGAATTCATGCATAAAGGCAGCTTGGAGACATCAAGGTCAGATAAGAAGGAAGAGTTAGGTCCCTGACGGGTGGGGACAAGATGTCTTGGACTGAAATTCTCTTGTAAGCTGTGGAGAAGATATGATTGATAAATCAGACTCTCTTGTTTCCCTGTAAATTGTGGAATGTCTATGGGGTTGTGGAGTGTTCACATTGTAGACATGAGCAAAGGCATTCGTGCTGAAGTAAGCAGATGTTGAAGTAGCTGTGATGCCATGAGAAGTTTGAACAGAGAGAGAGAGAGGGAGACAGAGAAGTGTAATGCCCCTTGTCCCCAAGGAAGAAGAAGAAGAGTTAGATAAAGAGAGCCTTTGCTTGAACTGCTCTGTTCTTAATATGTGCCCCATAAGTTGACATGGCCTAAAAAATGAGAGGGGTTTCACTATTGCAATTTCCCGGGTGGCTGCCATTCATAGAAATTGAAGCCACGAGATAAGTGCCTCTTGTGGAGAAGTCTCCATAAACTGAATAGAGAGAGTCTTCTCCCCGAGTGAATTGGAGAAAGACTGTTTTAGAGATGGTAAACTGATGGATTTGTTTCTCTATGTTGTCAGTGTGAAAGAAAAGAGGGTGTGGGGGGAGGAGAAGTGTTCTGAAGATTTATTCTGCTTCTTATTATTTTTGCTTTTAGTTTCTGTTAATAAAGTTCTTCTTTATACTCTCCAAAGTTTGAGCCTTCCTTGGCCTTCCTCCTAATCCTATCTCACAGCGGAAATGTATAAATAATTCCAGTGGGTGCACTGGCAATTTAGCCAGCGCTAAACCCACCATACCTTCACCTTCCATTAAGGAGGACACAGCCTGGTCTCTCGTACTTTTCATGTCTGCCTCCAGAACTCTGTAGTCACTTTTGGTACTGCCCACATTTTGCCTGGCTGTGTCATTGGTGGCCACTTACGACATTGTCTCTCCTGCTTTTCCCTGTATTTATGTTCCTTATGTCCAGAAATTTGGATGGGTTTGCTTTTTGCAGTCCCTGAACTACAAGAGACAATTATGGGAGTTTCTGGTATGCATTTTAGTCCTCATTTTCTGTGGATTGTTAGCCATAGTTTTATTTATGTGCAAAGACTTTCTTCCTTCTTGTTACTCATGTAGATACTCAGCTTGTCCTTCAGTTTTTCGTTTTGTTTGTCTGTTTCCACAGTTCTAGCGTATTTAAGGTTTCTCACTGTGTTTCTGTTGAAGGGATGTAACCATATATTGTGACATCAGATGTGTCATTGGCTCCTTTTGAAACTAAATTAGGTTAATTGTCAGAAGTTGGGCTTGTGTAATGCTGTGTCATTGGCATATTTACATGGGATGGCATTCACTGTGTGCTGAAGTGAAAGGCCACCTTTCAATACCAGGGGCTATTAATCTAGAAATTTAGTTTGTCTGTTGTGAGCTAAGCCTTTATAATGATCTCTGTTGTCTCTTTTATGAACACTTCATCATCACTTTGGAAAGGCTGAAGGTCTAGCTCGAAGGAGTTGTAAGAGAGTAAAAACCTGAGCTCATGGGCATAATTATTTCTTTTAAATCCGAAATATGTGTGAAAATTTTCTCTATTTGCAATATTTATTTCCTTAAAGTCAACTTCCCTGAGGCATTTGCACTGTACATTAATGCTTATTTAAAGAAGATGAACATTATGAGCTGAAATTTTTCTCAGGTTATGGTCCCATGCAGTATTTTTCCTTCCATTCTAGGTGATTATTAGACCACAGGAGTCTAATGATTGCAAGAACTTCAGATTACAAATCTACCTTTTAATTGAAAATAGACTAAAACATTATTTTCCTGGATGGCTGTGTTGTACTGTGTGCAGTAAAATCTTAGATGAGTTTCTATTAGAAATTGAAATGCTTGACTCCAGAATGATTGAAAAAGGATGCCAGCCTTTTCTTTGTAAATGCAAAACTTTCATGATTGAATTTTGCAAGCTTCACAGTACAGTTTATGGTGTGACATATTGTATACCCAGTCAGTTTCTATTAACATTAAAGAGTTTTGTCAACAGCTGATAGCAGTAGAATTATAATTAGGTCTATTTATTAAATTCATTATAGAGATAAAGAAAATTGGGTGTTTTCCTCGGTGCTAATTGACATGTAGAACAACTGTGTATGCTGCCTCACTGCATTTTGCTACTTTGAAAAATAAAATATGATATGAAAATAATACTGCAACTGTGTTCCCTGAATTAAATATAGATCCAAGGCTCTATTTTAAAGTTGAGTGACTATGATAATTTGATTTATGTCACAATTAGTTGAGGTTTTCTGCTGAGGAATAATGTATAGCAAAGATATTTAGTCCTCAAAACAGGTGGGAAAATCAGATAATTTGGAGGTTAATAAGGTTTCTGAAAGATATATAGTATTACAAAATGGCTAGTTATCTGGATTTGATAATATTAGTGTAAATTTTCAGTTTAGTTTAACTGTTGAAGGTGGTTTGTTGCAGTTCACAAGTCACAATCCCGTATTGATGGTACATGGCATGATTTCACATATGCTGATATTTCCTAAACCAAAAACTGATAAGGAATGTATTTTAAACACATGAATAGACAACTTGTTGCTCTTAAACGATGACAGATGGAGATAATTTTAGATTATTTCATCTAGGGCATGCTTGAATAGGAATAGCCAAACACAGAATAACCCAAGAAATAATGCAACATTTTTGCCTCTGCTACTCCCTTGCCTGACTCTTCTGGCTTCCCTGGACAGCATGTCTCACAATGGACTGGCAAGCAAAACATTTCAGCCTTGTCTTCCAACATCTTTGTCCTCTTCTTTTTCATCCAGTCATCATCCTGTACATGACCCTTCCCTTCCCTTCCCTTCCCTTCCCTTCCCTTCCCTTCCCTTCCCTTCCCTTCCCTTCCCTTCCCTTCCCTT